>OY720033.1:12508556-12857556 GCA_963082485.1 Eudonia mercurella | reverse complement strand
AATATTATTAAATTTAATATACAACGTTAGTCGGAAGGGGGTACTTAGCCGAAAGGAGGGTAAAGTATACATGATAGTAAATAACTTTTGTCTAAGAACTTTTTCTTAAAAATTGATAATTTTAGATTAACAGCTTTTTTAAGATTTCAAAAGAAATGACGCTGTAGTAGCACTGACGGTCACAAAAAAAAACAAATTAAAAGTTAATATTATTGGATACATTAATCCAATTATGGAGAGAAAACTGGACTCTTTACAATGCCTACCTGTTTGCTGAGAACCTACGTCAAAACCGTAGCCTACTAGATTTTTGTAGACCAATAAATGAAAAAAAATAAAAAAGTAAAAAAAAAAGTTATTCACTATCATGTATGCTTTACCCTCCTTTCGGCTTAGTACCCCCGTTCCGACTAACGTTGTATACCTGTATACTAAATTTGATAATGCATAACTCTTCCCGGACTTCTTGGCGGGAAAGTGAAGAGTCATGTCTGCGGTTTTGTTTTATTTTCGAAAATTTGTGTTATATCGAATATTAATGTGAAATAATGGTGGATTATTAACCGTTAAGTGTTCGTGAGTGTGCACGAGTGTTGGCAAATAAAACAAAACAGTGCAACGTCACTTTTCAAATTCTCTCAAGACGTCCGCCCGAGGACTTAGTAAAGCCCCACATCTTTACTGAGATACTCGAGGGGTTGGGGGTATATCATTTCTCACTTCTCATTTCTATTATCATTCATCATCATCATACAGAAAAGAAATATTGTTTATTTATGTATTACTAATAATAAAAAATACTTGAAATTGGCTAAATGCTAAACGCGAAGCCATTAATTAAGATTAAAAAAAAAAACTCTTCCCCCTAACATTTATTTACCACGTATAAAATAAGAATTGGAAGAATTAAGTAATAACTGTGGCTCGCTCGATTGGAAATACCGTCTTTCAGATTGCAAATAGTTAGAGTCCCAATTAAGGCAATTTTTTACATTAAGTGATTTATCGTGTTATTCCACTGTGTAATTAGTTCCAACAAAGGTTAGATTGTGTCCCAAAATACTCGTAGATTTATAATAAAATAATAAAAAATAAAATTTTATTTTCTTCCACAAAACTTATTCTTAATATCTAGTGTTACATTTAGGTGCTTAGGTACATATTAAAGTTATGTGGGAGACTGGAGCCTGAAACTAAGCCTAAAGTTAGGCTAAAGGCCTAAAACTACGTATTAATTATGATCCAGACAAAAGCAATGATAGCCCCCGATAGACCCGAGCTTCACATAAATAAAGCAAACCTACCATTCAACAACAAAGATTTGATGGCTTGTCAACAATTAGAAAAGTGATAAAAAAGCGGAATTTTTCACATATAAAATTTGTCCGCAGTAAAGCAATCTCCACCCTTCCACGATGAAATACACGACGATTATTGCTTGTTTACGACCAACTCTTTACAGGGGCAGTGGCGTACTCAATAACGGGACAGTACCGCATTTCGTGAATAGAAAATTATCACGCATAATCTTCTTAATTATCAAGGAGTTTTACCCTGTAAAAAAGAGATTTAGTGGTGGTAGAGACTACTCTACCACCACTAAATCTCTTTTTGGCACTAGCCACTATTGTTTAACAGGAATCATCTACCCTTTTTGATGTGTAACATCTTTCCGCTCGCTTTCTATACAATATGTTGATTTTCACCTGCGCCATATTCATAGCAGCGGTCATATTGCTTATACTTATTACAAATAAATTATTAAAAAAAAGAAAAAATAACATATTTAAAAAATTTCAATTTCAATGAAATTTTATATTATTTTTGGCGAAGAAAACTGGTGTCAATCTATGTTGAATACTGCAAGTGTAACTGTTACTATCAGGCTTTGCAGAAGCTGTGATTATTATCAAAACAATTCCGACTATATTCGCTTGGGAAAACGCCGGTGTTGTCCCCAAAATTATCAGCGATAAGTATATTTTTTGAGAAAATCACTTGAAACAATTAGTAATTACAAAAAACTTATAAACGGAAGAAAACCCAACCTCTCTAATTATAGTAACGAAACGTCACTAAACAGTTTGTAAATAAGAAACAAAATGTTATTACAAAAATAATATTGGACTACAAAAGAAATAGTAACAAATAGATTCGTAAAAATAACCTACCTTACATGATACAGGTTCATAAAATCCTAGCCCTAACACACTCTGCAATACCAAACGATACTCTAAGCTCATTTTAAACGGAACTTGCCCGATTAAAAATAGTTGACGGTAACAAGTTACAAATTAAAGACACGACAAACACTCCAGTCTCCCAGTGACCACGGACCCTACAAAATGTCGGAAACGTCAGGACAAAATAGAAAATGGAGACGTGACATCATGACAGCAGTCAGTCCGTGACCAGGGCCGGTATAACTCGGTTGAAACGTATGGTATAAAAAGAAATGTAGGATTCTTAAACCAAGTAGGTAGTTTATTAAACCCCGTTAAAACATTGTTAAGTAAAACACCGCATATTTCAAATAGTATATGAAAGAGTACGTAGAAAAAACACGTTATTAACGACTGCTAATGCAGCCGGATCGGCTTTACGTGCCTTCCGAACCACGGAAGAGCTAGAGATGAAAAATTTTTTGTCACTCATGCGAAAGATGCTAAACTTTGCTGTAGTTCGCAGACCAAGTAAATGGTTCAAAAACCCTTTCAATTTCAAGAAGTTTCTTAAAATGTGGATCAAAGTGCTTTGTATGGACATAAGCCGTTCAAAAGATAAATGACAGCACTGCCGAAACAAGAAAACTGATGAAACCATTTGTTTTTAAATAAAATAAATATGCGAACATGACTTTTCACCTAACGCTGCACAAGTTCGGTTGTTTTTACCATATATTTGTTTAGAAACAACGATGTTTGCGTTCTATTCGCGGCGCGCACTTCCGCCCTGACGAATCGACGGCTGTTGTCGTAAAATAGCCTTTTTTGTTATACCTATGACAAAACTTTTCCGTTTTGATAAGCTGTCGCGTACGCGTACACAAATTGTTGTGCAAACAATAATGTTTGATGTAAAACATGAGTGCGCTATAGAATATGGAATACTTAGGTTCAGGGCTACGATAACGGCCCTTACCACAAAAAGTGTTTAGTTATGATTGTGAACAAAAAGTTATATAAAGTCAAAGTCAAAGTCAAATATTTTTTATTCAAATAAACTTTAGAAAAGTGCAAAAGCACTTTCGATTCAAAAGAAGAGCTGCATTTCTTTTTTTTTTTCTTTTTTTTAGTTTATTTTTAAGAAAAATATAAATGTTTGCTACAAAATTAATAACTGCCAAACTGCATAGCAGTTTGTCTCATCTAGGTTTTTTTAAACAATTTTACATTTAAACTTTTTCTTTACTTCTAATTAGCAAGCAACATATCTATCTATGTTATGTTGCGATATTTTACTTAACTTGACTTATTAGGAAACAAAGAAAAATATTAAATACTTCTGTCACAGCCATTAGCGAAAACAAAAAGACATTAAATAAAAATCGACTTGTGTAGTCTTAAAAATGTTCGTGTCACACATCATGCGCGTTTTATTTGAATCAATGGCCCGAAAAGTACTAAGTTTAATGGCGTAGCCGAGTAAAAAAAAGCTCTTCAATATAACATGGTCACTTTTTCAGAGCTATACTTAGCTATAAACACTTTAAAACTTAAGCATAAAAAATAACAGACTTTTCGCTAACTCTATAAAACACTCTATATCCACTCTATTGATTTCCTATTACGAACACTCCATTAAATTGACATAGAAATAAAAGATTCCAGCAAGTAGGTTCCACTTCAAATGCCAAAGATATATTTATATTACCTTACGCCTTTTGAATGGAAGGACCTCTAGGAATTCTCTAAATGAATCAAGGTAGGTATTAATTTATTAGACCGGAATTTGCCGAGTTATTTCTCGCTGCAATTTCGTTGAGAATAATCCCGACGATTGTTTACCCCCCTACCTATAAATGAATGACGGAAATTAAATACCTACCGTCCAAAATAAATTCGGTCCTCAATGCATCAGTGAGAGGGCGGTAACTCCGTCAATACCTTTGTTCATTACTCAATATTTTATTCATATTATAACTGAGGACAGCGGCTTCTGTTCACATGGAAATCGATTATTCACGCCATATTTTTGTAGTGGATTTTGGAGTGGATTTCTTTTCCGATTAAAGTTAGCCATTGCTGTTATAATACTCGTATATTGGAATTTAGAAACCTTGGTCTGAGCACTCAACAAACAGTACAAGGTACCGTAATTTAACTTTTCGTATAATTATTATAAACTAGTGGTCGCCCAGTGGTCGAAATTCGACCGTCATTTCATTAAGGCTGCACGGGTTGTATCCTAAGATTCCTAAGCAATGAAAAATTAAAAAAGATAGAATGTAAGTTTGGATTGGCATTGACCTTAGAGCATTAAGCCAACATGCTCTAAGGCATTGACAGATGTCGGCCGCGTTAACCTGTCATCTGCCGCGAGCGCTGATCAGTGCCATAAACAATTAAAATTCTATTGTCTGTATTCACAGTAGAATGTATAGATGACAGATTAAAGACAACCAATACATGTGTGTCAAATACATGGTAGTGTGTGTAATGTTGTTTTTGTTGATTTAATGTATTTTTTACGCATAATTTAAAAAAAAATTAACATTCGGATAACCTTCTCTATATAAACTGTGTGCGAATTTCATACTCCTCCGTCTCGCGCATGTTTCGTAAAAACGGGTACAAAGTTTTTGCTTCACGTATTAATATATAGATATTACCATACGAAAATGATAACTCATTTATTTATTTTAATGGCACAACTTCATAATACAATTCAGCACATTGACAACAGCAGGTATTATACAAACTAGGTCTCACATTAAAATTGAATTCTGGTGATTGACGATAACCCTGAGGAAACGGATTTAGAAGAATTTAAATTTTGCTTAATGATATGTAGACATAAGTAAGCTTAACCATAGAAACCTTTCAGTCTAAATTGCACCCGAAACATAATAGAAATAACTGAAAGCCGAAGAATCAAACCGAACTTTTTAAAACACATCGGGCCGGTACTATCTATTCAAATTCAGCCAGGCAGGTGCGTATCAAACTTTCGGGGTGTGGACACGAAATACAATAATCCGGTTTCCAATAGAAAAAGCGGAATCAAAATTCATTCCGTTGACCCGGTCTAACCCTTCCGAAACTATTTCTGCCCGAAAGGGTCGGAGCGGCCGAACCGAAAGGCCCCGTAATTTTAAACAATCTCTCAAATTAAACCGTGGGTCAATGTGTAATGCAGAATGTGTTAATTGTTGTACTCACTGGTCGCGGTCGGGTGACACTGATATGCTTTTAGCCACCACCGTAATTTATCGAGGATTAAATAAACAGAACTGCCGTTGTTCAAATAACAACTCTTATAAATACGGTGTCATTGTTTCAAGTGCAGATATTTTCTCACTCACTTATCAAATAACATCGATAAGTTATTTGAATTTGTTGTTTTGCATTTGCAATGATATATTTATCGACATAGAAAGATAAACCCGCCCTTGCCGGAACCCGAATTCACGACCCTTCCTCATCCGGTTGACAGACAGCCCCCCTAACCAAGGTACCAAGACATTGCCTTCCCTATCGCATTCTTCAAGTGTTTGTTTAATACGCTGGCTAATAAAGTATTAAATAAATACATTTAAAAAAAATCGTCTTTTTTCCAGTGCTATGTTCAGTTTTAAAATATATATGTACCTATAAGTAAATTTAAGTACATTAAAAAACAAAATAATTCAATAACATTTTAACTACAATTTGCGTTGGAAGGATGATGAATAGGTCCAGATTAGGTCGAGACAGGGAGAATAGACTGACTTCAGACTCCGGCCGATTAAATCCTGTCTGGTAGGTATATACGTATTTTATTACGGTACACTTAGATATGCTACATAATTTAAAATATAAATTAGGTACACAATCATAATAAAATTACAAAGTTACAAAGTAATCACAATATCGAAGGGCACGGAAATTAACGTGGTCCACACGAGGTCCAGCTAAGGTGGAGACGGGGAGAATCCAATGATCTCAGACTGGGACAGATTTAATCTCCTCTGTCAGGTATTTATCTATATTTTAGACATGCAAGAACTTTAATAAAAATAGTTAGGTACGCAATCATAAAGAGGCTTGAAAATAAAAGAGTAATAGCAACGTTGAGGGGCGCAGAAATTACGAAGTCCAGCTAGGCTGTGAGAATTGACTGAACTCAGACGCAGATTAAATAGGTATTGGTGCGCTGTAACGGCATAATTAAATAAGCGAAATCATCATCGTCACATCATTACTAGTTAATTATATGTACAGTTGTGTCACGAGCCTTACTTATGGGCGGAAACACCACAGGGCCACAAGCGGGCCCAGTGCGGGGGTCCATATTGGCTTACCTAAAGTTTTTTACCCGAAATTGTTATTCCTACCGATTTGTAATCCGAATGATCACTCTTTCTAAAATTTTTGTTCCTAAAGTTTTTATTCATACAATTTGTAGTACTACAGACGATGTTCGTAACACTCATGTTTCTGAAAATTGTAATGAATAATATCACTAATGTAAATATATTTAAACTTCTACTGTTGTTTTTCATAACGCTTTTATCCCTAAACACAATTCCCATTGCAAAGTGATGTATATTAATATTTTTTTATACTTAGCACGGCAAATGACTCCATTTCACCAGATATGAAGTGAGTATGGAATCCAGATGCGACGACAACTGGCGCAGCGTGAAAACAACGCAGCATCAGTTATCCTCACTCTGCCGGCCCACAAGGTGCCGTGAGAAACGCCCTAAAGTCGCTTCTGACGCTGTTTATGTCAACCAAACCCGCTCGTCGCTTCGCTCCTCGCTAATCTAAGCGAATTTATTTTAAAATCGCTTCAAATAAAAAAGATAGGACTTTTAATGATAGTGTAAAAGACGGTTAAGTCGAGAAAATATAGGAAAACAAATAATAGTATAATAGATGTTTATTGCTACTGACATTATGAAGTTGAATGATTCGGAATTATGAACATTAGAAACAGAGTAGTTAGGAGTTGTGATTGTTAGGATGAAGAACATTTTCGGAGTTCCAATTATTGGAGTTGAAAATTTAGGTGAACTTTGGCGCACCCCCCGTGCGGATATTGGAGATAAGCAAAACACTTTTATTTTACTATATCTTACGGGTAAGCACCTGGTCTTCATCTCACCTGATGTTAAGTGATGATAAGGCCAAAGGTGGAAGCGCACTTCACCCGGACTCCTCAAATAATGAAGCTCTGACTATCTTATCTGCTGCTGGAACACTACAATGCTATAAACATTGATGTTATATTATATATATATAACTGTTACTTTACTATAACGAATACAAATTAGGTACACAACCATAATGAGACTTGGAAGTTACACAGTAATCGCAATGTCGAAGGGCGCGGAAATGACGAGGTCCAGATAAGGTCGGGGCGGGGAGAATCGACTGATCTCAGACTGCAGATTGAATCTCCGCTTGAAATCTTGGAAGTCGCCGCAACATTAACTAATGACACTCAAGAGGGGCGATAGCACCGACTCGTTTCAGTTCATTTGAGGGACTGAGGGCAATCAGCATCGGTCTTTTGACTACGTAAAGTAGCGACCGGTCAAATCTATACTAATAATATTATAAAGCTGAAGAGTTTGTTTGTTTGTTTGGTTGAATGCGTTAATCTCAGGAACTACCGGTTTGAATTGAAAAATTATTTTTGTGTTGAACAGTCCATTTATTGAGGAAGGCTATAGGCTATATTACATCACGCTATGACTAATAGGAGTGGAGCAGCAATGAAAAATGTTGCAAAAACGGGAAATAACGCGGCTGAAATAAAACTATATTTGCATACTACGAGTATATTAAACACTAAGTTACCGTTTACAGCAAACATATTTAAAGTTTATTTATTTATTTACTAGCATATTTAAAAAAATCTAAATCAACGGACAGGGGTTTTTGTATTGATAGACATGCCAACCCCATCGTTACCTTATACCAATCGGACCAAAAGCGTAACCAGATGACATAGTTTTATTGCGACATTTGACTTTGGCTCTAACTGAAATTAAGACAAAAGAACAGTTAATATATAACTGAATTAAACTATGATTTAAATAACTACAGAAACAAAATTCGGTGACCATTCACCATACCCGAGTTACTCAACTTACTAGATATAGATATAGGCTTGATTGGTATTAATAACTAACATTTTTTTTATATATCTAAAGGAGGCAAACGAGCAGGCGGGTCACCTGATGGAAAGTAATCACCGCCGCCCATGGACACCCGCAAAACCAAAATAACCGCAGATGCGTTGCCGGCCTTGAGTAAGGAGTTGGATCCTGAGGAGGGAGTAGGAATTGGGTCCCCCCTCCCAATTCCTGGGTGAGAGATGGGCCTCCGCGGTACTTATCATCATACAGAGAAGCCTGGTATTGCAAAAGTTGCTTAGCTTGCAAACGCAACTTGCAAGCCCTGCGCCATTTAGCTTCTTTTGATTATGAAGAAAACAATTTCTATTTTAAAACTGCGGTGTCTAACGTAGGTACCTATCTACCCTACCATTTCACGCGCGAATATTTTACTATTGGTTATAAGGTTTCTACTTAGTTAGACCCAAAGCTCATTACAGATAACAGAAGTTCGTTACTGGGACACTAGCCGCGTCGGTTTCACGTGTGTTTGCCCACAACTTTGGAGGCTTGGGACTGACTTTAATTAGAACCCTTTGGTACAGGTCAAACTGGCGTGCTGATCAAAAATACGGCAAAACTACCTTCTTAAAAAATACATTGTTGGCAGCTTCAACTAAATTTTTACGCTGTGAAATTTATTTACAATAAGTTTCAGATCGCATAAATTTTGATTTGGTTTTTAACTTTGAAATCAGTTGTTCGTGAAAATATTTGTGTAATGAAACATTGCAAAACGTTTGTGAAGTGAAGTGATATTTTGTCAAAAGGTAATTTGTCTAACATTAAGGCCCCCCTAGTCGTACTAGATATCGTCTAAGGCGCTCCGTAGACAAAGCAACTTTAGTTGTTGAAACTGTCAACTTATTTGAAGAAACCTTCGACTTTTTAGTAGCTTTCGTTAAAGGTTGCCAGTTGCAGCAGCAGTTTACGGTTGCCGCAATTCCAAATAAACTTTTAAAATCCATAGTCAACAGTCAGTATTTGCCAGTTGGGGTAACCAGCAACTTGTCACAATTTGTACAAATTTGAAAGTTGCTAGTTGCAGCAACTGAAAACTGGTTTAATCATCGAGTGCGCCAACTGAAATCTGTTGCCGGTCATCGAAACTCACCGACCAAGAAACTGCTCAGATATAGCATCTCTAAAAACGGTACGCGACTTTGGTGCCACGGAGCCAAAATTACGTTTGTGGCGATGACGGTAATAAAGTACAAATATTTTGCAATCTTAAACAATCTTTATGTTTAAGATTTAAGGTTCACAGTACTTAAGCTGAAGTTGTTGATAGGTATGGGCAAACGGGACCACTTTCGGATGCCATTTTGTTCCGGATCCTTTATCTAGTCTAGTCTAGTCTTATCTAGTCTAGTCTATTTAACATTATTGATCGAAGGTTATATTCAAACAGCTAGGTTCGAGTTGCCTGTTGCCGCAATACAAATATCAAAGTTGTTTGGTCTGCGAAGTACCTAAGACATGTTTTCGGAACTGAACTGTTCTATTTCCGTCGTCATTCTTTCGTCGACAAAGTAAACAATCTATCAATCCAAAAGAGTTTCAATATCGGCTTCTAATAACAAATTCGATACTTTATACATGTAATAACATCCCACTTTTGATTATATTTATATCACACATTACACACCCCTCTAAAACAGACGATTAGCGTACGTTATATTTGTAAATTTATACATTTACCAATAGTACCTATTATGTAATTATTTATAATAACCGTTAAAAAATAAAATAAAAATAATAATTACGAAATCTATACTAATATTATATGTTTGCAATGAATAAACTCAAAAACTACTGAACCGATTAAAAAAATTCCTTCACCATTAGAATGCTACATTAGCGCTGAGTAACATAGGCTATATTAAAAAAAATGAATAATATATAAAATACTAAAAACGACAATTTAATTTTCCAATACAAAATGATTTTTGATGTTTGTTTTGTTGTCATGGAAACCATTGATATTATTTAACTCAATTGAAATTGAAAATAACGAAATTGTCAAAGCGAGCGGTACGAAGTCCGCCGGGTCAGCTAGCCATAAATAAAAAACAACTTTATATATTTACCAATAGTATTGTGTAATTATTATAATAACCGGTAAAAAATAAAAATAAAAATAATAATTACTAAACTACTAACTACTAATTAACTCATAAATAAAAAACGACTAACTCGCCTGTCCGAGGTAAGGTGCCCAAAGTGCAGTCGGCATTGTCCCTTTAAAAGGCTAAGCTAATGCGCTGTGCGAAAAATGACCTGGGGGTCGACCGCCTAACACTCTCGCTTTCGATCGCCTTGAAGGCGAGGCGAGGAAGAGGCGTCATCTTGTCATTTCGAAAGCAATATGAAAGCAATATCGAAAGCTATAGGCTATAGCTTTCGATATTATTCGATATTATATTTCGATATTATATTAGAAAGCGAGGCGAGGGCTTCGCCTACAAAGCGATCGAAAGCGAGAGTGTTACGCGGTTGGGGGGCTGATCTCCGGTCACCCGATTTGTTTATCGAATTTCATTTCTCGGCATCGTTTAGTTACCAGTTGCCAAAATTCCCACAACTGAAGCTACTCTAGGGAAATTATCCATTAATAAACATAATTGAACGCTATCATTTTTATTGGAGTGGACTACTGAATAATACATCCATTTGTGTTGTTGAAGTCAATAGAAATGTCAAAGTGTTTTCTTTGGAGTTGACTGACGGCATTATTGGTCTAGCGGACAGCGATCTTTACTTCGAAACTCAGGGGTGCGGTTTCCAATCCCGTCGCAAAATTCATACGTTTGTCTATTGAACTTAGTTCATTGACATGAAACACTTTTAATAAAGCGCGATTAAGTTTTACATATACGAATATACTCGTTCTTTAGTATTACATATTCTTAAATGGTTTAGGAGTCTTACGTAGGTGGAGGTGGAGGTTACGTGGGAGGAGCTCGATGGCGCAGTAGTTAACGCGCCCGGTCTGCAAGTGCTGAGGTTAAGCAACTTTCGCAAAGGCCGGTCATCGGATGGGTGACGCGGTGAGCTTCTCCGTGCTTCGGAAGGCACGTAAAGCCGTTGGTCCCGGCTGCATTAGCAGTCGTTAACAACCACCAATCCGCACTGGGCCCGCGTGGTGGTTTATGGCCCGCTCTCCCTATCCATCTATAGGGAAGGCTCGTGCCCCAGCAGTGGGGTCATAAAATAAGCTGATGATGATGATGATTCTTAAATGGTTTAATGCTGACGTTCATGTTCATTGATATTAAACAAAGGGAAGTGACTGTACAGGTGACGTCTGATAGCGGATAGTGGAAGAACTAGACATTTTGCATCGACCCTAAGTAACACAGTTTATGTTAATTAATATGAAAGTGTAGTGTTTAAAGACAAAGTCAAAGTCCCTTCTACTTTAGAAACAGACCAAATTTACTTAAGCTTACATAAACATAACCTACTAACAACAGCTTAACCACCTTGTGTTATAGTTAGACCACCGATATCAGACCCAGAATTCCCGGGTTCAATTCCAGTGGGGGGCACACGTTTGTTACTGGTTTGAACTTAAATAATTATATTCAATAACATCGTATTAGACACAAAAATATACTTTCCCATTTAAAAAAGGTCACTACTCTCGTCTTAACCCTATACTTGGCAGAGTTTTTTTTGTGGAATTATGTATAATATATTTTTTGTATAAAATGTGTTCTTTTTTCACTATTCGTAATTTTTTATAAGCTAAGCGTCTCAAATAATCCACTATGCAAAGGATAGGGTTCAATGATGAAATAGCAATATTTTATTATTGTACTAACAAATTAACTTATCGCCATATTGTAAGTTGTTTATTAAGGTAACTTTAGAACCATGGTCTTATTTTTATTTTTGGATATATACGTATTACTAACCGATCACATGTCATATACCTACTACCAATATGTACTTATATATTAACAGCTGGAATATTTCCCATATTTAAAATATTATTTAGGTGCGCCAAAAATGTATAGATTGAAAAGAGTCAAGCTCCGAATACGGTAGCCCTTTACGAAGACCCCTCGTCTGTCGTACAATAGGACCTATACAAGTATCCCATTAGATTCGTGCGCTGTACTCAGGGCTCCGGTATGTATATGTTAATATATATATAATGAGGGCCCTCGAGTTTGGGAGTTATAACAACGCGGATCGTTTCTATGAAATCACAGTAGGTATTGCTTGAATAGCTGTTCCTATTTACATAATTGTCAATTGTTGTGAGCTTATTATAATATATAATCCGGCAATATGTAACTCACCCCTTTCAAAATATCCAAACCATTTGATGTATTGTAATATCTGTGGTTAGTTACCAAAGAAACAAATATAGTAAATTACCTTCAAAATTACATACTAATACATATGTAGCATTAATTATAGGAGTAAACGAATTTGATTAAAGGCTCTTTGTTCAGTTTTTTACAGCACCGTAATTAATTATTGTAGAAATTAACAAAAAAGAAATATAATACAATGCTTTTTAGCTTATAACATTAATCCTTTTCACTTTGTCACTAAAACAAGAAAAATACTTCGGCAGCCATAGGCGTAGAATTAAAAAGAAAGATTTCGCTATAGCAATGTTCAAGACCTAATTCTTGAAGGTTCGTATTGTTTGCATGCTTTTATCCTAAGCGGACGTGCTGAGGCCTGAAAGCAGCATTGTCTCGAACAAAGCGATACACTAACGCATTAGCAAGTGTTACAAAAAGTGGAAAACACGGGCGGGAGGTTTGTGATGCCCCGCGGCGGTTACTTCGCCGTAGTAAATAACCGATTCGAACGCCTTGGAGAGACGATAATCGCAGTAGATAAATAGTAGGGTACTGCGTAATGCCGTTCCCTTTAGAAACCTTAATGGAATAAAGGATGTTTTAGGTCCTATGGATTGAGGAACCTTAAGCTTCTCTCTAAGACCATGAGTGCGACTAAAAAGAGATTCCGCTACTTACAGCATTGCACAGGACCAAATTCGTATTGCTTGTATGCTTTCATCCTAAGCGGACGTGCTAAGGCCTGAAAGCAATGCTTTTGGCATGGCCATTGTCTTTAACGCAAGCTAACGCATTAGTAAGTTTTACAAAAAGTGAAAAACACGGGCGGCCGGTTCGTTCTGCCCCGCAGCGGTAACTTGGCCGTAGTAAGATACCGATTTAAACGAGTGGGAGAAACTTTTTTTTATTCCTTGGCCTTCCTTTCTTCACCTAGAAGCGCACTCCAGCCGGATGAGTCTCAAGTAAAATTATATGAGTGTGAGATAAACAGTTTTTTTATAAGTTCAAGACATGACGATAGATCATTTATAACATACATGTTTGATATTGTATGCTGTGAACTCAAAATGTTTACAAAATAGGCCTTCATCATTAAAATCAAGCTATCAACCTATGTGTTTCGGATTTTTCGATATCGCCCGGGTTTATGATCACCAACCCGCATTTGGCAAGCGTGATGATTAAGCCAATATCCATCAATTGTAGTGATGACTTGATTTCAATGGTGGAGGCATTTGCCCAGCAGTGGGACAGTATCTAGGCTAACTTACTTTACTTATCGCTCTCGATTGATGGTAGTTAGCTTTTCCCGTACAAATAAACAGAGTATAAGCTTCGAGTGGATTTTCCGTGTTTTGTTCCCGTCGAGAAATTTATCAAAAAATATTCGCTGTTTATTTATAAGGCCCTTTATTCATAACAAACAAAAAAGTATTTATTCCATAAAATATTTTCAATAAAAACAATAGGCCAATAACCATCGAGGTTTTAAGCGCGCGTCCGTCGCAATCTGTCTCCAACACAACAACAAAAGTCCATTAGTACCAAACCGCGCTTCATTGGACCCGATCGCACCCAATAATTAATTAACTCTTAGCACGATCCCCGTTTACCTTTTACCTCGCCCCAATACTACCTGCTGAGGTAGCCATCAAACTATGATTGGCATTTCAATCGGAATCGATTTTGAACTTGGATACTAAGAATTGCTATTGTTATCCTTTATATCTTCACTGTTCAGCTGGCCATCCGATTATAAAACGTCCACCTCAAAAACGGTAGACTCCAAGAAAATTTAACGTGAGCAATTTTTTTTTGAGTTTACATTCACGTAAGGGCTTCTCTTAATCAATAATTGGTATAATTTGTATAATTATATTATATTATAATGATGTAAGGAATTCAAAAATGACTTCATATGCCTACGTCACATTATCTTACATAAATAACTTGAAAATAAACTGAGTATTGGCTTGAAATAGTTATTCAGTATTTTGTCCCTCGTCATACGATTTGTAGTATACTTTTTTTTTTTTTGAGGATATAATGAAACACTGTTTGCTTGCTAAGCCTAATGCCTACTTAGTAAGTAGACATGACTGTGGCAAAACGTTCGATCCCCGGTCGGGTCAACGTAGAAATTATTGTTTTTCTAAATAGTCTCGGGTCTGGGTTATTTCTATGTATTATAAGTATGTATTTAAGTATTTTAAGTATGTTTATCCGTTGTCTAGTAACCATTTAACGAGTTTCATAACGAAGCTTATTTATTTATTTATTTTATTATCAAACATAACACTACTCAAAATAATATTTGAGTGTCATGATAAGAATAAAATACTGAATAACAATTCGAAGCTTATTCTCAGTTTGTTTGTAAGAGATAATAGGTAAATTCTATATCTTTCCCTAAAATTACGTTCTCGGTAATGTCCTTATGTTGGTCTTTAATTATTTTCTTACCATCCACAAACACATTATGGCTTTGCATCAAAAATATAAAATATTGTGTTTCTGAATGACTATACAGCAAGTTCTGTCACAAAAAATATATTCGCCGATCTGCGACTAGACTAATTAATTGGATGGCAAAACAAGTGTTTGGTTAGCGGCATTCTATTTGTTTCTTTGTTGAAACGTCCCTTTAGCTACTCTAATTAGTTTGTATTTATATTGAGTTCCTGTTATAATATAAGAGAGAGATTATGTCTAGTTGTGGACTACGGCTGAGTTACCAGCTAGAAAAACTGTACAACGTGTCACAGAATGAAGGCACATCCTCAGACACCCCAATTCGAATCATCATCATCATCATCATCATCAGCCTATAAACGTCCCACTGCTGGGCACAGGCCTCCCACATGATCAGTAGCACGTGGGGATATTGGGCCATAACCCACCACGCTGGCCCAATGCGGGTTGGTGGGTTTTAACGACTGCCATCTTACGACAACGATTCCAATTCGAATAATTAATTCTTATTAAAAAACATGCAAAATAATTTTACTTTTATTTAATTAAATTGGTTTATTTAAGTTATTAGTTATACTCATCGAGGGCAAACAGTATGGGCATATTAGCGCTTTAGCCTACCGACCTACCGCATTTTAAAAAGCCCATTATTGCATTGACTTACGTCTTATTTTCGTTTGTTTTAACTATTTAACGAAGGAGTGACTGTAATTTCAATAAGTTTTAATAATTTTGGAAAAAAAAATTACTTATATTTTAAATATTTTTAATCGATTGAGAAACCGATTTATAACAATCTACTTTCTGGGTGTGCGCTTACACGTTGTAATATGTTGAGTACGTTGACTCTGAGTTAGGATTCAATATACTTTTTAGGTAGTTCGCATCACAACAGAATCTTTAGTTTTTAATTCATTATGGTGAAGAACTTGGCCTTCATTTCACTTTTTGTTAGGTGATGATAAAGCCCAAAGGTGGTGCTCCACCTGATGCCCCTGCTCTGCCTGATGACAAACAGAAGTAACGTCCAGATGCGAGGATAGCTAATGAAGCAGGATTTTTTATATTTACGGGTAAACCAGTGCCCTGATCTCACCTGATGTTGAGTGATGATAAGGCCATTTGGTGGAAACGCACTTCACCCGGAATCCTCAACAACTGAGGCACTGGCTATCTTATCTCTAACTGTTGGTATACATACAACAATACTTCTAACATTTTATGGCGATATACTTATATACGAATAAAACGGGGGTAGCTAGTGAGGCGGACTTAAAACAAGCTCTACCAACAAGCAAACCTAGTATAGAAATTACTACGGTGATTGTTCTGAAGAACTTTTTGACCTAATCCCGCCTTCTCCTTTCCTCTCCCGGACTACACGTGCTGGTCTTAGAAACCACCATCATACTGTACAGACAATCAGTACTCGTACCAAAAAATTTGGCAAGTCGTTCCTCTGTAAGACCATTCGGCTTTGGAATTCTTTGCCGGTGCATGTGTTTCCCAGTTCCTATAGTCCCGGGTCTTTTAAGCGGGGCGTGAAACGGCATTTATGCAGGCAGTCATGAATGGGTGCGCTTGTTACCGTGCTTGTTCCACGGTGAGGAGCGCTCTCATTATTTTGGACTGCATCGGCTGCTTACCATCAGGCAGGATGTGGTCACTATGACGTGTCAATATAAAAAAAAAGAAAGGAACCCCTACTGGGAATCGAACCCAAGACCTCCCAAGGACCTGAGACGGGTCGGTGGTCTTAACCACTGTGGTTAAGACCACCGACCCGTCTCAGGTTAAGTGTATTATACACCAAAGAGGCAGAAGTGCGATTCAATAGAGTTTTGGTGGCATGCATCACAACCCAACACTGTATACCGTAAGTCAAATCAAATAATAGCCGCGTAATATCCAGGCGGGTGCTAGCGGCAATCATTCTTCGCTAATGACAGACTGGCGTCATTGTTTGACGTTGATGACGCTGCCCGTCCGTATGAATTATGGCAGTCGAGCATTTTATCGAAGTGCTTTTGTACATAAACTTACGTGCTCGTTCTGGATTTGACGGCGTTCGGATTAGCTAAAAAGTTCAAGAAATAAGGTAGACGCTGGTATAGTCGTCAGTATCCCGAAACTCGTCAACTAAACATTTTAAATATTTTGTGTGTTTCTATTAATAAAAAATTAAATATTGCTTTTGGCGATACATTCATGATATTATAATATACGATTGTAATGGTATCACATGCCTAAAAGTGTAATGGTGTCGGAAAAACTTAGCAAGAAAAGTGTGCGACAGAAAAAAAATGCGATTGCCCGCATTTTGCTACTAAACTGAGTAAACACCACCTCTTATTACTTCACTTGTCAGGCCGCTTCGGATAACAACACGATAAGTGTATTTGTTTATTGGGATAGTTAAATAGATTGTCTAACGTTGTAACCTATCATTTGTAATAAGTTTCATATGTATGTATGTAGCTTTTTTTGCATGTGACGTTTAGTACATGACCCAAAACTCGTCAAAATCGTATGCTTTCTGACGGGTATCGGGACACGCAGCAGCAGTTGCACCTAAACTCGTCGTTGTGTTCATATTACCATGAGTTAAGTTTTATTTTCCTTTGAATCAAAAGAGAATCGTATACTTACTTGACGACGGATAACGTGGCGCATGTGACTGCTGTACTTAAGCCCGTCATTGAACTTTATTGCCTTCAGTTACGTCTCATTTTTCTTTGACTCGGTTAATTATAGAATTAAAATTAAACTACCTACAATTTACGAGTCATTTAATGATTAAATAAGTTGGTTGTGAAATCTGGTTTATATTGATAACTTATAAGTTATTATTATCATACCGAATACCTACGACCTAGTAGGTAGTAATGAGAGCTAAGAAAGGTGCAGTAGCCTAGTCAATTTATTATTTTACCCAATAAAAGCTCAATCTATATATATTTATTAATCTCCATCATTAAAGAAGCATAGAGACTGACTTAATAAATGCATGTAAATGCTTATATTGAATAAAAATATTTCTAATTGTATTATATTTGGAGGAGGTACTTTTGAGCAGATATGTAAAATAGATTACATAAATATATGGGTTAAACTGCGAACTTCTGCTTTATGAAGCCGCTTATTAAGTTCAAATTACCGATTTGCTCTCTTTCATAGTTTTATATTTGTAAAAATAACTTAAAATATAACATGATCGAAACGTGCCTTAACACCCGTTTGCAGAACTTGGCGGCAGAGTTAAAGACACCGACATAGAGTTTTCTCTATGCCGGTGTCTACCAGCCACCATACTGTGGATAAACCTAAAACCTCGTAGCTGGTGAGACGACGACAGCACACGTTATCGCGGACATACGCACAGACCCCGGCTTGCTTCTTGAACTTATGTTCAAGCGAGTAGCCGGGATGCTTAAGGTAGGCGTCCAACGGTTTCGCTATCTTCGTCTCAGTAAAAAAGAGTAAGTGTGGCTTTTCGGTCTCGAGATGGTGGTGGACCGGTTGGAGGTTTGAGTGCAGACCTCGGATGTTAGTGAGGTACAACACAATTACTTTTTAAAACTTTCTGCTTCATATTGAGGTGAGGTGGGTTTGCTGGGGTTTCAAAAGCCAGCGAGGCGCAGTTTGGTTACCAAACATGGTACTCGTAATCTTCAATGTACTAATTTAAAAAAAAACTCATGTGGAGACCGCGGGGACGCCCGTGTCCTCCTGGGAATTGCCATCGGGTCCTCCCTTCCAGTCGCCAACTGGCACGGTGCTGGCAGAAGGCGAAATAGTGACCGATCGCTTCGATTGCCACAGATACAAGTCAGCCTTCCCGCGCTGCACTGCCTGTGGAAAAAAAAAGATGGCGGTCGGTTCACTAGCGCCCCTCTTCTGACCGTAGTCAAGTCAATACACAAAAATTATTCCCGAATTATTATTTATATTAATTTACGTATTTTAAAAAAACATTCTATAATTATAATTTATTTTTGAACTTTTGTACACTATTTTTGAATAGTATATTTTTACTTATAAAATCCACTTCCCTCCATCAGCCATAAGTCTTAATTTGCTAACAATATAACATGCGCATTACGAACCTTAGAAGCAATGAGTAATGAATTGGTAATAAATTAATAAAATAAGTCATAACATCATAGCCATTAAAATAAATTGAATTGAATACTTGATGCAATTAATTAAAGAAGAAGTAATTTCGATGTCAAAAGTCTCGCAATACACAAATTAAAACAACTGAAAACAAGTATATGCTGTAAGTGGCATTGTTCACATTACTTAGAATGAAGAAAATGGTGGTACCTTCAGGGTTTTTACTAGATAACAGTATCGATTGGGATACACAGCAATGTTTGTTACCATTGAATATTTTACAAACTTTTGTTCTCCTGCGCAAATACAATGTGCGACACGACTTCATAACACCAAACGGTTGGTTTTCGAATATTATAATGTTAATGTGTATATTAGTTAACTTTATAGTGTTATATATAACCTGTAAAGATTTCTTAAGGGAAATGCCAATATTTAAAGCGGTTTTTGGAAACATGATAGATATAACTATGGCCATGTCGTGTCTCGAAACATTTACACTGTTCATTTCGAATGCTTTAAACAAAAAGAGCAATGTTACTGTAATTTTAAAATTACAAAGTGCAAAAAGGGCAATATTCGTATCAACAAAATTGTTAAAGCATTCTATGCGCTTCAACTGGATACAAATTGCAATCTTTATCATGTTCGTAATAACGATGGAGTTTGTTGTGATAGATTCACTCAAGTCGTCATGTTCTTTTTTTGTCGTGAGTCATTTTAACTTAATCATATGGGATGCTGCACAAATATACTTTATCGGAATAATAAGACTGTTGAGGATTTTATTGAAAGGATGGCTTGCTTCTATGAAAATGTGTTTTAAAGAACAGACAAAGAGAACATCTGAGAATAATACATACAATGACTGGCGTTGTAGCACACTGTATAAAGCATATTATGAGTTGATAAAATCATTTTGTGTTTTTAAAAAAGCTTCTACATTATCGGTAAGTAAATATTTTACTTAGAAATTTATTTCAATATTATTAATATCTTCATCATCTCAGCCAAAAGACGTCCACTGCTGGACAAAGGCCTCCCCTAAGGATCTCCACAACGACCGGTTTTGTGCTGCTCGCATCCAGCGGCTTCCCGCGACCTTCACCAGATCGTCGGTCCACCTTGTTGGAGGCCTGCCCACACTGCGCTTTCCGGTACGCGGTCGCCACTCAAGGACTGTTCCGCCCCAGCGGCCATCAGTCCTGCGAGCAATGTGCCCTGCCCACTGCCATTTGAGCTTAGCAACTCTTCGGGCTATGTCGGTTACCTTTGTTCTTCTGCGGATCTCCTCATTTCTGGTTCGATCTCGCAGAGAAACCCCGAGCATAGCCCTCTCCATTGCTCTTTAAGTGACCTTGAGCCTTCTGATAAGGCTCATAGTGAGCGACCATGTCTCGGTCCCGTATGACATCACTGGCAACACACACTGGTCAAAGACTTTCGTCTTGAGACACTGCGGTATATCGGACGAAAAGATATTTCGTAGCTTACCGAACGCTGCCCAACCTAATTGGATTTGACGATTGACCTCTTTGTTGAAGTTGGACCTACCTAGCTGGACCGTTTGTCCCAGGTAAACATAATCGTCCACAACTTCAAGGGCAGAGTCCCCAACCTTCAGAGGAGTAAGTACGACACGTGAGTTTGACATAACTTTCGTCTTCTCCATGTTCATTTTAAGACCCACTTGTTGAGAGACTCTGTTGAGGTCACCGAGCATTGTGCCGAGGTCTTCCAAGGTCTCAGCCATGACCACTATATCGTCAGCAAATCGAAGGTGAGTGATGTATACGCCGTTGACGTTGATGCCGAGTCCTTTCCAGTCCAGAAGCTTGAAAGTATCTTCCAGTGCAGCAGTGAACAGTTTCGGAGATATCACATCTCCCTGTATCACTCCTCGCTGCAACTGGATAGGTTTCGAGCTCTGGTCCTGAAGACGGACTGACATTGTGGCGTTTTTATACAAACATTTCAACACTTCGATGTACCGGTAGTCAATTTGGCACCGCTGGAGAGACTGTAGCACGGCCCATGTTTCAATCAAATCGAAGGCTTTTTCATAGTCCACAAACGCTAAGCAAAGAGGCTGGTTATACTCTTCGGTTTTCTGTATAACCTGCCGCAGCGTATGTATGTGGTCTATAGTGCTGAAGCCTTTTCGGAAACCGGCTTGTTCGATAGGCTGGAAGTCATCAAACCTGCGTGCGAGACGATTCGTTATGACTCTCGAAAACAGCTTGTAGACGTGGTTTAGAAGTGAGATGGGCCTGTAGTTCTTCAGCAGGGTTTGTCGCCCTTTTTGAAGAACAGTACCACCATACCTTCGTGCCACGTTTCTGGCGTGCTGCCCCCTAGTACGACGGAATTAAATAGCTTTTGAAGAGCTACGAGTACCGGTCTTCCGCCTGCTTTCAGAAGCTCAGCCGTAATTCCGTCAGCACCCGCCAGGTACCCTGCCGTTCTTGAGCTGTTTGAAAGCCATACTAATCTCGTACAGGCTGATGTCCGGGATGTCTTCGGTATAGTGCCGGGTTAACTTAGCTCTAGGGTCTTTAGCTAAGCTTTGTACAGGTGGCCGTGTGGATGTGTAAAGCTGTCCATAGAACTTCTCGACCTCTCCCATAACATCGGACCTGGTCGTGACAGTTCTGCCGTCATCAGTTTTCAGCGTCGTCAGTTGGCATTGCCCAATACCCAGATCTCTTGCGAACACTTTTGAGCCTTTGTTCCGCTCAATGGCCTCTTTAATACGGTCAGTATTAAATCGGCGCGTGTCGCGAGTCATAGACTCCGAGATCTGCCTATTTAGCCGCCGAAACTGAGACGCATCACCCGAGGAAAGCAGAACCATTGCACGCCGCTCTTTCATTAGTTTTTGGGTATGGTCTGAGAACTTTTTGGTTCTTTTTGCACGGTGGGTTTTAAAGAACTTGGACCCAACCGTTTGGACAGTTTCCACGAACCTGTTGCTGTATTCGTCCACATTTTTGCAATAATTTAGGCACTCAAAGCGATTCTGCAATTCGAGCTGAAAGCTTTCGGGGTTTTGGATTTGGATGGGTGCAGGACGGAGCGTAGACCTTATTAATCGACGTCTTTCCAGCTTAACGTTGATATTCAATGTGCCTCTTACCAACCGGTGATCGCTGCCAGTTTTAAACGCATTGATCACAGTGACATCATTGAATATTTGCTTCCTCGTCGACATAATAAAGTCAATCTCGTTTTTTGTTGCACCATCGGGACTCATCCAGGTCCACTTGCGGTGTTCAGCCTTCCTGAAAAAGGAATTCATCATAAAGAGTCCCTCCTTTTCCAGAAAGTCCGCCAGCAGTTGGCCCCGGGAATTCCGATTACCAACCCAAAATCGTCCCACTCTCATCTCATCGCCGCTTCGTTTGCCCAGCTTTGCGTTAAAATCTCCCATGACAACGGTGTAATGAGTTTTGGAGGCTTGTATGGCTCTAGAGATGTCCTCATATGAAGCCTCCACCTCATCGTCAGGGTGTGTCGTAGTAGGAGTATTAACCTGTATGATCTTCAACGAATACCGTTTGGTTATTCTGAGTATAAGGTACGCTACCCTATGCGACACACTCCCGGTCTCGATAACGTTGTTCACGAGGGACTTGTGGACGATGAACCCGACACCACCTTGGAACAGTTGTTCGCCCTCCCGGAAATAGAGCAAGTAACCAGACTTGAGGATTATCGAGTCCTCCCCCTCTCTTCGGACTTTAGATAATCCAACTATGTCCCACCGTATCTTGCTCAATTCTTCCTCCAGTTCGTAAATCTTCTCGTCAGTCCGCAATGTGCGCGTGTTAAATGTTGCCAGGGCCAGATCGATCACTGAATGTCTCATTTACTTTATGCTTATTATGTTATAGACTTTGCTGTACATTGTCAACAATTTCGGTATGTCTCTTATGCTTGTGCAAACAGTTATTAGCATTGGAAATGTGGGACTTCATGACGAAAACACAAATGTGAGTACTGCGGCTATTTTCCTTTCAATCTGTAAACATATCTGTGCCTACTAGAAAGTGTTATATAAGGTCACTTTTTATCAACTGCAAATATTTTGACAAAGAATGTAATTATATCAGAGAAATAAGGCCCTAGCATAAAAAAAAAATTCAGACTAGTTATTTTTTTACTTTTCCTGATACAAAAATTGTAATATTTTTAAGAGCGGCCTCGCTGTCGGCTCTTTTCAATGAAACTAGGTGCACGTGTAAGCGGTGAAGGCATTGCGGCCTCTCTGTTTCGGCTCCTTTGAATTGAAACTACCGAAAGTGCTTTATTTTTCTTTTTAATCGAAATGTCTTTTGGCGTTTTTTTTTAAAAACTAGCGTTTAAAAATTAAGGTTTTTTCATAAAAATAGTTTATATATGTTGTTGGATTTATCCTTAAAATATTTGCAGTTGATAAAATGTGACCTTATATATTATTATGCAATGCGAGTTTATACTCGCAAATTATACAATTATACAAATTATTTTGTACAGATTACATTGATAGATGACTGTGGTAGGTGGGTAACTCACAGATAAGTGTTAATTTTACGAATTTTCTTGTGTTTAATTATTTTTTCCTGAACCATCTTGATTAGAACTATCCTGGATTCATGGTCACAGGGATATTAAAGTGTTGGTCGTCTCTTAGTCAAATGAGATATTGAATATTTGGTATATAGTCATTGTTATGTTCATAGACACAGCTAAAGTTAGTGATGGCATTCAAAGTGCGCTTTCATTTGCGGCCCCATCACCACTTAACGTCAACGTGATGGGAGCTATGGTACCATCATCATCACCAGTTCATTTTATGTCTCCACTACTGGGGCACGCCTTCCCTTTGGATGATGTGTGATGTGATTTGAACAGTGTGGGTTACTAGGACCAACGGCTGTACGTGCTTTCCGAAGCATGGAGAAGCTCGAAATGATAAACTTTTGGACACCCATCCGATGACCGGCCCTTGCTAAATTTGCTTAACCTTAGCAATTGCAGACCGGGCGCGTTAAGCACTGCGCCATCCGAGAAAGCTTATCCTCGAGAACTAAGTGCTTCCACAATATGGGAGAAAATATGTTAAAATAACGCACTCATTTGTCTTTCAGTATATAACAAATGTAGCACAATATGGTACACTATTTTGGGTAATAAAAAACTGGATACTTATCTGCCAAATAAGCGCAGAATGCCAGAAATTGTATGATATGGTCAAATTGGTTGAATCAGAATGTTTGCTGGCACTGAAGGCGCAGTCTTGCACAGGTACCCTTTTTTAATACTACCTAGTCCATCCTTCTGTTTTTCTCATGTATTTGAACTAAAATTTCTTTATTTAAATGTCGAATTTGGTCAAATTGTGTACATTGTTTGGGGTTGCATCCCAGTTCAATATTTTCGATATTAATTGTGTTTATGTAATTTTGGATGTGATCTGTTAATGTACCTAAGTAAATAAATAAAATAAATATTCATCTATGTATATACGTATTGATACGTGAAGCAAAAACTTTGTACCTGTTTTTACGAAAATTGCGCGGAGGGAGGAGCATGAAATTTCGCACACTTATAGTTTATAAAGAGAAGGTTATCCGAACGTTATTTTTTTATTATGCATAAAAAATCAATGATATTTTATGTTAAAATCATTGATAAAAAATACATTAAATCAACAAAAACACACACTGCCATGTATTAGACACACACGTATTGTTTGTCTTTAATGCGGCCGACATCTGTCAATGGCAATCCAAACTCACATTCTATCTTTTTTTTGTTTTGTTTTTCCGACATTTTACTGATTTTACTAGGTACGGACTTACTATGAATGAAACATTTGATCATTTGTAACTTTGCTTAGTCCTTTTCAGTATTCACTTTATTTATTGATTGATTAATGATTGTCTTGTATACAGCCATTAATGTGATTCATATATAATATTATTCTACTTTTAGGTAGGTTCATTAAAAAGGTTTTGCCCCACATAATGACACAGATGTACCTATCTCTTGAATAAAACGTTATAATATGTGTACATATCGTGAACGCCTATTTCATTACCTTATTTAAATTCTTATCTCTTACATTCAGAAACCATCAAAATTGAGGCAAACCCTTGTTTGGATTTTTGATTCCCTTAAGGGCAGTGCACTGCGTCAAGCGGGCACCCGCGCGGCGTGCCTGTTTCGTGTAAATTCACAGTGAAGCGCTGTGTGAGAAAGGTCGCCCGTCGCACGCAGCTCGGGTATTACATGAAAGAGCACATCGCTCAGGCGCCCGTCGCGGACCTGCGCCGGCGCCGTGCTCCGTCGCGGACAAATATGGCGGTTCTGAAGCTGTTATGTGTCAAAGTGCATATAATTGATCCGTTCCGCGAGCGGACGAGCGTGACCCACCACCGGCTAGTGCCGCGACAGGCAACCCGCCTTACGCAGCGCTGCTCTATGAATTTACATGAAGCAGACTTATTATAACCTACTCTTATTAATAAGAGTAGTTATTAATAAGTCGCTTATATGTTATTGGTTTTATTATTTTTAATTTAAAGACCAGCGTCCTGGTTAACACCAGGACATATGCTGAGCGGAAACCAATTTGGTATATGCAAAAGTGATGTGAGTTTGAGTTTTGAATGTGTATGTGTGAATTTCCCAAATAAAGTTGTTTTTATTCTATTCTATTATATTATCTTGTTTCAGTGGAACAAAAGAAGATATTGAAGAACGTGTCACGAGTGAATCGCCACCAATTCTCCAAAGTGAATCCGTTTTCACTGTTCTGCGTGGACGGGACGTTGCCGCTTCGTTTTGGTAGTCTTGTTACTACTTACGCTGTTGTACAATTGCAGTTTCAGCTTCTACATTAATTTAATGGGTTTCTCTTTTGATTATTTAAAGTATGACAGAATTGTAAACTATAACTATTTATTGTTTGTTTTCTTGAAAACACGAGTTTGAATGAAGTACAGACAGCTGCACATCAACCTATCCAAAACCAGGCCTCCGTCTCTCCATGTACTTGCGCGCGTTAGATATCTACCGAGCGGTTGATCGCCGGCGATCTAAAAGTCAGTGGGATGTGTAGCAAGCGCTCGTTATCGCACGCTCGTTCGCTGTGCACGTTGCATCATAAAAT
This sequence comes from Eudonia mercurella, assembly GCA_963082485.1. NCBI lineage: Eukaryota > Metazoa > Arthropoda > Insecta > Lepidoptera > Crambidae > Eudonia > Eudonia mercurella. The sequence goes on along the minus strand of OY720033.1, from coordinate 12,831,158 downwards.
TATTCTGTAGTTATTATTAAATACTGTAAATAGTAAATCAGTTCAGTTTAGACTATAAATATTACATTATAATCTGCTGTGATTATTATTAAATACTGTAAATAGTGAATAAGTTAATTATTAGTATGTTGGTTGACATTTGTGTGGTTTAGATTATTATATAAATAGTAATTGTGTGATTTTAAATCTCGTTTTAATAATATAAAAACAATGCCGCCCGCGCCTGGCAATTTTTATGAAGTTAATCTATATTACAGCAGTGGGATATTACGAACTGATGGATGATGATGAAGATTTATAACCTTAAGTAAATTATAATCCGGGTTATCGTACTGATCATAAACAATTGAGCTTTTCAATTTATCATTCATTTTAATTTACATTACAAATCTTTAACAAGCCATTTAGGCACAGATTACTTAATAGTTAATTTAGGTACAAGTTTTTGTGTGTGTACAATATTTTTATCGTAGCAGCAGCCCTGGCATTACTACGATAGCATGCGGCTGCAATTCGATAACAACTCTGTAGTCGAACTTATTAGGCACAATTTAGCACGCAGCGGTCGCCGACGCGTCGGGACGAAATGAAGTAGGCTATTAACGCGGTAGGTATACGATTTTTTGTAGGGAGTGATTTATCTGTTACGTAATAACTATTAGCTAATCTGTGCCAAAACTGTCCCATTTATTTGAAATGAAATGAAATGAAACAAAATAAATTTATTAGAATACAGTATAAACTTATGTGAAACAAAACAAAAAAATCTTAATTAAAAGTGTGTTCTATAAGGAATTTGATGCAGTAGACAAAAACTACAACGCTGATCTTCCGTGGAGACCCCATTTTTGTGTGAATGTGGGCGGGGCGTCGCGCTGTAATATTATTTAAAAGTACAGTGACATAAACATATTGTATATATTATTGTTATTGGAGATATCCCAACAAATGCAGTTGAATATTTTATAAAAGTTTAGCCATATGCCATACCTATGCATAAAATTAAAAGTCTATTGAGAAAATTTGTCGGTTTGAAGTAGCCTGATGTGCAGGCGTATGTACAAGCGTGTTAATTACATTTCCTAATCAAATTTACAATAAACATTATGATCTACTCGTTATTGGATGCGTTTACTTAAATACTTATATTATGCCGCATGGGTCAAATAACTGATACCTTCTTTGTAGTAAAATAAGTTAAAAAATATTTATCACTGTGATGAACAAAATTTTTATTGATTTACAGAATATTTACAAAGTAAATTCAACTACTTAAAACTAAACTCTTAACAACTATCTGATATAATTTATAAATAAAAAAATTGCTTCTAAAGTTATATCGATATATGAAAATGAAATGTAAACTTTTCCGTATTAATAATTAAACTATTTTAATAAAAGTAACAAAAGATTAGTAAAAAAGCCACTACTTTTAGAATTATCTAACGCTAAATTCCAAAAAGGGTCATAGTGTCATTCTTAGACAAAAACGGAGCAATGACAGCCTTGTTTGCTCTCATTGCTCCGTTGCTTGCGAACACAAGCTGTTTCTTTGTCTTTATTATAAAGTCATCACATCAGTTATGTTGTACTCTTTACCAAATATTTCTTATAAGTTTGAAATTTCATAGATTTTCTATTGCAATACATTAGTATAAGTAGCTAGAACATAACATTCCCTTAATAAAATGATAGGAGCGTATACTCGTATATATAATCTTATCTTATCTTATAATCGTATCGTAATATTCAGTTCTGACACATTGAAGAAGCTTATTACTTTATGACCAAATTCATTCGTTGTCACATTTTATTACACGTGTTCCAGCAAAAGCACAAGTACTTCAACTACGATTAGATTTTTGTGATAAACAATGACTCAATCAAATATCTTTCTCTTTTCACCAGAAGAACGCGCGTTTAATTAAGAGGCATCGATCCAGAAAAATAAATCACTTAGATCACTCTGAGGAACTTTTGGATAATTGTGTTGAAAAGAGTTTACACAAGATTTCCTACTTCCTCTGCATTTGGTTCTGAACGCGGTTTACCACAGCAAATTCAATATGCTCTACAGTTTTATCACATCCACCAGTTGGATGACAAATACATTTGCTGGAATTGTATGGTTAGCACATATTACGGCGTCCTACATTTATATGACAAAATTTTATTATGAAGATGCCAGTTACAGAGCAACTTTTGGACGAATATGTACGTAAATTTTGCACATAGGTATAGCTAAAACTATCAGGTGGAGCCATTCCAGGATTTTTCACGAGGTGGCGGGAAAGCCTTTTGTACGTGGCTGGCGCACTACTTGGGCCCCCTACTACCTGCGGTCTGCCAACGGCTAAAACCGTGCCACGGATCCCGCTACCCTCCACGATGAGCTTTCCAACACAGATTTGATCAGAGTCCGAGACCGGTCCTTCTGGCGCTACTACTAGCCATTAAGCCCCCAAAGGCACTGGCATTCCTACTACGCTACGACGGAACACAGCAAGCTGCTTGACGTCAGACTTAAATAGGAAGGTAGTAGTAATAGTAGTAGGTAGATAGCAAGCCAGGCGGACCCTTTCGAGCCCTACCACCGCTATTGGGTATTTTCAGCCGCCTCTACTTGACAGTGGAGACGTTGCCCGGGGCGGACTGATAGGAGGTAAATCCCCAACCACCCCAAATTTAAGACGAAAGTGATGGTGTTCGAGAGAGATGAAGAAATAACTGACTGTACGGTAATGATTGGTTACTCCGTGATCATGGCGTGTGCAACTGCGCCGAAATATCAGGGACTCGACAACAAATCAAAACATGGTAAAAATCCCGCTTTTTGTAATGTTTACAGTAAAATGTAAATTGCTAAGTTGAGGAGCGTGGTGCATGTATTCTCAAAGAAACTCAACAAGCGCTCTACGTTTTTCAATTAAGCACATTACATTATTTTGTATTATTTAGTTTTTTTTTAAAAAACGGTCAAACGTTCAAACTATTAAGTATTTTAGTGAGAGAAACATTGCAAAAAATACTTATTAAAAAGGAAAAAAATGAACTTTAAGTTCAAAGATAAAGAGTTCAAATTGGTTATGAAAATTGACGAGTTTTAGGTCATTTTGACAAATATTGGGACAAATCTGTCGACTAGTGGTACATATGGCACATTTTTTAATTGATTAAATATCTCATTTTTTGCTGTGTTCCACCGACAATAATGTTATATTTTCTAAAAAGTAATTGTTTACTTCGCCATGCAATTATTTTTTTTCTAAGTCAACTAGTTTTTACGTGGGAGGGTTGCAAAGTCAACTTTTTTCAGAATCTGACGAGTAATGGGCCGTTTACCTTAAATGGTTATTTTCTGCCGGGTATATTTATTGGTATTATAAAGAAGGAATCTCCCCCAGAGGAGCACGATGGTGCAGCTGTAAGTGCGCTTGGTTTGCGTTTGCTGACATAAAGTAACTTTCGCAAAAGCTGGTCATGGATAGGTGATCAAAAATGTGTCATATCTGTCTCCTCCGTGCTTCGGAAGGCATAAAACCGTTGGTCCTGGCTTCATTAGCAGTCGTTAACAACCACCTTTTTGTCTGAGTGGTAGAGCCACGCTGCATTGCAGCACGAAATGGGCCGGCTCGCCCGGCGTAATACCACCCTGAATATTGGCGTGAAACAATGGCACTCGTTGCTGTTGTATTTCGTTTGGTGAATGTAAGTACCGGAGGCCCATCTCTCACCCCTCCCCCTCCCAATTCCTACCTCCTCAAGACCCAACTCCTTCCTCAAGGCCGGCAACGCATCTGCGATTACTTTGGTTTTGCGGGTGTCCATGGGCGGCGGCGATCACTTTTCATCAGGTGACCCGCTTGCTCGTTTGCCTCTTTTTAATATAAAATAAAACAATCCGCACTGAGCTGGCGTGATGGTTTATGGCCCGTCCTCGCTGTGGTGTTTTTCATCTATAGGGAAGGCTCGTGACCCAGCAATAGGGACATAGAGTAAGCTGGTGACGATGATGAGAAGCACAATATCCCAAACTTTGATGTCGCCAAAGCACGCGTCATTCCCTTGGTATGTATCGCAGGCGTCGCTTACTCTTTTGCCGGCTCACTTTGAATAATAAACATATGCATCGGCTTAATGCAAATCCGTCTCAACACTGCAACGATATCATGCAAATTAACATATTCACCGAGCTATATTCATAAATAACGAAATGTTTATCCATTGGGTACTGTTCAACAAAACGAAAACGGAATCAACATGTAGTTTCAGCTACATCGTCGTTAATATTCCACCCACTTGAAGAGCCGACACGCGCCGCGGGCACTCATTAGTCGTATGTTGGCACATTGCAATTTCCTAACAGATTTATAGGTACGATATCGTTTGCAATACCAACATATAGCCACCCCCCATGGAGGTATGTCTTCATTCGTATGCGTGTGTGGGACGGTACAAAGATTGTACGTCGTTACTTAGCATTGTTAAATGCAAAACAAAAGAATAAAAGGTAAGCTAAATCAATATTGGAAAATAAGCTGGATAAACAATGAACCAGCGAAAGAAACACTAGGAAAGGACATTAGCTTGATCTACACTTGGTGTTAGGATATCAATCGCAAAAACTATGTAACTTGTGGCGGCGGCACCTACCGCATACGCCGCACATTATTCGACACGAAGCAAACACCTTCTCAACCGTGTCAACAGATGGCGCCACAAACGCATAACAACGACGTCGCCATACTACGACGATAAAATAGTATGGGAAGCCTGCATCGCGGTAGCGAAGTTTCACCATCTGCTTCGCTATATATAGCACCTCCAACTAACATCCGTCGGACCTCGGTCAGGCCTACGTCACTCCATGTACTTGCGCGCGTTAGATTCCTACCGAGCGGCTTACCGCCGGCGGTATAAAAGCCAGTGGACTGTCGCAAGCGCTCGTTATCGTACGCTCGTTCGCTGTGCACGTTGCGTCATTCATAAAACATCGATCATTTGTATTCTATAGTTATTATTAAATAAGTATTGTAAATAGTGAATAAGTTTAATATATATGTTGATTGACATTTGTGTGTTTTAGATTATTGTAAATAGTAATTTTGTGATTAAAAATCGCGTTTTAATAATATAAAACAATGCCACCTGGCAATTTTTGTGAAGTTGATAATTTTAAATCAAACAAAAGGAATAAAAACCTGTAATTTTTTAGTTTGCCTGTTGATGAAGAAAAGTAAGTATCTACCTAATGAAACTATTTTAAGTATTGGTACATTATAGATACGTACTTATTTGGATGAATTTATAGAATAGAATAGGTTGGTTTTAATTACTTACTTTCAACATTAAAGGCGGATTTTGAGTCACAACATAAAAATATAAATCTAAAAATGTATGAAACAATGTATGTATGAAATCGATTCCGTTCTGACGCGTCGCGACACGACACGTCAGACAAATATAAATGACCTGTGACTATGTCTGCATTAAAGTTTGTATGATGAATGTGGTTTCCTATTTTATACTCGAGTTATGGGTGTTTATACTCGAGTTATGGATTATATTCCTTATTTACAAAAAATAAGGAATATAATCCATCTCTATACCCACTCAGTTCTATTTCATATCATAACACTTTCATACGAAGGAAAATCTATATTCCAGCAGTGGGATATTATGGACTGATGATGATGAAGATTTATAACTTTAAGTGGGTAATTCATTTAATATCATAGCTAACATTATAATCCGAATTCCATGTTTTCATACTGATCATAAACAATTGAGCTTTTCAATTTATCATTCATTTTAATTTACATTACAAAGCTTAAACAAGCCATTTAGACACAGATTAATTTAGGTACAAGTTATTGTGTGTGAACAATATTTTTATCGTAGCAACAGCCCTATCATTACTACGATGGCAGCAAGGCCGCGCGGCAGCCAATCGATAACAACTCTATAGTCGAGCCTATTAGGTATAATTTAGCACGCAGCGGTCGCCGACGCGTCGCGACGAAATGAAGTAGGCTATTAACGCAGTAGGTATACGAATTTTTGTAGGGAGTGATTTATCTGTTACGAAGTAACTATTACCTAATCTGTGCCTCGGTCCCCGAGCTATACCACCCAGCTCGGAGGGAGTTCTTCCCTTTGGCCTTCCTCAATGTAGCATCCAACCCGTACCATTGGCTCCCCTAAAGTGGTAACCCCGACGTGATCTACCCATTGGCTTCCCAACATAACTTTATAGGTTTACCATCAGATGGATTATCAAGTATATCTTGAGATTGATCTATCTACAGAATCTTTAGATTGGTCTATCTACTAAGAGCCGTCAGCTTTTAGTATACACTTATTTATATACTTCGGAATGAACGTTAAGCCAATTAGTCTCAGTAGTTGTAACATATCAGCCGTTAAAACCACCAACCTATCAACCTGCATTAAGCTAGCGAGATAAGATATGGCCCAATCATCTATTAATCCTATTGTTAATCTGGGAAGACCGAGCAGTAGTACATTTATAGACTGATGATGATGTCCTGCTTTACTGGCTATTAAAGCTCTCTTAACCAAACTATTATAAAACAAAATCAACTAAAATAGAATCATTGCTAAGTGCATCATATCGTGAAAGCTCCAAGGACATTTTTAGTACAAGCAATTGTGTGCGAAACACATTTCGTGTAAGTTAGCGAGGGCGCGTCGGCGGTGACGAGCGATTAAAACTGTTTACACGGCTAATGAAAACGCCATTTCCCGGCAATGATGCGGCGTTATAGTGGGGAGGGGCGGATTAAGTTACACTTATGTACCTAAACTTTTTCTAGGAAAGGCCGCTATTGTCTGCCTATGGTAGAGTACTCCAGTACTTTAGTGACCCGGTAGACGTGCTGAAGGAATTTAGAGAAAATGATTGAAAGTAGAAAATAAAAATATAATATCCAAAAACAATCAAAAGTCTAGATGGCCACGCAGCTGTCGCCGCCGGCGCGTTGTCCTCTCGACGAAGTAGCTCACGGCGCCCGACCACTTTCGAAGTAAAACCTTTTTTGTTAACTAGCGAAAATATAAAGAAATTGCGTCTGCTCTCAACTTCGTAAGCGTAAACAGGTGTCCCGAGAACTCCGTCAAGAAAAAAGTCCATCTTGTCTCTTCTCTACGTCATGAACCAAATTTTAGCGTTTCAGTTGCAGCGGTTTGGGCTGAGCAATGTTGATCGTTCTTCATTCAGTACTTCTCTTTTTTATACGTTGTGTAGGTATACTTAACTTTATTCGCATTCTAAACCGTAATCCAAGTCGGAAAATTCTTAAACCCTCAGTTGTAATATTTCTCTTTGAAAAAGAAAGTGTTGCAAGTCCATACCTGTCGTGTTGTGATAAAGTAATTAAAATTCTGGTAACATAAATTCGGGGAGTGTCCAGGGCGGGTTGTGGGTAGAAAGATTTTTACTAATGAAAATTCTGGATAAATCAAAACGTAATTCCACGGAAGCCATTAAAATGACACCTTTGTTCGTAATAACAAGGATTAGAATTATTAGTTAATTAATTTTATTCGAAGAAATTTTAAAGTTGGAAAGAGTCACCTTTAAAAGGACACTGATATTATTAGAGGCAATTAATTTAATTGCAAACCTACTAAAGTGTATTTTATTAGTGCCTGACGCAGCAAAGTAGTTTCTTATAGGATTTAAACGTAATAGTATTTTTTTATAAGTGAGTAGGTATGTATCTTCTAAGGCGTCGAAGTCATGAAAAATCATCATCATTTTTTTATTTATTTATCATCAGCTTTTTTATGTCCCCACTGCTGGGGCACGAGCCTTTCTTATGGATGGATAGGGAGAACGGGCCATAAACCACCACGCGGGACCAGTGCGGATTGATGGTTGTTAACGACTGCTAATGCAGCCGGGCTTAACGTGCCTTCCGAAGCTCGGTGGAGCTCGAGATAATACATTTTTGGTCACCCTTCCGATGACTGGCCTTGCCTTTGCGAAAGTTGCTTAACCTCAGCATTCGCCGACCGGGCGCGTTAACCACTGCGCCATCGAGCTCCTAAAATATATTACTTAACATATCAAATTTTTTTGTCAATACCTACCTCTCATCAACTCATGAATTTCTTAAGAGATAACAATATCACTATTTATCACTTTAAGTTTGTCTTTACTAAAATAGTATAATAAAAATGTCTTTTTCTAGACCTTAATATTTAATTTCATTGACTCTTTGAACATTGAAAAGAAAGAACTCAACTATTTCCTTCTACTATTAATTTATTATACTGAAAATGTATGCATATCTGACACATGAAAGCGGCTATGAAAATTCATAGCGAGGTTTAATTCAAATTATGCTGAATCTCTCATAAACACCTCCACTCAAAGTTTTATAAGTCTCTAAGATCTTTACTCTGTGTGGTGAACGCTCAGCATATTTATGCGTGCGACAAGAAAACATTTGAACAACAACTTGTGTTTATGACTCGCAACACTTTAACAAGCCTTATTATGCTACTCGTCATGATTCCGGAGGCGAGAACTCGCAAAGATCTTGACAATTCGTGAAAGACTCTTTGAGGTGAGGTCTATCTCCCTTACGTGGCGTAAATTAAAGAAGCGCTTCTTCGGCCTTAATTTTGGGTAGCATTTGCATTTTTTTCTCTATAGAATAAAAATGTCTACATCTTGTAGCTATTATGTAACAATATATACCTACTGAGGAGCTCGATGGCGCAGTGGTTAACCGATCTGCGAGTGCTGAGGTTAAGCAACTTTCGCAAAGGCCGGTCATCGAATGGATGACCAAAACTTTATCATCTCGAGCTCCTCCGTGCTTCGGAAGGCACGTAAAGCCGTTGGTCCCGGCTGCATTAGCAGTCGTTAACAACCACCAATCCACACTAGGCCCGCGTGGTGGTTTATGGTCCGTTCTCCCTATCCATCCATAGGGAAGGCTCGTACCCCAGCAGTGGGGACATAAAATGAGCTGATGATGATGATGATGATGATATACCTACTTACTTTTACATAATATAATTTAAATTAATAACAAGAGCTTAGTTGGTAGATCAAAAATATATAGATAAAGAAAATTTTGTCCAAATATATGTATGTATAAAAATTAAACATGTTATTTAGACGAAAGATAACAAGCGTTATTATTTCCTAATCAGTCTGGAGGTGAGAATTCGCAAAGTCCTCGAAAATTTGGTGAAAACTCATACCTCCAAGTGATGTCTACCCATTTTTTACGAGTTTTAGGAAGCCTTCTACAAATAACTTGACACGTAGATACATATTTTTCCTCACGAAATTATTACGTATTTAAACTGAAAGTACAAACATTACAATTATATATAAATAAACATGCATTATTAATGACTGTACCATCGAGGTGGTTTTCGTAATTAGATCAAAGGTCTCGTGATAATTTTGTCCAATTAATATGTCATTAACATGCATGCAGTTCATTATTAGTAGCGTGAAATGTTTGCCATTGCACTGCATCTAGTTAAATTTTTGTACTCGTATGTACAGCGTTTCAATAATTTACGTTTCTCATATTTTTTTCCATGCTGCACTGGGACTTGAAAACAATGTATCAGCTGCCTCACTTCCCGTGCATGTCGTGAGAGCCAACTAAAGGACAAGGGTTTCCAGATACTCGCATATCAGACGATCGGCTAGCAACCTATCACAAATATCTGAAAAAAGACAAAGTGTTGAAAAAATTCCACGAGCCGGGTCAGGTGCACTACCAATTATGCTTGTCTTTTTTCAAATTGTAATTTATACGCAACAATATTTGCGTTAAATGATGTTGGTTTGTAGGTAGGACGTTCGAGCCCGAGCAAACTCAAATTCGTCTATAACACAGTTCATCTTGGATCTTCAAAATAAAAGCGCAGTCGTATTCCTTATAGTCACTTTAATGTTATTTTAACATCACAATTTAATAATTTAGAAACAGTTGCCCGATGCAAATGGATTTTAGAAACGAAGTCAGTTCTGCGCGTGCGTACTCTCCAACCGCTCCCGTTCAAATGTCCCCAGTCCGTTGTCGCGCCAACTGACGTTGTCGTTTCGCGTACCATAGAGCATAGGCAGACTACACTCAAGTATAGACTATACTTGTCGTTTCTAAGCGATGCTAGCGCCATGTTTCCGACATGTAAATAATCACTGATATTATCTGTTCCACCTCGGAGACTTACTTCAATTATGCTTATGCTTTGACCTCATCCCACCTTCTCCCTTACTTCATAGGAGTACACGTGCTGCTCTTCGGAGTCACCGCTTCACTGTCTCAAATATCCTATCGCGCACAAAAAAAATTGGTGACTCGTTTCTTTGTCGCACCTCCAAAAGATGCAATAGGCTACCAGCACACGTTTTCCCTCCTTCCTATGATATGGGGTCCTTTAAAATAGGCGTGAAGAAGCACCTTGTGGGCCGGCAGAGTGAGGTTAACTGATGCTACGTTTGCTTTTACGCTGCACCAGTTATCTTCATTTCCACTTAACATCAGATGAGATGAAGTCATTTGCCGAGCTATCTATAAAAAAAATGCTAAATGTGGCCTTGAGGTCACTTACGGCTATTTACTTAAAATTTGTGATTTTAATGCTATATCCACCCTTTTTGGGAGAAGGACGTGAGAGTATGTATGTATAATTTTTTTTACACAAGGTCGAAACAATGTAACATTGATGTTGTAGCTCCCAGTGTGGTGCCGGGGGTAAAGAGTTGCATCACCCCATCTCTTCTCGTGGGTACGACTATGGGACCATTCCAGAGGTTGGGCATATAGCATTAGTGATTATTCTCACCTTACTGCGATCGCCAACCCGCCTGCCAAGCGTGGCGATTATGGCAAATTCCCCTCAAAATTATTTATCCTTGAGGGAGGCCTTTGTCCAGCAGTGGACGTCTTTTTGCCTGAGATGATGATGATGATGATGATGATGATGATGATGTAGCGACAGACTCATACAACATACTGGGAAGTCCAGCGTATACTTTTAGTATTTAATAGTCATGCTACAAACAATGGTCAGCCATATTGTATTGTACTTTGCTAAGCATTGACTTTAGCTTTAAATTCACTGTTACAAATGTTGTTTTAATGCTAACAAAAGAGCAGGGACGAAACGCCGTGACCCTTCTTAATAAGGCCATTATCATTCGTACCAGATTTTCCTACCCCAACCATCTTGGCGAAAATAAGTTCACCCTTCGATAAGAACACAGATATAGCACTCCACCACATTAACCTTTACTTCTTTTCGTGAACCTTAATGCGTTGCGATAGAACTCACTATTGAGCTGAACTTCTAAATGTGTACCTACATACCAGCGAAAATGGAGATAGCCTTAATCAAGACGTTAATAAATTCTTTCGACATCGCGGTAGCTGGTTTTACCGCAAGCCAAAAAAATCATTAAACATGTTACGTAAATCTGTTAACGATAATATGAGCAAGAAATATTCTGACGGAAAGCAATATTTTCGTATATTGGCTGACTGTACACAGTTTATCTTACAGGATAAATATGAGTAGTAGAAACTTATTGATGAGATGTTTACTCAACAGCTTCATAATTTAAGTTCTGAACGGTTATTAGGATTTTTTAGACTATAATGTGAACTTCTGTCACTTCTGTAGTATGTTACGTAAAACCCAAGCATGAGCCCCATCACTGACACAAGCTTATCTGCGTTCTGGATGAGTTGACAGAACTATTATTATGTTATTATTACATAAATAATAATCTCACTTTGAAACGTTTTGTTCGTAATATTTTTACATTAAAGAGTTTTTTTTTATAGAATAACATCTATCATCATCATCATCATCATCAGCTCATTTTATGTGCCCACTGCTGGGGCACGAGCCTTCCCTATAGATGGATAGGGAGAACGGGCCATAAACCACCACGCGGGCCGAGTGCGGATTGACGAATTATTACGTAATATTTTTTTCGTTTTTCTTCTTTTTTTTAACGTTAGAGATTGTTGTAAGTTAATCTAGCTATTTCGTTGATATTTTCTTGGGTTTAAGCTCATAATCAATTTGTACTTATTTCCCATTAATCATAATATCCCATTACAGTTCATAGTGCGTAACACCTGTATCCATGTATTTCATACAGTGTTCGATGCTTATTTTAGCTAGATAGCTAAAAATTGGCTAAGCTAAGTTATCTAACTTAGCTTAGCCAATTTCGCTTTGATGATTCCTCTAAAAAACTATAAGAAATAGTAAAATGTGATCGACTGCTATTGCCGCAGGTATAGGACGCGCAAAAAATCTAACTGTAAAGTAAAAGCCTTTTTGTGTTTGTTGCGATCTGCTGTTACGTTACTGAATCCGTGAGAGGTTTGGTTTATTATTGAGAATAACATTCACTGTCGCTCCTCCAAAGAGCTTTTAATAGTGTTTCCATTCTAATTGATTAATAGATGTGATTCCCCATAACAATTGTTATGAAGTTTATAGTAAAATAATCGCTTCTGTGGTCTAATTGTCGACCTAAGGTCTCAGGTCCCAGGTTTAATTTCAGGCAGGATATAAGTTAATGCAAACTAATACTTGTGATAGGAGCTCGCAGTGGTTAACGCGCCCGGTCAGCGGTCATCAGATGGGTGACCAAAAATTTTTCATCTTGAGCTCCTCCGTGCTTCGGAAGGCACGTAAAGCCGTTGGTCCCGGCTGCATTAGCAGTCGTTAACAACCATCAATCCGCAATGGGCCCCCGTGGTGGTTTATGACCCGTTCTCCCTATCCATCCACAGGAAAGGCTCGTGCCCCAGCAGTGGGGACATAAAATGAACTGATGATGATGACGATGAATATTTGTGATCGAAGTATCTTTCAATGACAGGGACTAAATATCAATTATTCAATATTTTTCTTATGACGTAAAAGAAAGAGAAAACGCGAAAAACCGATATGTCCTTTCCAAATTTCTTGCCGGTTCTTTTCAGTACAAGATCTGAAATCGTAGACTCACGTAGATGGCGTATTAAATTACATATAAAAGTTAAATTCTCGCCTAAATTGTATGAATACGAAGCATTATTTTGGTTATCGCAAAGGGATTATCCACTAAGGTTGTTGTTGCCCATAATTTAAACAAAACCCCCGCTGCAATAAGTCGTTTGTTTACATAGGTGCCGGTTGGCTTTAAATATTCATTATGCGAAGTACATATTTCGTGTTTGGGTCAGTTAAACCTTTCTTCGATAATGCGGATAGAGCTTAATGATGATGAGATGACCCTTAAAGGATTAAATGTGGCGAGGATTGTGAATGGAGCGTACTGAAAGCGTATAATAAAATAAACAAGCTCCTTTTGTCTTTTGAAAAGTGAATTCAAAAAGCTTACAATAGAGCTTGGAGCAGCGTAATGATATGTGTTAAAGATACTTTTTTTCGTTTTTAATAAGGTTCTGTAGGGTTGTTTGTATACAAAAAACCTGACAACCGTTTATTCAGTTTCGGGAACTAAGTTAAACTCGCTAGTGCATTATTTTTATTATAATGTCGCGGGTAGTACGTCACAAATGTCAAACGATGGCGCTTTATGGCCGGGAGCTGCGTAGACGTAACAGTCGGTGCACAGCTCTCGATCAGTCAACAGCTCCTGAGGATGCCCCGTGGAGGGGCGAAACACGTATCGGTGTTGGTGTGCATGTTCGCTTGTATCCGTTGTTTCCTTTGCATGTGCATAATTTTTGCGGGCGGGAGGGCGGTGCATGCGTACTGCATCCCAGCTGGATAAAAGAGTGAGTTAGCGGAATTAACACTACATATTATTTTAATTACATTTTTTTGTCTGAAATAACTATTTGAAAATTTCATTGCATTGTTGACTTATTAAGCAATTACTTACATCAGGTAATCAGTATTTTTAATATGCATTTCTAGATTTCTATCGAGTTTTTGTAAACGACGTAATAGGTATTGATACGTCCAAGAAACTGAAAAAAAATCGTTATCAGGGTATTTATATTGTGCATTACTAAAAATAACATTGTAACATTATGATAAATATTATGTTTATTGTAGTATGAGTATTAAAGTAGCAAGAAACCGCTATAGCAAATGAAATAAGTAAGTCTCTCACAAAATGCTAGCCTCTTAATCATAGAGTGTCGACAGGATGAAAGTAGCTATACCTCGCCAATATGTCCCCTTGATACCGCAAATAGAATCACGATTTCTCTGAAAAATATTAATGTCGCCTTGTGCAAGGAGTGACAAGCTCTTAGCACTGGAAATTTATAATAGTAGTTTCCATTACTGGAAGTGGTGACGCCAATGGAACTGAAATATGACGCACTACGAAGGAATTTATTTAATACCTAAGCAGCGTGAGCCCGCGATGCTTGCCTGGACTTACCATATCCAGTTGGAAGAACTTAATGAAAAAAAGTGCGCTTTTCAAAGCCTCAGACAACATAAAGTATTAATATTAGATTTATGATATTTGGATATGTATTCATTGAGCATATATTAGAAAATCTAATTAAAGCCAAAAAACTATTATGAATTTTTTTTGATAAAAGGAAAAAACCAAAGTTAACCTAAACTATAGTAAATATACATTCAGGATTTAATTTTGAAAAAAAAACACATTTTCTTAATTTTGATTAGGCTAGAGTTTCACACAATTAAATAGTAGGTACTATCACAATATAAGGTATTAATATGGTTTTTTTTAATGTTAGAATGACTGGCGCACGCGCTCTGCCCCGTCTCTTTCTTTTGCTTGGAAATAGTAAGTTAAGCTATACTAAGGTATATCTTACCTAATTGAAAACAATTAAACATTTCTGAATATATACAATTATCAGCAACTTTATTGCGATTATATTTATGATAAGTGTTGGAAAATTTCCCTCTTTAGCTAAACATTTCTACTGAACGATTGATTCCGTTCGTATTTCCATCAAACCACAACAATTAAAGTTTCAATTTGGGCAAACACCGGCCAATACGTCAGCGTAAACATAAGCGCTCAATCAACGGTTTAATACCGGACTAGTAGTGGCACGCCACAGTGATGCAACTTTTTTATCTTAATTCACAACGGGGAAGCACTTCAGCTTCGTCTTCTGGTTGAAATTGATGGCAAGGATAAACTAATACTTAATGGTAAATTTGTTCTTGGCATTATATTTCTACAAGATAAAATGTTAATCTACAGAAAAAATCAAACAGCCTCAAGAAGCTCGAGTGGGAATCGAACTCACAACCTTTGGATAACCGGTCCAATACTCTGACCGCTGAGCTACCGAGGCCAAGCATTGTGAATACAACATTCAAAATTATATAAATAATAATATTTATATAATTTTGAATGTTGTATTCACATTGGCCTCGAAGTAGGTATAAACCTACTTCTACTTAAAATCCTATTTGGCGTCAATCACCTAATACTCGTATAATTATAAAATAAGTATTTCTACTCTTGCATACTATTATTTTTATTTATTTTTTCTCATATAAATTTACATTTCTAAATATTTTCTAAAAACAAAATAAATAAAACATTTAAAAATATAAAAAAATAGGGGTCCGCCGGCATCGGGACCACGGTCCAAACTATTTTTATTATTATAAACTATAGTTTAACTTTGTTTTTTTTTCTTCTTAGTCAATTTTTGACCTTTATTAGTACTGTATGACATTGTGAAAATTTTAACTGGTAACTGATGTAAAGGAGAATGCCCATCGTAGTATGGGCTTTAGTATCGCTACAAATGATTTTGTACAATGATGATTTTTATATCAAAAATCAAGTTTTTTTTTTCATAAAACCATGTTAAATTATTTGCCTTAACTTCTCCGACGAGAAATCCCCATATTATTTAGTAATTAAATTCACTTCTATTTAATTTGATTTTTTTTGACATGTCGAGTTGTCGTTGTCTCCTCGGTGTTGCCGTTTTGTAACAAGCAAATCGATTTATCAAAATATAATCGATTCACTTGTAGTTATTTCATTAAAATAACGAGTTGGCTTATGTTTATGTGTCAATAATTCAATATGATATGGAAAATATATTAAATCGCATTACAGTATTGTAATGCGACAGTTGTCGCGAAAAAAGTAGTCGGATCTGTATGGAACTATGTATGTTACGTATGGACTCGAAAGTCTACAATACAAGTTTAGACCTCTTGTTTTACTATCGAGGGGTTCAGAAAAAGATAAACATATCCATCCATCCATCAGGTGGGTAGGCTGTTTGTCGTTGTTTTAGTAACATTATATTTCATTAAAAAGAAGAAAGCTTTTTCTTAACTAAGGATGGTACACGCACGTTACCAACATTGAAAAACAATTATTTTTTATGCCTTAATGTCCTGTAATTACAGTGGATCTAAGATCTTCTTATCCAAAACACATCAATGCAAAATAATTCAATTCAATTCAAACATTTATTTCAAACATAATAGTCCATACCTACATACTACATACTACATACTACATAGTGTTGCCTTTACTGGAAGTTTTCGGTATCATGCAACTAAGTGTTGGAACAACATACCTCCCCCAATAAGACAATTGCATTCCAAGTTCTCTTTTAAAAAACAATTTAAGTCTCATCTGCTCGCCGAACAGAAGTTGGGAATTCCTAAACGATTTTTGTAGGTGGCGGCAACAAGAGCGAACCAGGTAGCATAGCACACTTATTATATTTTTTATTTTATTTTACTTTGCATGTTACTTATATGTTATTTATTATATCCTTATCTAATTTAATGTCAATAATACACAATACACTGCACAGCTTTTATATAAATAAATCTTTATTTATTAATTTTTTTAAATAATAGAATAATTTGTTACTACTACTTAAGCGCATGGGCACATTATTGACAATTGTTACGGGCACCGTCTTCGTGGTTACTCCTGGTTGTTGCTGAAAATCAGCGATTCACTTGCTATGCGAGTGAATACCACGCTGAGCAACGACCCTTTTGAGATGCTGCGGCACACACACATTTTTGTATTTTTATAGTTATATAGTAGATAAAATAGTTTAGGTACTGTTATTATGAAATTATAATTGTTTTAGTGTAATTGTTGTCATTTTGTGTGTGTGTCTATAGTGTCCAAATAAAAGTTTTTATTATTATTATTATTATTATTATACCTCAGCGTAGTAATAAAATATCATAAAATTACAAATAAAGATACGAATCAAAAATTACAAATAAAATTACAAAAAAAAATTACAATAAAATTACAAATAAAATTACAAAATTGAATTACAAAATAAAATTACAATAAAATTACAAATACAAAAATTAAATTAAATTAGTGAAATAAACGAATAAAATAATTAATTATTACACGTGCAGCCGAACCCAATGCATCATAAAAGGGCAGTCTACTCGTTCAGCTACAACACGCAGAATGTCATTGGGGCTTCCACAAACACGTCTTAGAATCGAGGCTGCTCTCTTCCGAGGAATAGCATGAAATCCATCGTTATGAGCTTCCGCGAACATGCCTGATGCACTGCAGTACCGTGGCAGCCCCACCAGCACCCTGAACGCGTTGTTGTACTGCACACGCAAGGCGTAGATGGTTTTTTGCGTAAAGTTGACCCACAGGTTACACGAATAGAAGGACTGGCAAAAAGCCTTAAAAAGTATCACCTTAACGGGTTCTGTACAACGTGCAAACCTGCGAGCCAACATATTGCATCTTACCGACAACGCCCTCCGCTCCCTTTCGATGTCCTCGTTATCAGAAAGGTCCTCTGTAACCCAGTGACCCAATGCTGCTTGACGACAGAAATAAGTATATGAGAGGTCGAAATCAAGCTGTATTCCGGCAGTAAAGCAGGCATTTTCCAGCACTGAAACTACTCATGAAAAAGGTTCTACGCGTTAGATATCATTGAGGTACATTGTCACCAATTAAATGTAGATTACTTTAAAAGACCCATAACAGAGGTACGACAGAGTGGCACTCATTCTACCTTGATAACGATAGTTAACTCCCTACCTCGGTAACACTCAAGTACCGAAATTGTAATTAAAATTCAGTCACGTCGCATCATTATGGCTGATCGGTCTTTAACTGCGGGGAGTACTATCGGCGCCATATTAAGAATAACATTCACGCAGATGCGTTAAGAATGTCAACTCTATTCCGTTGTAATAACGCTCACAGTACTGCCAAGAGCCAAGTAAGCTTTGATATCTGTAGTTCTCAAGCCGCTTGGATACTAGGTATCCTGTAATGGGATTTACTACATATCAGTGTTAAAGGAACTACAGATTCTGAGGGCTATTAGTGAATATGGGTTTTAGAACTACATATATTTTCATCATCATCATTATCACTTAATAAACGACCCACTGCTGGGCTCATGTAAAAGCACCTATTAAATTTACTGACTATGCCCCGTGGACGTAGGTAAACATAGCAATGTAAAAGAATATATTTTAAATTGTCATAAGAGTGATAAGTATACCTACAGTTGGGTGCTGTTCTGAGAAGCTTACCCTCGGCTAAAGTTACTTCGGTAATATGATTCAAGCTGTCTGGATACTAGGTGTTCTGGAATGTGTGTACGTGCGTGTACTATTCTTCCTTAGTTGTTTCTCATTATACCTTATATATAAGAAACCTAATGTGATGTTAATGTATTGGAAGCACTGAATAAATAATTACTTACTTACTAACATATCTAAAGTTCCTTAACGTGAATACAAACATTAAATATTAAATTAAAACGAGTTGATAAGTTTTTTAAAAGACAGTAAAATCATACGCTTATAAATAATAAAAACAATTAATTTTTTTTAATAATCTTTATGCAATATACAGTAGGAAAAACAACAATTAAATTTCTATCACATTACCGTTTTTCCATTAACTTCTACGGCACTCACCAAAATAATCTGTCTACATATTTTTAATGGTCTTACAAGGGAAAAACGAGCTTTGTAGTACGTAATAAAACACATGTAGGTACATCTGATATAGGACGGTACACAAATAAAGGACGTACTTTTGGTCAGAGGGTAAATAATAAATATCAGCGAAGGGTTGAGCACCCATGATGGATGTCGTACCGTCGCCGGCCAACGATACGTGAACGTAACAAAAGAAATATAATAACACAATACCATTTGTTTTGGGTAATATTTTTTATGGGTAAATCTTGGGAATATTGGAAAATAAGACACTGCGGCGGTGACATTTACTGATAATGATGCCGTTTACTGAGCATGTTTTACTTAACAATTGTTATTTTCACATCCACAATTTAAAATTACTCTGTAATAGGAGAAAGTAAATATTTTTATTATTTTTATTTTTATTTATTTTTTCTCATATAATTTTACATTTTTAAATATTTTCTATTATATTTATTTATTTATTTATTTTATATTTTTTTTTATATTTTATTTTTTCAGCGGGAAGTCGCTGGATGCGAGCAGCACAAAACCGGTCGTTGTGGAGATCCTTGGGGGAGGCCTTTGTCCAGCAGTGGACGTCCTTTGGCTGAGATGATGATGATGATGATGAAATATTTTCTAAAAACACAATAAGTAAAACATTTAAAAATATAAAAAAGGGGTCCGCCGGCATCGGGACCAGGATCCAAGCTATCGGTGGTTAGGGCTCCAGAGACAGGAACCTATTATTATTATTATTATATAATTATATGTATGTTTAAAATGAAAGGGAACTTGAAAAAAGCAATTACCTCATGAAGGACTCAAGTCCTTGAAATTTTGCAATCCACGGGGGGAGTGCAAATGTGTCTCTAGAAAATCATAAAAGCAGCATTTCCAAATTCGTCCTTATTGGTAAATGCTCTTTTAATGTGTATTAGGTAAAATAACATTGGCTAATATAGCTCTAAAAGACAAAACTACAATGTGTGCTGCTGTCAGAAAAACCAGAATCCCTGCTCGAAGACTAGTAGTTAGCCTTTAAAGAATCCCAGCTCATGTTAAATAGTTATCGCGACCGTAAATACCTACATACACCTATTATAAATCTAAAAATTTTTTCACAGTAGAAGATAGCCGAGTCACCGTCATCGGTCACGACGAGGAGGGCATCAATCACTTGCTGGCATGTCTGTCACCCACAACGCTTTGATCTGGAAACTTCTGGGTAGTATCACTATAGTTTCCAGAGCAGCGGTCAAACAAATTACTTACACATCACCAGTCACTATCCGAATAAAGTTGAGACGGAAATCTCAATTTACAACTTACATTGGTACTACCTATATGTCAGTGGCCTTTCCGAATAATTTCAACTCAAAGTTCACGTCCTGCGGTTTCATATCCATTATTCCGGGTACAAAGTTGTAAGAGCCGAACCCTTTGGGCCCTAAGAGCCTGATTCAATTCACCTGTTAGACGGTCACTTTGGCAGCTGGCTCACTGGAATGAATCACATTGGCAGTTTCGGGTTGGTTCTACGCACAGATTGGTTTGATGCGCTAAGTTTGGAACGTGAATATTAAACGGCAATAATCTTATTGTACCTTGGCATGGTGGTGTATAAATTGAGGGAACGAGTGAAAACAATTAGGGAATGCGACCTGTAAAAACCTGTGTCACTGTTTAAATAAAACGTATCTACTCGCGTTTATTTTACATGAAATCAATGTGTAAAGTAAAAGCGAGTAGACTTTTAAAAGTTGCTTTTTAAAATGTCTAGTGTTCGCGTAAACTGTAGAAAACAATCTGATCAGATGATGATGACTATTGTCCTCTGCTGGATATACTCGTAGGCCTCTCCAAATGCAACGCAACTGAGCACGATCAGCGGTTACTCGTAACTAGCCAATCTCGTTCCCAATCACCTTGCGAAGATCGTCGCTCAACTTAATCTGAGAAACTGTATACGTAGTACCTAGTAAGTAGTTCAGGGTCGTCAAGGTGAGGACGGCTAATAAGGCACAATCCAGCTCCACTAGCGGTCCTCGCATCTTGACTCTGCTTCTGCGTAACATAAGGTAGAACGGAGTCATTTGTCATTTCTACGATTATAAAAAACCGGCCAAGTGCGAGTCGGACTCGCGCACGAAGGGTTCCGTATCATTATATATAAAAATATTTCAAGTTTCTACCTGTTATTTGTTATAAGAAAGAGCTCGATGGCGCAGTGGTTAACGCGCCCGGTCTGTTAAGCAACTTTCGCAAAGGCCGGTCATCGGATGGGTAGCCAAAAATTTATCATCTCGAGCTCCTTTGTGCTTCGGAAGGCACGTAAAGCCGTTGGTCCCGGCTGCATTAGCAGTCGTTAACAACCACCAAACCGCACTGGGCCTGCGTGGCGGTTTATGGCCCGTTTTCCCTATCCATCCATAGAGAAGGCTCGTGCCCCAACAGTGGAGACATAGAATGAACTGATGATGATGATGATTATCGTTATTAAGACCGAGAAAAAAATGGTAAAAAATCACGTTTGTTGTATAGGGCCCCCCTTAAATACTTATTTTATTTTAATTTAATTGTTTATTTTGAAAGTGAATATATAACTAAATATTCTGTGAATATTTCGAGGGTCTACCTGTTGCCGTTATCAACATCGAGTAAAAACCAGCAAAAAAAACCCTTTGTTGTATGGGAGCCCTCCTTAAATATTTCTTTTATTTTAATTTAATTATTTATTTTTAAAGTGAATAATATAAATCAATATTATGTGAATATTTCAAGCGTCTACCTGTTGCCGTTATCAATATCGAGCAAAAACGAGCAAAAAAAATCACGTTTGTTGTATGGGAGAATAAAATAAATATTAAAGGGAAATATTTATTTTATTCTGTTTTTTAATATTTTTGTTATAGCGGCAACAGAAATACATGCCTGTCTAACTATCACAGTTCATTAGATACAGCCTGCTGACAGACGGACAGACAGACAGACAAACGGACGAACGGCGGAGTCTTAGCAATATGGTCCCGTTTTACCTTTTGGGTATTACGGAACCCTAAAAAGACGGATGAACGGAGGAGTCTTAGCAATAGGGTCCCGTTTTACCCTTTGGGTACGAAACCCTAAAAAGTACAAGAATTGAAAGAGGAATGTTTTAAATTTTTGACAAGTCTAGAGGATAAAAGAATATAGAATATGAAAGTGTTATGTTACTGAAATATACCACACAACTATGACCAGTGGATGAGTCATAGTGTGACAAAATTTTGGTAATTGTGATTTGATTCACATAGTGAACTAGTTTCATCTTTGCATGCAAACAAACAAAACGGATCATAATGGCTGATTAGGGTTGGCCGGGATACGTGCCGATCGTTCCGATATCCAAAGCAAATGTGTGGGTATTATGTCGGTATAATGAATTATAGTTGGGATTAATTGATAACGTATAACAGGAAGATAATAATGCACACAGTAAAGAATAAGTTTAGATACTTATTATTAACAAGACTTGTTGATATGTTCGAAACTTTGGAATGTTACACTTATGTATTTATTTCTAAAGTAATCGTAAAGTTTGCGTCTAACAATATTATGTTTTAAACTTAAAGTGTAGTCAATGTCTTTTTGATGTATTTTCTTGGACATTTAAAACTTCTTTATAATTACTGTCGCTTTTAGAATTAAAGTAAAAATCAATTGTATTTGCCTTACCGTCGGAGGCACGAATGTCATTCACTACAGATTACATACTCCTAGATCAATATTTACTAATTTAATTTATATTTGGGAAAGCTACCCTTATAAGCACATTTTTTACAATTGGTATATGAACAGTTCTAGTCTGTCTGTATTCTATGAATACACAACATTGCAGAGAGTGTGGAACTGGATGGAAATGGAACTTCACTGTCTAGGTAAATCTGCTGGCCCCCTTCCACCATCGTAGCATCCATTCCAGACGCATATCCGAACTATCCGTACAAAGGGATTTGCCAATTCGTTCCTTATGCGAACAGCTATGGAGTGGAATGTGCTGCCTGCTTATGTGTTGCCCCAACGTTACAATCTTAGCCTGTTCATGGCTAGAGTAAATAGGCATTTTCCAGAAAACTTACAGGGTCAGCAACAAACGTAGCTAAGTACACACTTTATTACCATGTCATAATAATTTTCTAAAAGTTGACAAGCGTATGCTCGAATATTTCACTGCTGTGACAAATTAGTAAATTAAGCATGTCAGACCACAGGTAATGGTAAAATGCTTGATATTTATAAATAAAATATTTACCTACTGTTATAAAATAGGTTATGTTTAAAAAAAAAAGGCGTAAATTTTTAATGGGAAATCGAACAGTCAGCACGTGTCCCGCTAATCTTTAGATTATCACCGTGGTTTAATCCAGTAACATCAGAAGCATCGCTTATTGTTCTGAGCCGTAATAAGTATAAACTGATTAAAAATAGTGTGAACTAGTTATCTATAGTAATATTTCAAAGCAATATAAGCCACAATATGTTGAATAACGACAACAACCCTTTTGATCTACCGACATATTGACCTTTCTCGCCAAATTAATCTAACTTCCTTCATTATTGTACCCAAAAAATGTTTTACCTTAACAACGATAGGGACCAAGAAATATAGGATTAGTTTTAATAATTATCTCTCTCAGCTCAAAGAAGAGATATTACCATTTTTCGCTGAATATTTAGTTTTAATTTAAAAAATATAAATATGTACTTTTCAAGAAGAGCAAGACCCTTCGACGCGTGGAACATAAATTATTCTCTAGCACTAAACTGCTAGATACGACCAAGAAAATAATTATACAATAATGGAATATCAAAACAAAAGAAATGCCGTACCATGAGGCTGTAGATATAACCGGAGAGGCCTGTTGTTGAAACAGCCTTGTAATTCTTTTGTTTGGTGCCAGGTATTCATGTCAATAAATCAAATCTGCCGATAAATGGGTAAACTACTATTTTTTCAGGGTAAACGTGATATTAACGGTAATGATTAAACGGATATTTATTTTTATTTCGAGCCAATTATCATAGTGTGCAAGTGTGTTGAGGCACCCTTTCTACACATAATTTTGATATTTACCATGACAAAATATAAAAACGGGGCTCACGATATTTAGATTTTACCTTGTGTTGGTATTAAACGTATTTTCATAACATACGCTGTTCCGTGAGCTGTATGTAATCTGCCATATATACCGACCTCTAGGGACCTAGTCATGTGGGCAATACTGGCTGCTATTTAATATTTTAATGTCACAATGATGCCGGCTGTCACTCATGTTTAGTTGTTACTCAAGTTTTTATATTGATAATTTCATCTAATAGATTATTTTATTAAGTAAAATGATCCATAAATGTGTAGTGTATGGTTGTGGAAGTACATGGTATCCAGGATGTGCAATAAAATATCAATTCTTAGTGATAAATAAAGATTTTATAAAACAATACTACACAAAGAATTATAAAAAGTAAACATTTACACAAAGAATATCAAGGATCTTAGGGATTTTTAAGGATTTTAAGATTTAAGGCCGGCAACGCATCTGCGATTCTTCTGGTCTTGCGGGTGTCCATGGGCGGTGGTGATTGCATCCTATTAGGTGTCCCGCCTGCTCGTTTGCTCCTTCTAATATAGATTAAAAAAAAATCAAACGGTTTTCAACAAATTATTGAACTAGTGTTTTCTATACGTTAATTAATCTTAAGTTTAAGTTTCAATAAGTTTTGAAGTGAAATAGATTGATTTGTTTATCATAGTCGTCAACGTGTCAGTAGTGTAGTGTGACCATGAGAGAGTTCTTTGAGTTTTTTTTCATTTTGGGTGGGATTGGGAACGGATTAATCTGGTATTGAAATACCTATATACGTTTCAATTTAAATATGATTTAAATGTGACTAAAAAAAAAACTCTTTTTCGATATAAGCACATAGGCATGCTTCATTGAAGTAAGTTGATTAAAAAGAAAGATCATTTAATGCCAATACTGTGTACAAAGGTTATTTCCATACAATGTCTCTCTTTTACGCAACGATAAAAAGAAATGAGTGCTTGGCTCACTGATCAGAGTGCCTAATGTGAGTTTAAATTACTATTCAAAATTTTATCACGTTGATGAAACGAGAATTTGTATGGCAACATTTTAGCTTTCCTCGTTTGTCACCCGAATGCTTAGTGCGTGATAAAAATCACGTAAGTAAAAACTAGACTTAGGTCAACTATATGTTAACAAAATTAATAAGTAGGTATTTTTAAAATACGAATGGAATCGAAGTGTCATAAAATCAATTGGTATTTGCAATATTGAGTTCTATAATTCTATTCAAAATAATATTTATTTAAATTTGTGAGTTTTTCTAGGACAATATTAGTTTTCTTGTTTGTTATTATAATTATTACAGTACATGTTTTAGGGTAAAAATTTACTTTTATGTAGGGTTCCATACACAAAGGGTAAAACGGGACCCTATTACTAAGATTCCGCCGTCCGTCCGTCCGTCTGTCTGTCTGTCTGTCTGTCCGTCTGTCATCAGGCTGTATTTCATGAACCGTGATAGTTAGACAGTTAAAATTCACAGATGATGAATTTCTGTTGCTGCTATAACAACAAATACTAAAAAACAGAATAAAATAAATATTTTAGGAGGCTCCCATACAACAAACGTGATTTTTTTGCTCGTTTTTGCTCGATATTGATAACGGTAACAGGTAGACGCTTGAAATATTCACATAATATTGAGTTTTACTATTCACTTTAAATATAAATAATTAAATTAAAATAAAATAAATATTTAAGGGGGACTCCCATACAACAAACGTGATTTTTTCCAACTTTTTTCTCGGTCTTAATAACGATAATAGGTAGAAATATGAAATATTTTTTATAGATAATGGTGCGGAACCCTTCGTGCACGAGTCTGACTCGCACTTGACCGGTTTTTTATTTTTCTCAAGCTCATTGTATTATTATATATTTAATTATATTTATTTTTCTTTAATAAATGATTTGAAATGGATTTTTTATATTCGTTTACTTTCTTTCTCTTTCATCTTTACTTCACTTCAAAGTCTTGATTTTTAAGAATTAGTAAGGGTTATCCTATAGAAAGATAGGGCCTCACCAGAAGAGTGAGATAGCTATAATACTTGCTTGCTTCAACTAACAGGCCTCTCCAGTTATATCTACAGCTTCATGGTATGCCCACATAAAATAAAACAAAAGAGGGCACAGCACAGTCAGTCAGTACCCATCAAAAGGATTCAAAAACATTTGATCAATAAAAATTACAATCCGCTCACAATGTTTGTTCACGTACCCGCACCCGCCGCACCAACCGAGAATCTCTTTGCGTTCAAAGCAATAAGACAAAGGTACAAACCAATTTGACTGGCGTGAACCCGATACCGCATTGTTTGGCTAACTCGATGAGTTAAATGGAAAGCAACTTTTGATTGCACCCGTCTGTTCGATCGCGGTGCGGAATATTGGAACTCTTTTTGGCGCGCGATATTTTGGAGCCGTTCGTTCGTTTGTTTTAAAAATGGAAGTGATAGTCTAAGGTTATTCGCTCTCCAGTCTGGTGGCCAGTTATCTATACTAATATTATAAAGCTGAAGATTTTGTTTGTTTGTTTGTTTGTTTGTTTGTTTGTTTGTTTGAACGCGCTCATCTCAGGAACTACTGGTTTGAATTGAAAAAATATTTTTGTGTTGAATAGTCCATTTATAGAGGAAGGCTATGGGCTATATTACATCACGCTATGACTAATAGGAGCCATACGCATCAATTGTAGCGAAAACTTGATTTCAAAGATGGAGGCTTTTACCCTGCAGTAGGACAGTATACAGGCTGTACTTTCCTTTTTTTAGGTCAAAATCTCTGCTACCGAAACGTTTAATAGTAAATTAATAAAAGTGAGATAAATCAAATGCTTTTTAAATTCAATGTTACTATTTATTTTTATAAGAAAGAATTTAAGCAAATTACAACAATTTAATAAAAAAAATTACATTTGACCTACATACTCTTAAAATTCGGTGAAATGTTACATCGGTTAAATAATATGTCGGTTATATGTCGCTATATAGGTCGCTGAAATGAACTTCGGTAATTGGTTTTTCGGTGAATCGTTACATCGGTAAATTAAAGCTTCGTACAAATAAGGCATCGTTCAATTGAGTGAGGGGTTAATAGTTTTCGTGGAAATGATGATCGGTAAATCGGCTTTCGGAATTACATAGGGAACCCATTTTGAATGCGTGTGGAAAGAAAGGATAAGTTGAAAACTTTAAACACACCCTCTAGTGTTTCGTTTATGATTTACTACATTTGTAATGAAAATAAACTTTGATTGGACCTTGCTGTTCGATATTTTAGGTCACGCATAAACCATGAAATTTGGAGTAAGCCTGCGATTTTGTTATCAAAGTTTCAACAGTTCATAATTGAGTTTGCGCTATTGTTTACCATTATACTTATGTGAAACATGGCTGGTGTTAAACCCCGCCATGTATCCAATGCACCAATTAATAGAATAATTGGCATGGAAAAGGTATTCAAATGCATTGTTTATTTAGTAAAACATGAAGGTTTTATATGAAATTGTTTTAAATTATAATCGTTTTATTTATACTGGGCGATTTGAACGGTAGAACCACTATTTTCGGGTTTGTTTCAGAATTCTAAATTTAAATAAGTTTCAGGCAAGTTTTTCCTTTTTTAAAACTAAAAACCGGCCAAGTGCGTGTCGGCCACGCGCAGTGTAGGGTTCATCTCAATAATGCGGACTCTGAGAAGAGGGCTTTTATGAACATTTATTTAACGATGGCTCATATACTTAAATGTATATCTACATCTCTACCTCGGTTTCACACACCTGACAATTTTATTTAAGTAATTCCCAATGAGGAATTTGTACTGCGCCAAGTACATTTTATAAGTTGGTCGACTGTTACTCGTAAACTTGTAAAGCCTACAAAGCTGTGATAGTTTTCCTTTTAACTTCGTCATATATACAACTACCGGGAATTTTTTCACGTATCCCAAAACAACCATTTAGCTAGCAGGGGCTGGCACTTTAAAGCTTAATAGATCACAAACGGATGCCTCAATCAAAAAACTGTTTCCACAAACTCTCAATATTTTTGAAATTGTTATTCAACGACACCCCACACTATGGCGTAGACAAGAAAAAAAAATACATCCCTACTTCACGTGTAGGGGAGATTAATAAGTATATCCATGCCAAATTACAGCTTTCTAGTACTAAGAGTCTTTGAACTAGGCTGGGAACGGACAGACAGACATGGCGAAACTATAAGGGTTTCTTGTTGACTACAGAACCCTAAAAACTGCCCTTCACATAGTAAGAATATGCAAATCGCATCGTAATCGCAGAATCTAGTAGGGCACGGGGACACGCACTAGTGCGTGATGCCGTTCCCTCTAGAAAACCTCCGGAGGTGATTCGTTTCACACGGCTTGAGGAACCCTTTAAGTTTCTCGATGCCCTCAAAAAAGAGCGGTGAATCTGTAAATTTCATCTAAAACAATCATCAAATTCTCTCCACAAAGAAGATAATATGCTTATACCTGAATACATTACTCGTTAAACATTAAATACTGATTAAACGTTTTAAAAGCCTATTTAAAATTAAGATTGTATATTTGCAAAATCAAAATGGTTCTAAAATTAATTAGGTGCCCACAATTTAATTACTCCTTCCGAATACAGCAAATTTCAGAAGACATTATTAAAATAATAAACCATTTTCAAATTGAAATAGTATACTAAGAAATTGTATATACTTTATTTAACAGAATAAAATTACAAATTGAATGTTATGTAATTACAATCAAATGTAATTGTCGATTATAATAATAATTGTTTTGGTATTAAAACTCGTATTTACGTAAATTATATTAAATCTAACTCGGTAATATTTTCTGTAACATTTTGAATGAAAAGATTTGAAAAGATTTTCGATTATCTATACTACTCGTAATATTATAAAGAGAAAGATTTGTATTTTTGTATGTATGTATGTTTACAACGAATAAACTCAAAAACGACTGGACCGATTTAAAAAATTCTTTCACCATTAGAATGCTATATTAGCGCTGAGTAACATAGGCTATATTTAAAAAAAAAAAGAAATGCGGTATGAAGTCCGCCAGGTCAGCTAGTTATAAATAGAGACAAAACATTTTTTCCTAATGAAAGGTTATTGAATTCAAGCTGCTAGTTCGTGCGTCACAAACCTTTTCATGGGACAGTTTTCTTTCGCCAATGCAAAAAATAATATAAGTTGAAGGCCTCTAAGCTTCTCTTGGAAGCCTGCCAAGTTCAGCCAAAGAAGTAATATTTGGCTGCGGCTCCACTTTTAAATAAGAATTAGGCATTTGCTTTACTCATTGTATATTATTTTATTTACTTAAGGACATCCAACAAAGTATACACCAGGACATTAATTACATTAAAAACCCTATAACTATTACACAATTGCTTCTTTAATTAAAGGCTGCCACGGATATAATATGTTTGTTTTTAATTAAAATTTTAATACTTGTTTAAGTTATGTGATAGTTGCCCGTATCGCTGTTGCCTTGCCCTTTGGTTGCTGTGGCCTTTGCTGTACTCTATCTATAATGTAACAACTTCTTGTAACTTGCAATAAAACTGACATCAAATAAAATAAATATAAGTAACCTCACCGGAAAAGTGACTTCAAATCTTACAATAGTTTTACAACTATTTAAGATTTTTAAATTAATTGTAAAACTATTTGACTATATTTTTTAAAGGAGCTTCTATCGAGTTTTTACGCTGGCTATAATGGATGCATACTGAATTGGTGCTAGAAGTCCTTAGAGCAGTTGGTTTAATGCTCTAAGTAGAAATCGTTCTAGCACCGGTCTAGTTTGCATGTTAATTTAAATAGTTGTAAGGTACTCTTCCGGTGAAGGTGACTTATATTTTTACTTATATTAATTTTATTTTGATTTCAGCTATTCAGCATTTCATATTTTCTTCTTCATTTCATATGAAGAAACTTGATTAAAACATAAAAAACTGCTTTAATTTTGATCATAAATTTTTACTAAAATATAACGATTCTAACGTGAAATCTGTGCAGATCATAAAATAATGTTCAGATTTTCAACAGTCCATAAGCGCGTTCATAAAGCGTTCAATCAGCGCTGCAAACCCCGTTAGAGAATTGGAGGAATATCCAATCAATTTCTATATTTTGTTGATTGTTATTGTAAGCACTTTGCAAAACACAATAAATTCATGGTAACATAACCCTTACCAAGGAAGCTCATTAGATTTTACGGCAATCCAATCTGTTTACCAGTATCGACAATTTTCATAACGATTTCACTGAGCCTGTTGCTACGCGCAATGAAATATTAAACTTTATCGGAAACCCTTTCAAAACAATATTCCCAAATTTTGTGAACTGGTCCGAAGCAATTAGGACTAAATAGAAAGAACCGATGAATTTATTGGTTAGAAACGTTGTTGGGACCAATTTTAGACGTTGGCAACGATTTGTGAATGTATTTTATTAAATAATAATTGTCGAATATTTCAAACAAGTTTTGTGTTGTAGCCAAAAATACCAAAAAGCGCATTCGGTGGGCGATCTTGCAAGTTCAGCTATTAAAACATCTGTTAGTTATAATAATAAACATAAGTAAGTAAGTAGGTAACAAACATCTTTGAAGGTAAATAATACTATTTTTATCTTCGACTCAATTGTCTTGTAGTAGGGCTCATTAATGAATTCGTGGAACAGAGATTAATAATGAAAAAAAAACCGTATAATATTATACAATATTATAATAAGGGTTGTATTTAATCGATCACCAAACTAACCTAACCTAACCCACAAAAATACTAAGTTAGCACCTAAAAATACAAAGTTAGCACCTAAACTACTATTGAGATGCTAACTTAGCATTTTAGGTGCTAGCCTACTATTTTTTTGTGGATCAATTTATTATTTCTCTTATAATAATACTATCCTCTTCCCTTGATTTTGTTTATTGTAGTTTTTTGTTTTTGAAAAATCCAAGATATCTTGTTCATAATTGATCCTTTTAATAAAAAATGCTAAATAAAATGGGAATTCGGTGAATGGATTCTCACAAAAAACACGAACATTTCCCTGCCGCCCGCATGGACTGAGATAAATTCGTATTGTTCTTATCATAAAGTATCGGGTCATATTGCTCGTCTAAACCGAAGCAACGTGGAACAAGTCAAAGTATTTATTCAACGTAGCATAAATTGACTCCGGTTCTATATTTTATAATATTGTTACGACGAATAGGACCCAGCTCTGCATTTTATTATGTTTCAGCTTCAAGAAACTGCAGCGCTGATTTTCAGTGGAGCCCGTCATATGTATGTATGTCTGTGCTTAGTAAAAGGGTACGATCGTATTAAAATTATTTTGCTACCAATAATGATGTACCTACCTACTTAACATTTTATAACGCCTCCGCCTACGGTGTTCTTGGAAATATAATGATGTCGGTAGTTCATTATTTATATAAAAAGAAGGGTGCGTTTTCATGTGAACATTTGTATGTATGAGTTTTTAAACTGACTATTCAATTTGAATAGTTTGACAGAGAATATAGTTATTTATTAAAATCAATCTGCCAAGGTGAAGCTGGCTACAAAAGTTCAAGTTCAGTTCAATTAACTTTATCCCGCGAATCTGATGTCAGGACCCCGTAGTGCTACACGGAGATACGTTTGCGAAGACAATTTTCTCACCTAACTAGAAGAGAACTATCCAATCATGACTTAAATAATCCCAGCTTTAAGCACGAAATACATATCCTTACTTGTAGCTGTTATATACACAGGCTTGCAAAGAATTCCACTTCCATCACAATGAAAAAGTTGTTAAAGAAAACGTCAACTACATTTAACAAAAACAAATGAGAATAGTCTTCCAGTTGACATCCTTGAACGGTTGACGGTGCAAAAGTTGTATATTTCCATGCCGATGCCGCCCCTAAGTCCATGTTTATGTTTCGAAAGCTCAACTGTTCAGAACCGCGAAGAATGCATTTTCCTACAGTGGCCAGACGGACATCCGCTATGTGATATATTATTCTGTTTATGCGTTGCTAAGGCGCGATTGAGTAGCGGTCTCCTGCAACTTTGTTCGCGTGTTCCGTTAAGACTGCAGAAATAGAAGTTAATGGACATGTTAGTCGAAGCTAGGATCCCGTTGGAAACACGACAAATTACTAAAATTTTACTATACAAATCTGGCTCGAAGGACCAAACTCTAAAATTGGATACTTCAATATTAAATGAAGGCTAAATGCAAACTCCTGTTCCTCTAAGTATTAAGTTTTTTATATAATGTTTTGAGAAAGCAGTGTTAATGAAACTAAATGGGATATTGCTGTTTCAGTATTCATTATAATTAGTTATGGATTGACAATAACATAAAACAATTGAGTAGTGCCTTACGTGCCCATTCTCGTATGCCATTCAGATAAAGTTTTTAGCCACTCCACCTATGTTTTTCCCAAACCCTTCCGTCCCTTACACAAAACCCCTCAAGTGGTTGAAAGCGCAAGAACAACGGGCATTGTGCAGCCGGATCTCACGTGCGAGTCAACAGAACGAAATCGCAGGAGCCACAGAAATTGGATTAGCCACGCCATTGTTCCGAAGCGATAAATTTCTCCATTCTGGCTGACTAAGCCCCGGTATCGCAATGTTTTACAGCAGCCAAGCACTTTGCGGGGTTAACCAGCGCCAGTGTATTGTTTTCGGAGTGTACTTCTTTCCTTAGATCCGGCACTGAAAAGGTGTTACAATTATGTATGTAGAGTTAACCAATTCGGTTCGGCGTGGGGGTGCAGTGCCAGGACTGAAACAATTTTTTCAAATTATCTGCACAATTTAAGTAAATATAGATTAAAATTACGAAAATTTTAATTTTAAATTTTTTGGGACGAAATTATTCTATGATAATGTGAGAACCGTTTGGGACGATGGGTCCCAATTGCTAAGTAAAAACTAAGCTTCAGTCTTGAATCAAAGTGTGACGGGATATATAATCCCATCGGTCTTACGTGGTACAGGACATACATATACCATCAGGCCTGAAAGGGTTAAGCGGTTTTGTTAAGATATGCGATTTTAGGTGTTGCATGGTTTTGTAAAGAGTGTTGCTTACTGATTGATTGACGTTCTCAGCCAGCTAAATAACTATGTAATTACTGTAAAGATTATAAAAACTTAGTTACTTAAACCATCACCCAAACTGTTTGTCTATAATCTTCAACTGAAGATGACGCCTGTGCTTCCGTTATTAGAAAACTGTTTTGGTATTAGAAGGTGAAATCTACATTTAAGCATATCCACTCGAATGCTCTGGGTACCACAGTACAATTGAACTCTATTGTGTCTGGGCCTGAAAGCGTCTGTGTATTTACACGACATAGCATAGCATATCAAGTATTATGTAATGACGATGTGATACCTCCACGGCAGGAACTTATATTATAAGGTCTCATATAGTAAATAATTTTAACGGTATTTTATATTCTACTGAGTACGCGGTCGCAGCAACATATTGACGTTTATATATGTAGGTATTTCACCACCTGTATTTAACTTGCTAATTGCAGATCCTAGGCCTAGGGCTTTAGTTATAATACCTATAAGCCTTTTAATTATAAGGCGAGTGTTGCACGAGTAGTGGTGTTTATCGTTTAGTGTGAATTATGTTAAATGACTCCTAAATAATTGAGAAAATAACTATAGTGTAAACAGAAATAGAAATAGGAAAACATTTTTTGGTATAATACATCACACAGTCATATAAATTCAAAACACAGGAACATTACTAATGTATATAAAATGTGCTATGCAACTGGATAAGTTAAAATGATTCAACTCTCTATAAAAGTGCCCTGATGGCGTCGACTGCAGCAGACCTCAAATTAATGTGAAAACGAATAAGATTGCACTTGCTACGATGAATGAAGACAAACTAACATTGCCACATTTCATAGCCATTATCAAAAATCATATAACAGTAAACAATATAACAACCGGCTAATTAATTAAAAACAATACATGTTTATAAAATGCCATTCTGGGAGGCAGTGTATTGTACAACAACCGTTACAACATGACCCGCAACGCTACAGTACGCTCTTGCTTTTTGTGCTAGTTCGGAGACATCGAAGAGTTCTTTTTATATTGGCAACGGGATAGTCTGCGTGTGGTGAATAAACCATGAGTTGTTTTCAATTTAGCGTAAAAGCGTTCTGTCATAAAAGCCGGTCGGGTCTCATAATTAACATTTTATGAGTGTGTGACGAATGTCCGCGGTATACTCAAGTGCATTGACATTTCTCTCTTTATACCAACCACTTAGGTGGCAAACGAGCATACGGTCGATATGCTTGATGGGAAGCTGTAACCGGAGACTACACGCTTGCATGCAACACCCAAGGCTAATATGTGTATCTGCTTAAATATGCCTTAAAGCTATTGTTCCGAGCCACCAACACTGTAAAAACCTCTTTTCTCCTTTATGAAGTACTAAGGAGTTTTTATTAGTTATTGTCTAAGCACTCTTGTGTTGCTAAAACTGTAAAAACTTCAGAACAATATTAGTTATTCTGAGGTAACAACCTCTTCACTTTATTAAGGTCTAAGGAGTTTTTATATGTTATTGTGCTAAGCACTCTCGTATTGACAAAACAGTCAAAACTTCTTTTCTCCTTTTTTGTAGTTATCATAGTCACGCCACCTCCAATTCGGTCTACCATCACGCTTTTTCACATTCAGTGGAGTTTACTCGGTCGCGATAAAACTTGTGATATTGAACATTTTATTTTAAAATAAGCTGTTTGTATAAAGATGTAGTAAGGTAGTAACACAATAACTTGCTTCACCTGAACAGACGCTGTCTTCGGAAGCTACGTTCGCAACGGAAGTCCATACAACTTTTGATCTCTCTCCGAGTTTGGGTTGTCCCAAACTTTTACCATAAGACCGTAAGTCTGTTTAAAATTTTATTTTTCTTGTCGCGTTTCATATTAAGTAGCATTAGGAACAAACTTGTTTTTACTTTAAACATTTATATAAAGCCGATTTAAAAAAATGTGTAACCATTTTATTTTTTATAAGAGAGGCTAAATTAAAAGCTCTTGTTAATAAAATATT
Organism: Eudonia mercurella; assembly: GCA_963082485.1. Lineage (NCBI taxonomy): Eukaryota > Metazoa > Arthropoda > Insecta > Lepidoptera > Crambidae > Eudonia > Eudonia mercurella. Next base: position 12,795,956 of record OY720033.1, on the reverse strand, counting down.
AAAATAGTTATTAGTACGTTAAGTATAGTCATTTTTTTGTGTAACCACGGACCCCGCAATGGTTACAAAACGTCAAAAAAAATTAAGGGACTATAAAATGAATGCAAGTAAATCCGTGTACGAGATTGATGATGACTTTGAAAACATTTTTCGATTTGGCAGACTACCATTATTGTACAATATTGGACAACGAAGCGAAGGAGCTCAAATTTGCAGTGGTTAACGCTTTAAGCAACTTATGCAAAGGCCGGTCATCGGATGGGTGACCAAAAATTATCATCTAGAGCTCCTTCGTGCTTAGGAAGGCACGTAAAACCGCTGGTACCGGCGGCATTAACAGTCATGACCAGCGTCATCACAACCCGCACTGGGCCCGCGTTGTGGTTTATGGCCCGTTTTCCCTATCCATCCATCCATATATAGGGATATGATGAACAATGAAAGCTCAAAAGCATTTCATACAAAAATACAAATGTAGGATGTAATTTTCATTATAAATTTAAATTTTTAATCAATGATAAATTATAATACAAATAAATATGATACAAAAATAAATATAAAAATTAAAATAATAATGATCTCTCTTCCTCTCTTCCTACTAAGCTGTGCTGTGTCTGACAGAGTCTATAATTGTCCATAATTGTCCATAATTATTGTGTAAACGTTATGGAATGCAATAAAGTATTGAGTATTGAGTAAAAAACGACCGCTGCCCAAACTGAGCATTGTACAAAGTTCGAAATAGAATAGACAATTTTGGATCGACACCGGCGAAGTTTCGGTTCGGCAAGTTTGCCGATTTCCGGCTTCCTTAGCTAAATGGCAGTTGCGGTGTCACCTCGGCAACTTCGGCAGCCAGTCTCAAAACTGAAAGTATCATCGGCTAGTAAGTTTTCGGTGTTGGCGGACCGTAATACCGAAGCGGATAAGCGGTGCGTTGAACCTTAATGCTTGGGTTCAGTGAAGTTTCACAGGTCACAAGATTGTACATTTTCATAATCGGTATTGGTACAGACGCTACCACATCAACCGATCCAAAACTGTCAAATTACTTTAATCAATGTTAAACCATATTTCATAGGAATAAAGTTTAAAGTCTATTGAGGAGATTTGACCGTTTGTGATAGTCTTATGTGTACAACGTTTCTTGAAAGTTTAAAATTAGAAATAAATACTGTTTATTGGTTTATAAAAAAATTATATACGCTTTTAAACTTACGCGTTCCATTTTAATCAAAAGTTTATAATGGAGATTCATCATCATCATCATCATCAGCTCATTTTATGTCCCCACTGCTGAAGCACGAGCCTTTTCTAAGGATGGAAAGGGAGAACGGGCCATAAACCACCACGCGGACCCCGTGCGGATTAGTGGTTGTTAACGACTGCTAATGCAGCCGGGACCAACGGTTTTACGTGCCTTGCGAAGCACGGAGGAGCTCGAGATGATAATTTTTTATTTTTATTTTTAGCCGAAAACTATTTTGAATAGGTATCAAACATACCCGAAGTCAGCAAGTAACGCGGTCGAAACGTCAGGTATCAAAAATAGTTCTTATAAAAAAACGAATAGCTTATACACTGTCCTACTGCTAGGCAACGAACTCCATCATTTACAATTAATGGATATTGGATCAATCACCACACTCGCTAAACGCTAGTTGGCAATCACAACCCCGTGCTATGCATCAATCTAAAACACATTTCGCCTTGGACTTGAACCTAAAGGTGAGTCCAGATTAAAGGACAAATCATGTAGCATGTTTTATTAACGAGGACAATAAGTGACAATAAAACATTCTTATGCTTATAGTTTTGTAGCAAGTTACATAACATGTTACCTTACGAGGACTCACCTTAAGACTCTCTAGTTTATAGTTATGTAGTTTAGTTTATTCATGAAAAACATTACAAATATTATAGTAAAAATACAACTCAGACAAAGTAGCTAGTAATTTTACATTTTGTATCTGTTGCCGAGCTAGGAAAAAACCCGTAATACGGCAAGTAGTATTTTACCGCATGGCCCCGGAGGCGTTTATGTTTCATCATCATCATCATCATCATCATCATCATCATCATCATCATCTCAGCCAAAAGATATCCACTGCTGGACAAAGGCCTCCCAAGGATCTCCACAACGACCGGTTTTGTGCTGCTCGCATCCAGCGGCTTCCTGCGACCTTCGCCAGATCGTCGGTCCACCTTGTTGTTGTTGTTTAGTACAATATATATCCTGTAATTCCTATACAATACGGAATTCATTTCTGCGTGAGTCCTTCTCGCTCTTGCCCGACTTTTTCCCTACCGAACCATAGGGGATTTAATTGTCCCGTCACGTTGTTCGTTATAAATCATGGGATCTCAATGCCCGCTGACCAGTCATCAAGCCATGTCATTTTGATAGTCTATTCCATGCGTTCCAGTGGTGAATTTTGCAAGTAAGGCAACTTTTACAATATTGGGTCACTAAATGGACGAGCCAGTTATTAACGTTTTTATCTGCACTTCTCTTTCTGCACACTTTTTCACTACAGACTGGTATTTTGATTATTTTATGGAACTCTTACGCGGACAGCGATCGAAGCGCGTTTGAAAGCGGTCATGACACTGCGTTCAGCTAAATGATAATTTTGCTCATTATTATTTATCTTATTTAATGGCTTCACTAGCATTTAGCCAAGTATTTTTAATTAGTAGTGGTAAGGGTACAATTGTACGGTAGATAGAAATGCAATTGGAGTCTCACAACACGTGTTATTACGGGAAGAACTCGTGTGAAACTGCCATTTTGCTCATATTGAAGCGTCAGTCGACGTGCCTTCTTGACATATATCTCTTGTTTTCATGATCTGAGGTACCGGTAGTAGTCTTAAGATGGCTCTCATCCAATCCCGTTTTTTTTTAACTATCATTAATGTGCTACTAACGTACACACGTCTGTACATCTTACTTTGAACTTTCTGAATATGGCATACGATTGAACATTTATTGAAGAATTTGACAGTTTTGAATAGAAATGAAGTAACTTTTACGGATCTACTCGCGTTTACTTTAGACATTACTTTTAATGTTTATCCTGACATTTCAAACCCTTTGCAGGGTCCGTCACAGGGAGACTGAAGTGTTCGTCTCATAATTAGTTACTGTATACCCTCATTTAAATCTAATCAGGTGCGTTAAGTTTTACGCAGAAAAAGCTTACAGTATCTGTTGGTCTGGCAGTATGGTGTTGGGGCTGGGATTTAATATCTTGTATAATGTGATCCCAGGCTGGTGGTAGATTCACTTTTTAGTAACTTTCATTTCAATGTGTAGTGTTCGCGTAAACTTTAGAAAACAATAGTTCTGGATAAGTTGATATGCAGCGTCTGTACAACGAAGTGCAGAATGTGTACCAGCATTTTTGGGTTTGAATAGATAGCCGATTTTTTATTTGCATGTACCACGATCTCGATTAGAGGTCTTCACTCTTCACAAAACCCGTTGATTAACATGTGAACGCACGCGCCTGCGTGTGATAAGGCTTTAGCGTTTGAACGTACTGCACTGGCAGGATTAAAACGCGATTTATCGGATAGCCGGAAAAAAATTTGGTTGGTTTTTACGTTACACTGTGTAAAGGGTTCCTTTTTGTTTATGAAAAAAAATAATTGTATATTTATTTGCGGAGGTATAGAAGTTATAAGAGGTTAAAGTAGATTTTAATCGTATGTATTGATATCTTAGTTCACAAATGTGCTAACCACATAACAGTATTTTTAAAGGAGAGGTGAAAAAAAATTGTTGTAAAATAGTGCTTGCAGAAGATAACGAACAATAAACAATTGCATTCCAACATTGCATCAGATTTACCAATCCATCTTTTACTAAAAAGTGAAACTGTATGGTTTTATATCAGTACATTGTGAACTAAGATATCGATATAAATAAAATTGTTGTGTCCATTTGTTCAAACGTGTATAATAAATAACTCCTGAAAAAATTTACAAGTTTTTATTATGTGAACCTTCATTTTACTAAAAAAATCTAAAATATCTTTTTTTTTCATTTGTTATTGCAAATAAAGTGACTTTTATCTTTTTTATTTTTAACAATTTATTTACTAAGAGGCTCGCTATATGGATATTGAGCGTTTGAAATTTCAACGATCGACATTGACCCCTAAAACTATTTGATTTGATTGATTGGAATTGCTGTCACGTCGTGTTGACATTACCTGTTCGCCATGTTTTTGTAAATGGCCAATTTTAAAAGCTTTGTTATTGGAACATGTACGCATGTTCTATGTACTATCGATCACGGACCCTTATTGTCCTGAGTACAGAACTTACGCTTGGGTTGTCCCATATTCATCCCTCGAGAACTCATCTCACGAATAAAAAAGTTTCCTTACTCAACCCACAGCAATATTTTTATTTTTGTTCCTTATTATTGCGTCAATTTGCAGTTACTTCAATTACAATATGTGCGAAAATTATTTCAATAGTACACATACCACGATAAATTTGCTCATTTTTGTTGCTTATACCTTATATTTCGAAGAGACTGAGGTTGTATGGCTTTTTTGTTTCTATACAATATATATTTTTTTCTATTATAACACTTTATGCCATTTTTTGTTTTGGTTTCTTTTTCAATACCTCATCTTAGGTAATATAGTTTATTTTTCAAAAAATAGTTTCATGGAGGTATATTGTATTGTTTGTATATTTATCGTAAACCTTGTATTTAGCAAAAAGAAATGCAAATCCCCCACCGCAAAGGTAGCATAAATTCAACATCAATCATGTACTGAAGTATGGGATCACAATATAAAATTAACGGTAGGACAATTTGCTCAACACATTTCAAATTATCTTATGTTATTCTTGTTATTTGTAAAAAAGTTAAGATAGGATAACTTTGAAAATAGCTAGATAGTGAAAAAAGATAAAAAAATGTGTAAATAGATAGAATTGAATTTTTCACGGGTTGAATAGCGGCATTGCTTCGGCATCTGATTACTTTTTGTTATGTCCAAGATTGAATTACCGCGCTTAGTTATACTGTGGTGCTTTTACCACAATTTTTCTTACGATAACAAATTCAATGCTTATACATACCTATACAAAAGTATAAGTGTGCTAAAGATAACGGGAATATTATGGGCGTAGGCTGAATTCATTTAGACCTAACTGATCAACCGTCTGGGTGATGTAGAAGTGGTTTATATTAAACAAATAAACCATAATATAGTTGCTATGAAACACGTACATACTCGCCTCGGTTTAGTTGGCGATAGGCCTTGCTTTAAGTTTTATTAGCTACCATTTTATCAATTTCTGTCGGTAGGCGACTTCAAAGCCATGGAGCCACAATGACGTTTGTGCCGATGACAGCCGATAAGTACAAATATTTTGCAATCTTTAATTTTTATTTTTAAGATTTAACCGGACCACTTTCGAGATGCTTTTCTGTTCCGGATCCTTTATCTAGTACATCTAGTAGATCTAGTAGATCGACGGTTCTGACAGTTAGTAATAATTAATACAGTAAATGAGATAAATATACTTTATTATACGAAGCACTGTACACAAAAAAACATAGGATCATCAAAGTGATCTTTTCTTTGGATAGATTTAGATGAAATCGGTCCTAAATCTAAGTCACGGCAAATATTGCCAAAATGAGAGCTTGATTTTCATCGGATATCTTGAAATACGATGTCTTTAATATTATATATTAAAGATACATTAAATCCGCTATTTTGCTTTATACAATTATGAGTCTGAAACTTTTTGTATCACATATAAGTATATTATATACACAGCTATGTATAACGCAAGAGTTTCGAATTTAATTTTATGTTATCTATATATGTCAGAAGCATGTAATTGTTTACGAATAAAGGCTTTTAATGGTCTTAACAAACGAACTTACATTGCTTCTATAAAAATCATACACGTTCACATTTTGTTTCCTTAAAAAAGGTTCATTTTGACCCTTGTTCTAGTAAATTCTGAACTGTTCAAAAACATTTTTCGCAGCTCAAAGGCAGTGTGTTTGAAAAAGGCAATCTGCAACTGTTGCTAATATCCCTAGCGGACGTGTTGATGGCTTCCGTGAAAAATGTTTTAATATTTTTGTTAGTTCGTCACAGTCTATTGATAAACAGGGTGAACATTTTTTTTGCGAATTCTATACTACTACTGAAAATTAAATATTATGAGAATGAAGACTTTAATAGGTTTAACATGTATGACACGCATTGGGCCAGTGGGGAGGGTGACTACCCCATCTCCCTATGAGCTATTTTTGATTCATTTGGAAGATCCAGCAGTGAGACATTTATAGGCTTATAATGATTTGTACGGATTAAATACTTCTTAGAAAATATTTCTTTTATAAGCTGTCAACTTTCTTTTGTTTTCTGTTCGCAACTTATCGTCGTTGCTGCTATTTGAATTGGTATTTTTTCTTGTTTTATTAGTTATACGTTTTATTTTGTTTTCCTCTTTTATTTATTAGGTTCATTCTTAATTTATATACGCTACTATTAGAAAACAATGATAATTCGTTAAATTAATTTAAAGTTAATAGGTATACAGAAATAAAAAGTAGTAATTAAGTTAAATAGTTTTATAAATTGGAATAGCATACATACTTGTCAGTATGTATGCCCATTCGCAAACAAATAGCAAGTAGATAATTAATTTTAAGATGTTATAACAATTGTATTAAATATAAGTTAGAAAATTAAGAAATTAGAAAATAAAGCCGCCCCTGAAGGCTGAAGACCTTCATAAAACAAGCTGTATTCCCTTATCAACAAATGTCAATAAAAAACCTGTGTTGAAAAACTTATTACCCTAAGAACATACATAGAAAACATAAATAAATAAAAATAGCTAGAATAAAGTAGATAAATAAAAGCAGAACATCCACTGCTTGGAATGAAAGATGATGGATGAATGAGTAGTATGCAGAATAAAAGTGCGAGAAGAATAAAAGCGAGAACTGGTATGAATGAAAAATTTGCAAAAATAGGCTCCGATGATGTTGGAGGTAGATATAAAAAAAAAAAAAAAAAAAATAGGTATACAGATGTACAGACGCCTGCACAACACCTATCCAAAACTGTCAAATTTCTTCAATACATTTTCAACCATATCTTTAAGGCACAAAGTTCAAAGTCTACTGAGGAAATTTGACAGCTTGTGGTAGATAAATACTTAATTAGCTTAAATTTGTCTATGGATCAATAAAATAATAATAAAAATATTTTATTGTCCATGTCTAAATCCATTTGCCTTGCTTGGCGATGAATTAAAAAGTTATTATAACAAATAAAAACCAGATAAAAACAAAATTAAAGGGCAGGTAATAAATTGCCACGCCACGTAATGGCCATATGATAAGATATGTCATTATGTAAAAATATAACGGATCTTAACGAAAAAAAATATATATTTATTGATATGAAAAACAAATAAAAGAAACACAAAATATAAATAGAAATCAAAAAAACATACCGTGAAATAGAAATAAAGAAAAAATTATAATAAAAAGTTAAAAACGCTAAAAAATAAAAAAATTATGATAATTAAAAAAAATACAACAAACAAATAAAATAAACATAATTTTGATATTAATACTATAAACTTAAAGCAATGGTGTGGCGCCAACTAGGTCCCTACCTCAGCGTAAGCTGCTGCCTTATGAGTAAATACTTACCCATGTGTTGCTGCTGCTGAAACATGACCTTAGTAAGAGTGTTACTCACCTAGGCTGTGGCAGTATGTAGAGTGAAAACAAATCTGACACATCTGTCGCCTAAATTCACAAGACACGTACTGGAGTTACGCACTTTCATGAGATTTTGACATAGTTTATTATCATCGGAGGCGCCATTCGCCCTTTCTGTTGGAGTTGAAGAAATGGTTTTGTGTAAAAGCCGCCGCATTATAGTTAGGTATATAATTGTATTATCATCATCATCATCAGCTTCTTTATGTCCCCACTTCTGGGGCACGAGCCTTTCCTATGGATGGATAGGGAGAACGGGCTTTAAACCACCACGAGGGCCCGTGCGGGTTGGTGGTTGTTAACGACTGCTAATGCAGCTGGGACCAATGGCTTTACGTGCCTTCCGAAGCACGGAGGAGCTCGAGATGATACATTTTTGGTCACCCATCCGATGACCGGCCCTTGCGAAAGTTGCTTAACCTCAGCACTCGCAGACCGGGCGCGTTAACCGCTGCGCCATCGAGCTCCTCATTGAAAAAAAAAATACGCATAGAAAAAAAAAAACGCATTAAAAAATTATGTCTGGATCTCCCAAGGGTAAGCTCTCCATAAGCGAGTTTCTGAAAATTGGGGTCCTAATGAATTTCCCGTGGATACTGCGGAAGTCGACTCGGTACAATCCGGTTCGACAATACGGTCGCATTTGTACCGTTCCGACAATAGGAATAAATCCGGATAGGGCCGGCTATAACTGGATTTGCAAGATCTGTTTATAGCGGGTATTTTTTGCCAATACAATAGCTACGAAAAAATTTAAACATAATAGCCGAGGATATAGTGCTTGAAATAAATACGAAAAATTTTTGGGATATCTCTGTAATTACGTTTTTTAGTAGTAATAACTATCCCGTAATTATTACCCGACTGCAAAGGAAGGGTTATATTTTTCGCGCCTATCTTGTATGTAATATTCTTTATTACCTCATATCTCCAGAACCGCTGAACGGATTTACATAGTTGAGGTATCGTTAGATTCGTCTTAGCTGCCCAAGTATTCTTAGATAGGTGATGTTAAAAAAAACAAACATGGCAGCTGTGCGACGCCATTGGAGTTGGTGAAAAACATTTTTTTTTTTCGAATATTTCATTATGGGTATCAAATTAGAGGGCTCAACACAAGGATTTTAAAAAGGTATATCATGAAATTGGTCTAACTAAAAAGACATAAATAAAATCAAAATTAAAAAAAAAACAAAAAACCCGCCTGCGTAAAAAATATAAACCCACTTCTTCAACAAAACCACATTTAAATCGTCAATTACTATGAACCTAAAATATTATGTGTCGATCCATCATTGGTTCTACTTTTGTACAAATTGGGACAGACACATGTTTTTTTTACATATTGTTAAAGCTAAAATATACGTTTAATGAATGTCAAAACGAACATGACCAAGTTAGAATTTCTAAGTTTACCAAATGGGATTAAATTATCGTGCGTGCATTACAATAATCATTAGCAATTAAATAATTAAATAATGTATGTCAACTAATTACAAATATTGGCGTCTATCAAATTAACGTCATGGGGTGGTTCCGACCCAAAGTTAACAGTTTACCCGAACCAGTGCTGGTACAGTAAACAGCAAAAATCACTGAACACTTTAGTAGGTAATTAGGTACCTGCTTTTGATATTTGCCGCAAAAGATTTTGACAGGCATTTTTTTAATGCCACCTTATATATCTCCCCCCCGCCTCATCGAACTTTAGGCAAAACTCTTACCTATGGCGCGCGTGTCACTCTTATAACACTCTATCGAAGCAGCTTGACATTGATCTGTTCAACGCTAGCGAGGCGTCGATCAGGAGCCGTCTAAGTCAGATATTCTTTGATCAGTAGGTATTATAACATTAAGTTATTTAAACTCGTATTATATGGGATCCTATTTTTGTAAACATGTCATATTTAAGTAGCCTTATGTGTATTTTGTTTGTGTATCACTTTTATTTATATTTTTTTTATTTGTGAGGACCTGTTAATGGCTTTCCGTAGCTATTCAATTGTTTATTTATATATAATAGCTGTTGGTCTTCCTAAAATAAAATTAATTAATTAATTAAATGGTTATAAAATCGAACTGAAATCTAAAAAACGCTTGTCAAAAACTTTTAATATAATTTTAACATTATACTATATTTGTGGCTAACTGTAGCAACGTAGAACATTCTAAATGATACTATTGCTCTATGATATTACTGACTATGATACATAGATAACGTTCATACTATATAACAATAATGTGTACCTACAATTAATTTAATTATGCTTAATTTTTTCAATGTATAATTATGATGTTATGATCAATTGTAAAATAGATCGATCGGTCACCAAATTCATCTATGATTTCACTGCGCTCAACAGGGCATGTTTATTATTCTAACTAACGTATTTTATGTATCCTATGTAGCTAAAATGTATAATGTAATAAAGTATTGGCAATATGATCAAATTAAACGATCATGACAGATCCAAAGAAAATTAAATTCTATATTTACATAGAAATATCTATATAAAAATCAATGGGCCTTAGAAGAAGCTAATCAAGTTCCCCAAAGCTCCCCTAAGATCTTTTTATTATGCCCAACAGCGAACAGTATCAGAAAACCTATTGTACGACTCATTTTAATCAGTGGGATTCACTAGGATTTTGTACTTGCCCGATAGGGGAACTCCATCTCATTTCTTACGATACGCATGTCCCCTCTTGTACGATTACGTGTCTAAGCAAATAATACGCGTGTATATAAATTACTATCTACCGTATAAGTATTTAGTAATACTAGTGGTCGTCCAGTGGACAAAACTTTGACTATTATTAACAAAATATACAATGTTATTTCAATGTAATACTTAACCTTTCCAAAATTTTCTTTCTACCTCCATGTATGCAATAAATGATTTAATTTCATTTGTTTCGATATAATACATTCTTTCGGAACTTCATTTTGAACTTAACAATGTCAAATCTACAAAGTTATTCTTCCACGTATTAATATACGAATAGAAACTTGTACATTGAGACTTAATACGAGATACGAGTATTAAATGTGGAGCTACCGTAAGCACCTTCTTTGTTAATGGTTCGTAAAAGTTTTAGGTATCTCCCTACAATCTCTCAATCTACTACAATTCTCAGATAGACTATTTATTACCTTACGACAAGACTGGGCCAGGGGTGCGATTTAAAATCAGTGACACTTATTATTCTTAATTATTCTTGGTTATTCTTGATATTTATTTTAACTACGAATTTTTTCATAACTGTAATTCACTATTTCAAGACTATAATTTCTCGTAAATCAATAAAAATATTCCCGACAAACACTTAAATAACATAGTGCTAGAGGAAACTACATTTCATATCGGAACAGACGAAACTTATTAATAAAAAACGCAAAGAAATTCACCCAAGTTAACTTGCCAGCAGTACTGGCCAAAATGCAAAACACTACACAGATTGAATAAATGCAGCTGAGCCATTTCACAATTGAGAAATATATACCTATTATGTTATTATATATTGTTATTTTGCATTCACTATGCTATGTTTATGTCGAATCTGAATAAAACACTTGAAAATGAAAACTTGTCTTATGTCACATCAGTGGTCTCACGTAGTAGCTATTTAGCACGATATCTCACATTCAATAATGATCATGTTTGATCATTCGGCATCGAATATTATTTTCTTCGACTTCAGTTCATAAAACAATAGATTTATTTTTTGCTACTTCAGAGTTTGACTCAATTTATTCAGGATCCAATACGTGTTTGTTGACGGAAACTTTGATTATGTAGGTACCTACATATCTTTATGATCAAAGGTCGGACACTTCCGTCTTTACAAATCATCTTTGTTATTTTCATCAGCCCTCAGCCCATACTATTACTATTTATTATATACTATTTATACAGCCTAGTTTATTATACTCCTCCCAGGCCTTCCCACACGAGGAAATCGAACGGTAAACCAACACGTTGGTCATGGGGTCAAAAGTTAAGAATTTATTTGTTAAACCTTATTAAAGTCAATGGGTTTTCGTATACTCAACCAACCCCCTTAATACAATGCGGCAAACCTCTAATATACTTTTAGGTTTGTAGTGAATGTGCTGTGTTAACAATTACTCTGTAACACTGCACAAGACTGCATAATTTCAACAGTCTCATGAATACAACTCGTTGAGTTGGGAGCTGAAGTTCTTTTGTCTTATCAAAATCTGGAAACGTCTTAATGAATCTGCTGTAAAATAATCTATGACAATGCAAAGATTTTAATGCACTTAAAGCAAAGATTCACAGATTTAACTTGTTCAGATATAACTTAATGATAACGATAGACGGAGTTATTTTTGAATCCATTGTTACATTAAGCTTTCGATCTTTTAAATTCGACGGCAATGAACGGCATGGTCTCGGAGCTAGCTTGATAAGGAAGAATGAGGAAGTAGGTAATTATTGGGCATCCTGGAACACTTTTTTTTTTCACTCCATTGATCTCACTGCCGTTCGAGCAATGTCGTAAAAAAGTGTTCCAGGATGCCCAATAATCATTTATGAAATGTTGTGCAGACTTACGGAATATTGTATCTTTTCCATATTGAGTCACCAAAATTCACTGTTTTTATCACTATGATACACTATTAGCTAACCAAAACCTAAATTTGGATTACGCACAGTAGCTACCACTATGAAATTTTTCATTTTCGTCTAGGCTGGTGGCACCTAACAGCAAGTTTTTGTCGTGATCTGGTAATGGAATATGATTTTTCAATTTTTCCCAGTGGCTGATGCTAAGGAATAAAATCTAGGCCGATTGCTCATGCCTGTCGCCCAAGGGCTGGTGGCATCCAGATACAATTATTCCGTTGAAAAGTATCTAGGCCGATTGCTCATGCCTGTCGCCCAGGGGCTGGTGGCATCCAAATACTTATCAGCGTAATAAAAAGCATAGGTAAATCGATCATTCATACCCAATAACATATATTTTTTTTTTTTACTTAGTAGCTTTACCTTAGCAATATAATACAGTGCAAAAAAAAAAAAAAGCATTACTCACTTGCAAATCGATTCTTGGATACCAATGAACTGAAGTTTGCTATTTATAATTTATTTGACCTCCCACCTCAAGAGTTTAAATGTTTTGGCGCTATGTTATAAAATCATTTTGTTAAATTCCTTCGAACTCTGTGGTCAAGTGCAAGCAGCTGATTATGAAATTCGTCAAACAAAAACAATCGTTAAAAATAGAATGCATATGTCCTCCGCTATCGAATGAACCAAAACGACATGGTAATTTGTTGCCGAATAGTATACGTTGTATTGTTTGTGGTCCTTCCAATTGTGGAAAGACCAACTTAGTAATTAGTCTATTATTACATTGTGACGGTCCTCGTTTTCATAATCTTTATGTATATTCAAAATCTTTATATCAGCCTAAATACATATTTTTAGAAAAGGTATTAGATATGGTAGCAGGTACATCTTTTAACAAATACAATGATAACAGTGAAATTTTAAGTCCACACGAAGCTTTGGCTAACTCAATTATCATATTTGACGACGTTGCTTGTGAAAACCAAAACCACATCCGAGATTATTTTGCTATGGGACGTCATAAAAATATAGATTGTTTTTATATAAATCAAACCTATACAAAAATACCTAAACAACTTGTAAGGGACAATGCAAACCTAATAATATTATTCAAGCAAGACGATATAAATTTAAAACACGTTTATGAAGAACATGTAATGTCTGACATGTCATGGTCTCAATTCCGTGTAATGTGCTCAACTGTTTGGAGAAAGCCGTACAATTATATTGTAATAAATAAGGATTGTGAACGAAATAAAGGATGTTATAGAATGACATTTGATACGTTCATTGTGGTAGATTAATATACATAAGCCGTTGTAATTTTATTTATAAATCACTTTCTTTTGTGATTTGGAGTTGAAAGGAAACTTCATAAAAAAAAAAAACATGGAAATAGATCTAAAAAAACAATTAGTAAAATCGGCAACAGCTGTAAAGAGAAAAGTAGATATGATCAAGGATGCAAAAAATACAAGCAATATGACCTTGGAAACCATATTCAAACCTATAGTTGACCCTCTTAATTTGTTAACAAGTAAAAATGATGGAAAACACAATGTGGAAGAAAAGAATGATACTCCCAGTTTTAAAAAGATTAAAAAAAATGTAAGCGAGGAGTCCTATTCTTCTATTGAACAATTTAGTGAACCTAGCAGTGAAGAAGATGAGCCAGATCAGGAGTTATATGAAAAATCTAACAAAACCCTTACTGTAACACCTACTCAAGACCATAATGTGAGTGATGGATCGTTTAAATCTCTACAATCGTCACCAAGCTATAAAAATCAGTCTTTGTCTTGGTCAACATCATCTGAAGTAATGAATGATATACCTTTTGGAATCAGACATGACAGAGGTAAACTAATGCTCGGAAAATCTCGTGTTTATGACCATGACAGCACTTTGAAAGTTGGAAACCGTGTTTATAAAAAAACTCTTGGTTTAAAAGAGCTATTGTTTAAAAAGAAACCAAATGTAGATGTAATCACAGAAGATGATTTAGATAAATATAAACTACTACTAATAGACACCAATGCCCATAGGCGTAATTATGAACCAACCAAACCAATAAACAGCAATAAAGGGTATAAATATATGAATATTATCAAACCACTATTTAAATTCTCTAAAAATGTGACTACTAGCATGGAAAGCCTTTCACAGGGAAAAGGTATTAATCTTTTAAAAAAGGTTAAGAAAAATACAGACCTTGTTTATTGGGACGATCCGAATGAGTTGGTAGATCGATTAAAATTGCTGTTTGCGTCACGAGATGCAGGTAACACCGGTTTAGATAATGAAATTATCGCAATTATGGAAGAACTGTGGGAAGCAGGAATAATCAAGAATATGAAATATAAAGAACGTTTGACAGGGAAATAGTTCACTTTGAATAACGCATCAGTGCAGCAATGAACATTGACAAATTTGGTCATCATGTTCATAAGCGTCTACGATTAGCGGAATACATTGATACCTTCAGCGATACATTGGTGAAGTCAGATACAGGACACTACGATTTGAAATCATCAAAATTGAAAGGTTTAACCTCTCCAGACGAAGACGACGAAGCAGTAAATAAAGCCTATTTAGATAAAACAGTTCAAGACCTAAGAAACGAAATAAAAACAGTTTATCTTGATGTTAAGAAATACCTAAATAGCTTGGATAAGGTGACTTCAAATCGTTTGAGTGATTTATATTATACTAAAACAGAGATTGATTTTTTGATAAACCAAAAAAATAAAAATGAGTAAGAAAGAAATTGTAGACGAACTTCACAGAGCGGCGAGAAGAAATTTTCCCCGTCGAAGTACAATTATAAAAAGAATAGATGATTTATGGCAAGCAGACCTTATGGATTTTCAAAAGTACTCACAGTTTAATAAAGGATATAAATATGTTTTAGTCGTAATTGATACTTTATCGAAATATGTGTGGGTTAATCCTTTGAAATCAAAAGATAAAAGTTGTGTTACAAAAGCAATGCAAAATATATTATCTAATTCATCTCGAAAGCCTAAAAATTTACAAACAGATTTAGGCAAAGAATTTTATAATGATACCTTTAAACAGTTGATGGTAAAGTATAGCATTAATCATTATTCCACTTACTCTATAAAAAAAGCATCAATTGTCGAAAGAGTAATAAGAACACTAAAAGGTCACCTTTACAAGCTATTTAGCTTATGTGGTCAATATCAATGGATGCAAAAGAATTTGAAACACGTAGTCCAATGCTATAATAACACTAGACATCGAATAACAAAATTTAAGCCAATTGAGGTTAATAAAGGAAACCAAATAGTTGTCAGATCTAACATTATTAAATCACAAAGTAACAAGATGAACCATAAATTAAAGTTGCGAGTTGGAGATCATGTTCGTATAAGTAAATACAAAGGGGATTTTTATAAAGGTTATACCCCAAACTGGTCATCAGAAATATTTAATGTTATTAAAGTCAATCATACAACTCCAGTAACTTACCACTTAGAAGATAACCATAGGCAGAGAATTTTAGGATCTTTTTACGGTTATGAATTACAGAGAACAAAATTTCCAGATCTATATCTCATTGAAAAGGTTATAAAAAGAAAAGGAAACAAACTTTTTGTTAAATGGTTAGGTCTCAGTGATGACGAAAACAGTTGGATTGATAAAAATGCATTGGTGTTATAATATAAATTAAGAATTAATATTTGATACGGTCACTTGATAAACATCGATGAAGGAAGGAAGTGGTATTATTAACGACATAATAAATAATATACCGTTTGAGTTACATTTACCTTTATCAATTTTGTGGTCCCGGAACAAAACTTAAGAAACGGTTACTGAGAGGCGACCGGGGCATAAACAAATTGGATGAAGCTTGCATGTATCACGATATCGCATACAACAACAGTGATTTACACGTTCGACATAACGCCGATTTAGAACTTTTGAATATGGCTAAGAAAAGATTGCAATCGAGGGATGCTGGAAAAGGAGAAAAGGTTGCTTCATGGATAGTAAAGAAAACTATGAAAGCAAAACTCAAAGCTGGGGCTGGAGTAAGTTCATTTATGACTGGTGTTAAAAAAATCCAAAATAAAATTAAAAAATTAAAATCTAAAGACAATCACACAGCTATAAAATATGCATATGCAGCTGCAAAAAAACTGTTTACTAATAAAAAAGGAATACGCTTGCCGCGGTGTATTCCTATACCAAAAAGTGGGGGTTTCTTACCTCTTATTCCAATTTTCGCTGGATTGTCAGCTCTAGGTTCACTTGCTGGTGGTGCAGCAGGTATAGCAAAGGCTGTCAATGATTACAAGGCTGCTCAGAAAAATCTTCAAGAATCTGAACGACATAACAAG
This sequence comes from Eudonia mercurella, assembly GCA_963082485.1. NCBI lineage: Eukaryota > Metazoa > Arthropoda > Insecta > Lepidoptera > Crambidae > Eudonia > Eudonia mercurella. The sequence continues at coordinate 12,779,203 of OY720033.1, read as the reverse complement.
ATGATGGAAGCTGTAGCTCTAGGAAAAGGACTGTATATCAAGCCTCATAAAAAAGGAGCTGGTTTATATCTAAATCCTTCAAAAAACTAATGAAACGGCTACCCAGACGCCCTCTCACTAATTTCGATATATTGGAGCATGCTACTGATATTCCACACTTTCGAGGAGTTTTCATGAGAGATGCACTGCCTTCAAAACCAAGAAAGATCGAGTGTGCTATAATAAATTTAGATAGTTCTGATAATCCCGGAACCCATTGGGTAGCCTACGTTAAGCATAATGACGACTGTGAATATTTTGATAGTTTTGGCAATCTAAAGCCACCGTTAGAGTTGATAAATTATTTAAGGTACATGTCTATAAATTATAATTATGTTCAGTATCAAAAGTTTGGAACTATAAACTGTGGTCACCTTTGTTTAAATTTTTTAAGAGACTATTGGAAAAAACATTTATATTGATAATGAAATAAAAAAACTTATCAGTACAAAAATGTCTTTCACTGTGTCAATAACTGGCAGAGGAGAATCTTTAATAACAAATTACTCGCCAACCTTGCAATTACGCGGAGAATATGAGTGTGGACTCTTATATTTTTCAACTTTTAATTCTATCCCGAACATAGATGAAAGAAATAATAAATTTTACTATGGCAGTGATAGAATTATCGAAATACCTGAAGGATCCTACGAACTTCAAGATATTTGTGACTTTTTGAAAAGTAACATTAAGGACGCTGCGCTAAAATTGACTTGCAATAATACATTAAAAACATGTATTTACTGTTCTGAAAATGTGTATTTCGATAAAAATGATTCTCTTGGTAAAATTTTAGGTTTTGGTATGGATACAATAACAGCTAATATAAGCACCGAGTCTCGGTATCCCGTCAGCATTTTATCAACAACTGTAGTGCGAATCGAATGTGATGTAATCAGCGGGTCATTTGTGAACGGGAAAGCAAGTCATATTATTTACGAATTTGTTCCTAACGTACAACCAGGTTATAGAATCATCGAAATACCTAAAAACTTAATTTATTTTCCCGTCAATCAAAGTTCAATCAACTCTATTAACATAAGGTTGCTAGACGCTGAAAATAAGCAGATCAACTTACGCGGTGAAGAAGTACAGCTGTATTTACACTTTAGAAAAAAATGTTAAATTTCAATAAAACCCCATCTACGTCTACTGTTCAAGTCAGTTCCAAAAGATCCTCTCAGAAAAGAACACCGCTTCGTTTAAAGAAGAAGCTAACCAAAAGCAATAAGGAATTTTTAAAACTACTGGGTTTGTTAAAATGAATATTTTAAATATAACTCAACCGGCATCGTACGATAACAGCATCGAAAGTTTCGAATATCATTCGTATAAACCATATGTAACAAGTTTTAACAAGAACGATGAAATTCGAATACCTATTAATCAGCAAGATTTGTATGTGTTGCCTGCACTCAGCAGTTTGTACATTGAGGGCAGAGTCAATGTGTATAAGTTTAACAGTACTACTAAACAACAAGAAAAAGTGACAAGTGTGCATTTTGTTAATAATCCAGCTTTATTTCTTTTTCAAGATATTCGATATGAATTAAATGGTGTAGAAATAGATAAGGTAAAAAATACAGGGATTTCTACAACTATAAAATCTTATCTTTCCTTGAATGAAAATGAATCGAAATGTGCACAGGTTTGGGGCTGGTCACCTACAGGTACGACCAATGTCAGCAATGGAGTATTTTCTGCATCGATTCCTCTAAACAAAATATTGGGTTTTGCAGAAGATTATGAAAAAATCATAATTAACTGTAAACATGAGTTAGTACTATTGAGAAGCAACACAAATCTCAATGCTTTGAAACTAAATACCGATGAAGTTGTGGAGGATATAACAATAAGTAAAATTGTTTGGCGAGTTCCTCACATTAAAGTTTCAGACCGCGAAAGAATTAATTTATTAAAGCATTTAGAAAAAGATCATCCCATTACAGTAGCATTTCGTAATTGGGACTTGTATGAGTATCCATTACTACCCACAACACGTAAACACGCTTGGTCTATAAAAACCTCATCTCAGATTGAAAAACCACGATTTGTAGTAATTGCTTTACAAACTAACCGTAAACATAATGTGACACTGTCTATGGCAGAGTTCGATCATTGCTTTATTCGTGATGTCAAAGTATTTTTAAATTCATCATATTACCCTTATGAAGGAATGAATATTAATTTTGCTGACAACAAGTTTTCATTAATATACGAACAGTATGCAAGATTTCAGCAGTCTTATCATGGTCGTCGACCAGAGCCGTTGTTGAGTTTGAAAGAGTTCAAAGATATCGCTCCTTTATTTGTTATTGACTGTTCTCGCCAACACGAAACGCTAAAAGGATCAATTGACGTTCGGGTTGAAATAGAAACAGATCAAGAGATACCTGATCAGACCGCCGCATATTGTCTTATACTGAACGACTGCATATTTGAATATAAGCCTCTGAGTAACATCGTTAAAAAACTATCATGAATAAAGATGTTTTAATAGTGGATGTGCAAGGTTTTAAAAATGAGAAAAATGAATTCATTATCAAGGAATTAGTTATAGGCACATCAGAACACACTCAAATATTTTTAATTAAACCTCCATATCCATTTTCTACACTTACTCTCGAAGAAAGGAAACATGTTTGGTGGATAGAAAGAAACCGAGGATACCGATGGAGTGAGGGACATATTGACTACAGAGAATTTAAAAGACTCATTAAACCTTACTTCAAAGAACGCAAGATCATAGTAAAAGGAGAAGAAAAAATTAAATGGGTGCGAGAATTATGTGGACATGAAAATGTTTTAGATATAAGTGATAAAGGTATACCTAATTTAGAAACTCTAAGTAAACTTTACTGTAAAGATATGTTTTCATTCAATTGTTTCAACCATATAAAGTATTGTGCATTAAGAAATGTTATATGCATTAGAAAATGGATTATAGAAAATAATGTATCGATGTCAGATATTTAAATAAATAGAAGTTAAATAAAAAAGTCTTTCAGTTTTAATAATTCCCTCACATAGTAAAATAATAAAACAACTTCAGTATCTTAAAATATCATTTAATTAAAACCACATTAAAATCTAACAATGTTACAACAGTTCGTTACATAAAAAAAAATATATATATATATATATATATATACTAATTTGTTTTTTTATTTAACATTAAACTTAGCTTCAAGTAATTATTACATAATTATGTTTTATACAAACTCATCACTAAGACTTATTTATTTATTTGAAATTCTTTAACTAAGGTTTACCAAAAAAGTTTATAACCTAGCTATACTACCAATTAAATATAATAGAAGTATTTTACTTACTACATATCTTTTGTTGAATATTTTACACTAGATTACTAGATTTTTTTACTATTTTCTTTTTACTTAATAATTTTACAATAAATCAAGTACTTCTTACTTAATTATATGTTTTCTACAGATTACCACTAAGACTTATTTATTTCAAATAACAAACTAAGATTTACCTAAAAAATTTATAACTTTAAAATTTTAATAGTTTAACAATAAAGTAACAATTACTAAAAATAATCATCACTAGTAATTTTCCTGGAAATCTTTTTTATTAAGTTTTCAGTGAGGTCCATTATCTCATCTATAGAGTCTCGCATCACATATTGCGCACTAAGTATCACACAACCATTGTCATTGTCATTTTCACTGCACTGTGTAGTTTCTGCTGAAGATCTTGAGTATGCAGCAGCTTCGTTCTCCAAGTCCACTACTTGAATTTGTATCAGCCGTTTTCCTTTTTTTTGATCCTTGGTGATTACATATGAAGTCGACGCCACATCTCTACAGTTTCTTCGTGCTGCATCTCTTTTTTGTTTCTTCTTAAGAGCTGCTTTTTTTGCCAATGCTTCTTGTACATATTTACCGAGGCCTTCGGTAGGGCTACAGAAATTAGGATCTTGTGCGTATATGGATGGAGAATAGATTCCACATATGTCTTGAGAATCTTCCATGATCTGCGAAAAATTAGAAACATTTATTGATTAACATAAACTATACAACATATAAATAATATTAAATGCTTAATATTAGGTAGTAATACTTACAAAGAATAAATTCTGAAGTGCAATAAGGTAGGTAGGTACTAAACAGCGGGCGGCAGTTGCTCGGTTGTGTATAGATCGGCTAACGAAGTGCTACTGACTGGACTGTGGAAGGGAACTACTGTCGTATGCATCAAAATTACTGAATTGCAAAACGTAATATAGCAGCAATCGTGGGAATGAACATGTATAGACTTGTTCCGCTAACACCGGGTGCGGTATCATATTATTGAAAAATATGCATTGATAGTACCTCTTTAGGTGGGAACTACTGTACAAGCGCCTGCATCAAAATTACTGAATTGCAAAACATGATACAGTGGCAATCGTGGGAATGAACATGTATAGACTTGTTCTGCTGGCACCGGGTATCATATTATTGAAAAATATATAATAAGTAAAAAAACAAATATCTAGGAAGATGTATGCAAAAACACAAATGTTGAAAAAATTTCCAGGAGCAAGATGTATGCATTCAAATTACAGATTTGCATAACGTGACATAGTGTCAATGAACATGTTTGAACTTGTTCGGACACCGCATCTGAGGTTTTACGTTATTGAAAATATTATAACCTACGGTAATAACATTAATATTTAGGCAGAGAGAATGTAGGATACTTTATTGTAGTTAATTTACAGTGGAAACGTCATGGTGATATTTGAAATAATACAATTTTTGTATTACTGAAAATAAGTATATTTATTTATAAAAAGCTTATCTTACTAAATAATACACTGAATACATTTATAAAAGTATTTACTATGATACAAAATATTAGATACAATGTAATAATATTAAATTTCATTAACTCATGTAATAATATTATACAAATTAAAAATCATTTAATAAAATAAAGTTGGTTTTTGTTATGAAATCGCAATAACTATACATAAGTCTTGTAGGTACATAAGTCTTGTAGGTTTTACATTCAAAAAGAACATACAAACTATGAAGCATATAGCATATAGCTAATCGTGTAACAATAGCATCAGTAAGTAAATGCGGCCGGGCAATCTCTTCCAACCGCTTTTAGAAAATCTTCTTTTTTTTCTAGAACAAACTAGATTTATGCCCCCATGACAAAGTGGATATTTTATCTTTAAGTATAATTCGTTTGTCATCATTTGAAGATAAGGCAACTTTGTTAACAGATTGAGTAAAAATTTCGTGTTTCAGAGACTTAAACACAACATTCTTTTTCTTTATCAACTTATTGTGCAATAACACTTTATTAAAATCTTTAAAAGTAAGAGTTTTGACTACAGGTCTCTTTACTCCTTTTGCTTTTTTTAACTCGTTATTTTCAGTTTTCACGCAATATAACTTCGATCGCAGTCCTACAAATTCAACAATAAGTTGCCCGCCTAGCTCGTCCTTAAATAACCCAGGAATCTTTTTGTTTCGACATACAATATTATACTGATTATTTTTAGTATAATTGCTAGTATCGAAGTACGACTGAAACTTTAATTTTATATCGTTATATATGTCAGGTGTCTCTATACTATACAAAAAACTGTCAGTGTCCGTGTAACATAATTTTAAACGAGAACCATAAAAAGGTTTCATTGTGGAGTAGTGGAAATCATACATATGATTTTTAGATATTTCCAGAACAGCGAATCCTATATAGATAGGTTTATCCAAAGTAATTAACTCTGGTTTCATTTGCACTGCTACAAAATTTTCCGTAAAAACCGTGGAACTATGGAAATTAGGCCTCGATATCAATTGTTCGGCTGTGTAACATTTTTTTGTTTTATTTCTGGTGTCATTCCACTGATTAACCAGATGAACGTTGAGTCTTTTTTCAGTATCTTCTAATGTTTTCCCAAAAATGCTGTTATTTAATAATTTAAAGAAATCCTGTTCAAATGTAGATTTAGCCTTTTGACGTAACTCTGTGTTTAAATCTATATATGGTTTTAAAAAAGGACTTTGTTTAAATTTGATTACTCGGTGAATACGTTTTAATACTAAACCGTGTTGTAAGCACGTTTTTAAATGTACGTAATGTATTACATAATTAAATTTATCGTACAAATTAGGTATCAATTTGGGATATTTTGATCCGGGTGGTGTAAACTTCTGAGGACAAAAAGGAAGGTCATTGTGCAACTCATGTAAGTATTCCGGATATTCCAAATCAACTTCTAAAATATACCCATACTTCGAGTCATTGGGTACTTGGAGAATATTAAGTTTATCTATTTCCGTTTGACTGATTAACTCAAAATCAGAATAGGGCAAGTATGAACACATTGCATACCCATATAAATTATTACAATCAATGTAAAATAAATAGTTATCAGAGATGGACGGATTATAATTTGACAAATATTTGTTATTCGCTTTGGAATACCTAGTGGAGCATAAGCATACCCCACCACGAATGCCCTTTTGAATCATACGTACGATTTCTAGGTTTTCAATAAGTTGTAATTTCACTTTAGTTTTAAGTAACATTGCGTCGAAACTTAGTCCTGGAGCGGTCATGTAAAATGCAGGATCTAACCTATAATTATTTTTACAAGTTAGACGAAAATTCTCAAATACATCTGCTAGTAAAATTACATCTGTTTTAAGGTATAAGTCGGTGTATTCACCTAGATTTTTCAAATGAAACGTTTTCCAAACATGTTGAGCGTGATAATAATCCGATTCGGAAATGGTGTCATTGGTCAAAGTACTATAAAAACATTCTCGCGGCGGTAACACATCTTCATCATAACAACTCCAATTCGTCATGTGTTCATAGGGATACACGCCTTTGCGTTTTATTAGATCAAAGTGCTCTTTATTTGGGAAAAAATAAGACAAATGCGCAAAGTCATTACTAGTCAAATTACCTACAAGTTTTCCTAAACTGGTACCTAAAAATTTAAATGAATCTACAAATCTAACTGGAAAATATTCCTGAAGTTTCATATGAAAAAACTTCGTGAAAGATATATAATTTTCTTTGTTTTTGGCAATGACTTTTATTCCACCCGGGGTATCTCCTAGTTGTCGAATAAATAAATGGCTGTCATACCCGCTTAAATTGTGAAAAAATACGGGAACAAATTTAGGTAAACAAAACTGTAGATTACAGTAAGAATGTGCCGCACCTCGATATTTGCCTGTCAAATGACAATGATCTTTGACTTTATCGTCCAATAATAACTGATCACAGAGGAAACAATTTTTACATTTATCGAAATTTTCTTGCTCTTCAGCTGATAATAACGTTATTGGAATGGTTTTTTTTAAAGTTTTGTTTATTTCTTTTACGTCTTTTTTGAGAAATTCTATGAATTTTTCAACGCAATCTTTTCCACGATACGATACGTATTTATTGCGAGAGCTATCATACGAACAGACAATATAATACGCAAAAGCGGCTGGCAAATGTTTTTCTAACACAATTGTATTTTTTGAATCTAGCCCGTCACCACTCGATTTGGGTTCTAATAAAGATTCGAAATCCGCATAAATAACGAACGGCATATCTTGCATTCTTTCGAAATGGTTAAATTGTATTACGGTTCCTTGATCCGGTAGCATAGTCCGAACACCGCTACAAATGTGAGCATCAAATGTTTCCATTTTATTAAAAAATATCATACAGTCGTCACAAAAATATATTTTTGAATGATGTTTTGTTAACTGGGGTCTTAATAATTTATTTAAATTTTTTATTAAACAATAATGTTTAAAATTACCCTTTTCTAATAGTAGTAAATTGATATGGTGTTTTTTTCTACTTTCTGTTTTGTACAGAGGACCGACAATCTGTGACTTGTTTGCTAGACCATACACGTTTATGCTAATTTTAGGATTATTTTTCTCAAAGGTTCGAATGTCCAAAAACCCTACAGGAAAAGTCATATTATCAGTATTGAGAATTTTTTCGTAGCGCGGATACGATGATATGCGATGGGCATTATTGCTTACGGGAAATAACGCAGCCATTACACTCCACAAAAAACAGAACGCATCATTATTTCGAATATTTATGCATGCGTGTCTCGATTTTAAACATTTCGGTAATTCTATAAATTGACCAGCCCTCAATGGGTTATATTTGTTAATATTGACTTCTAAGTATAAATTGCTTATAAAAGCCCAACCACTATCTCTTTCTTGAAATTCGTCAATCTTTGTTACAATAGTATCGACTGCGTTCGAATATATTTCACTAAAACAATAATTCTGATGAAATATCACGTTTTCAGTTGCGAATGATTTTATTTCACTTGTGCTGTTAAGTAAAGCAAAATCAGCAAAAAATTCAAAATTGACTTTAATAGAATGATAGGTAGCTTGTCGCGCAGATAGCAACTCCTGCACACGAGATCGGAGCCCGCGTAAAAACACAGCTGGCGGGCACGTGCTGCGATCTCTGACGTCACCGTCTCCCCCCGAGCCCGGCCGCACCCGATACGATGCAATCCGACTGCGGAATGCACTACTTACTTTTTCAATGCCACTACTTACTTCAATAGAATTATTATTTTTGTGTATTGTACTTCGTAAATGGGCTGAGAAAGCGCTACTTTTAATAGATATGTCACAAACTGTGCAATAAACTGTTCTCTTTGCCATGTCGGTTTCAGAAACTCAATATTTTATTACAAACAAACAATTAAACTAAACTGCTAAGAGGCTATGCTGTTGGAGGCTGCTAGTTTAATTATGTAGATAAGATAGTAAGCATCTGTATTTAAAACGTATTTTACCTACCTATGTTTTTAGTGACAGCATTAGTAGGTAAGTAAGAATTGTAATTAATACTAATTAATGAGGTTTACTCTCGAAGATTTTTTTTTTTATTTTATTTATTTTATTTATTAGTTTTAAATCTTATGATACCTAATTACAAAATTAAAAAGTTAACAAAACTAACACTAAACCTGTCTTAATTTTAAAAAAGTAAAAAGAAAAACTAATATTAAAAACGACTTAAACTACCAAGTTTTAAAAAAATTGCCCTCGCTGGTGAAATGCCGCTTACAGTCCTTTATGACCTCTGTTAGCTGAACCATTTGGGAGCATTCCGAGTCACATTGAAACTTTAAAGAGACAACCGCGTGTTCCCATCGGTCTTTAGGCTCTACCGGTAAGATGTCCCTTACGTTGTAGACTTTGAGGTCTATAAATACGTCGCCATCCAAGTCAGCGGTGCGCCGCAGCACGCCGTCCGCCACCCGGCGCGACAGCGAGGACGTTAGGGTTCCTTGTTTAGCCGCGTGCTGGGCAGCCGTTTCGTCTTCACTGTCTGAATCAAGCCGCCACCCGGTCGATTTCTTCGTTGTAGACGATATCTTTTTCGGTAGCTTCCTCTTCACTGGCAATTTTGTTTCTTTTTTCTTGATACTAGAAATAAAAAATAAAAACAAATAAGTACTCTGTATAGGGGAACTGTGTTCTACTGCTGAAACTAATCTTCATAAGTTTTTAAAACTATCAACGATTTCAAAAGAAACACGTTTTTACGTAAATGTATATGTATATGTATCCTTATAACCAGACAATAAAGTTCAAAATTGATTGTAGAAATTGGCAGTTTTGGGTAGGTTGATCTGCCACCGTGAGTACAGCAACAATAGAATTAAAAAAAATATATATATATTTTTCGAACACATACTTTTTACTAGAAGTCGTTGATCCTTCGTCGTTGTCCGAGAGGAAGTTGTTGGCAAACTGCTTCTTGTTCTTGGTCTCCTTGGTGCGCTTGTACTCAGTGTCCGACCTGAAAGCCAAATGAAAATATAATTAAGTATGCATACACGGGATAATAATTAGTTAAATTTATCTGAGACAAGATAAAATTTTACTAGAAAAAATCAACCAGTCTCAGGAAGCTCGAGTGGAAATCGAACCCACGACCTTTGGATTACCGGTCCAATACTCTGACCACTAAGCTACCGAGGCCGGTAAGTCTCGTTTAGCGTAGTAGGAGCAACCGAGGCGGGGTCTAACTACATAAGTATAGCATTGTAATGCTAAAATTAAAATAATAAAAATTATCCGAGACAGTTTAAAAACTTACGAACATAATTGCAATTGCGCGGGATCTTCGTGGTGCTAGCGGGACTTCGGTGAGTAGCGCAGCAGCTGGCTAGGGCGAGCGGGCGGTGGCTATTGGCGGCTGGCGGTGGCTGTGGCTGGCTAGCGACGGGCAGCAATTTCGGCGCACTTGTTGTCACTTGTTTCCCGGTCAGAATTATCAAGAGCACGGAGTCGACAAAAGATATGAACCGCATTTAGATGTACTAAAGATTAAATAGGGAATTTTACATATATCGTAAACCTTGAGGCAAAAATATTACAAAGCATACCTTAACCTACAATGGCTTAGCGTCGTAAAGGGTATTTAATAACCATACAAATTAATATTAAATAAAACAGTTTAGAATCTCAACTTTTTCTGAAACGTTTGCAAAAAATTATAAATGAAAAACAAAAGTTTCATGTTACATGATATTTCATTCGAATCTGAGAATTCGATGCACACATATTGACGATAAACATACCTGTAAGGCAGAGTTCACAATTGTGATGCTATCGCTAAGATTTGTACTTGAATAAATAATTAATGTTATTGGTGTATAACAGTAAATAAATAAATGATATATACGATGTTATAAGTTTCTTCTCGATTATAAAATTTTGGTACTCTACAACTTGTTATTAAATCAGTATTTACTATGGCACCACATATATTTAGTAATAATTATCTACATTATTTATTCCAAATTAATTCTACGCAAACGATGTCACGGGTACAGCTAGTTGATTTGATAAAGGTGTAAAACTATAAATACAAAAAAGTGCAACATTAAAAAAGTCATTGCATTATTGTAACACTGTTGTGTACACATCTTTATTGCCTTCACTTATAATGTATTACCAAGTAGCATAGCGGCCGGTGGCCTATACCATCAATAGATTCGATTCCCGGTGCTATTAAATATTAAGTATTGAGTACTATTTGGGCTAAGGATGTTTTTTTTTTAGTGTTTGCTTTCGTTACTTAAGTTTTGTTTTTGTAGAGTTGACAATTATTGTAGTGTGCAACATGTATAATATGCACACTAGTGCATGTTATAATTTTAAATTTAATTTTAATCAATAAAAGCCATCCCATTAATTCGCGATTTTAGGACTCATTCATTTGTTTTATTATCTAAGTATAAGTATCGTGTATAGTGTAGGTCGGCTATCGTCCGAATAGAATCTGCGTATTACGCAAGGGTCGCGTCGCGAGTTCGATTACCGCACCCAAATATAAGTGTGTTTTTTTTGTTTGGTGTTTCTGATTTCCATTACACAAGTGTTGAAGCTACTAACTTTGGGATTTGAGTATGTAGGTGTGTGATGTTGTCCAATATGTATTTACTTACAATTAACTAAATCGCTTTTGTTAATAATACAATTTAATGATAAAAAACACAAATGGAACCATAGGATAGAGCTTGTACATCAAATTTGCATAAATGCAATTTTCAAGTTCCCCTGACTTCTTGTTACTATGTACGTCAATGTACTTAAATGCTTAAATTACAATTTATTACATTTACTGCATAAAACTAGTTTTACTTTGTAGATGTAATTGGTTCTTTATATCATAAGTATTACAATTGACATTCCTATAGTCATCTATTTTTAACAACGTAACACAAGTATGGACACACACACGCGTGTACGAAGAAGCTGACTTTGCATCGTTCATGGTTCACAGGTACTACAGAGTAACATAAACCATTCCCACGCTGTTAGTGTACGGTGCATGTACCTAGTGCAAGTGATGTGAAAGTTTTGGCTAAACAAACCGGAATCCTGGATAGATGGGTGACCACCCATCACTCACTGGCTTCGCAATGAAATCATCATTTTGCTGTCTAGGGGCTACCAGCCTATACGTAAAATTTTTTGTTAACATCTGTTATCGGGTATGAATGATCGATTTACCTATGCTATTTATTACGCTGATAAGTATTTGGATGCCACCAGCCCCTGGGCGACAGGCATGAGCAATCGGCCTAGATACTTTTCAACGGAATAATTGTATCTGGATGCCACCAGCCCTTGGGCGACAGGCATGAGCAATCGGCCTAGATACTTTTAATGGAATAATATCTGGATGCCACCAGCCACTGGGCGACAGGCATGAGCAATCGGCCTAGATTTTATTCCTTAGCATCAGCCACTGGGAAAAATTGAAAAATCATATTCCATTACCAGATCACGACAAAAACTTGCTGTTAGGTGCCACCAGCCTAGACGAAAATGAAAAATTTCATAGTGGTAGCTACTGTGCGTAATCCAAATTTAGGTTTTGGTTAGCTAATAGTGTATCATAGTGATAAAAACAGTGAATTTTGGTGACTCAATATGGAAAAGATACAATATTCCGTAAGTCTGCACAACATTTCATAAATGATTATTGGGCATCCTGGAACACTTTTTTACGACATTGCTCGAACGGCAGTGAGATCAATGGAGTGAAAAAAAAAGTGTTCCAGGATGCCCAATAATTACCTACTTGAGGAGGTTTCTAGATTTCCCTAGACTGATTAATAAGTGTGTAGATATGGGTTACTTTTGTATTCGTTAGAGATATAGAACAATAGTATAATGTAAAAATAAATATTTTGAGATAGCCTAACCTATCAGAATTAAAAACATTTTTTTGACCAATAGGTAGAAAAGAGAATAGAAAATACATTTTCATAGGCAAACAATGATGGCATTGTCCTGACTTTTAATTTATATTATTCATTAAATAAAAACTAATATATAATTTATTTTTAGATAAGACATGAGGGTCTCAGCATTCATTATTGTGACACGACTGGATATTATGATTTCAACTGTTAGTTCAATGAAGGTAAGGTCGAAAATAGAAGCACACCTAGATAGCCCGGAATCCTTAACCTCTAAAGAACTGACGCTTCTAACTGGCGAAACATACCTAATAACCAGTGATCGGAATAGGTAGAGCAATTTTTTGTACTTGCCATATGTTGTATTAATATGGACATTCCCGAAATATTGTCGATAAACCATTTGAATGCTGTAGAAAGAGACAAAAACAGGTGCGTTCTTCTTACAGCGGAGCCCGCTATTGTATTTTTTTGTTTCCAAAAGCCGTGGTGCGCGGCAAAATCGTGCGGCAACATTGCGTGTGCGCAATGGAAATTGGCAACGCGTCGCTAATGTAAGTTTGACAACGTCGTGGCGCCCACTGCCAATACGTAAGACAAGCCTTCTTTTCATCATCATCATCATCAGCTCATTTTTTTTCTCGTGCCCCACTGCTTGGGCACGAGCCTTCCCTATGGATGGATAGGGAGAACGGGCCATAAACCACCACGCGGGCCCTGTGCGGATTGGCGGTTGTTAACGATTGCTAATGCAGCCGGGACCAACGACTTTACGTGCCTTCCGAAGCACGGAGGAGCACGAGATGATAAATTTTTGGTCACCCATCGGATGACCGGCCTTTGCGAAACCTCAGCACTCGCAGACCGGGCGCGTTAACCACTGCGCCATCGAGCTCCTCAGCCTTCTTTTATCATGTTTATAAAAAAAGTTTCAGTTAAAATTTCTTGTAATGTCCATATTAACATCAACGTTTACGGTCAATGAACCAAAATAGCTCTACCTATTACGATCACTGCTAATAACGCTTCTAGCATTATTATTTTAGCGACAGACTTTAATAACTCAATGACAGCTAACTACGTACCGTACGTAGCGTACCGGTGTTTGATCAATTAATGGTATTATATTAACCACTAAAAACATTTCCATGCGTGTAATAATCACCGAGTGCATGTGGTCAAAAATAAGTATCCCTTTTACGAAACTTCATGATTAAAGAATACGTTGAATAAGATCTAGATTCGAATAAAATATTTGATTTTTATGTGTAATGTTCGCGTAGTCTTCAGTCTTCGTCTTCAGTTCAGAACACAATATTTAGTGATATTCAAAATAGGAACCGTAAAAACAAAAGAACAATGAGCTTTTCAATTCCAAAAACAAATTACAATCGCGAAATAATAATGGCGGCTCGATGTAGGTTATTAAAAGAAAACATCACGTGCCGCGCAATAATCATTGTGCCCACCGTACAATTATCCCCTAACCATCATGCATAAAGTTATAATTTTCTGAAATTGAATCCCCACTAATGCCGGCAATCTGCATAGTAATGAGAGTGATTAAAGTTTTTCGACGCAACATTCACTTTTTGCCACAAGATTAATTCTCGATAGCGAATTCGTTAAATGGAGACCGTGTTATCGCTTCCGTGGTCGAATACTGAACGCCGTTAATGATTAATCGATTAAAACCGCACTAAAAATGAGTGAACCATGTGAAATATGTGATCTGCTTAAACATCATAATAATATTATTCTTTAATAAACTTCACGTGAAATTACGAGATTACAACATCTCAGTCTCTTTGTGTTGACTACAAAGGGTAAAATAACATGAAAAATTAAACGCGAGTACATTGAGGAGCTCGATGGCGCAGTGGTTTACGCGCCCTGTCTGCGAGTGCTGAGGTTAAGAAACTTTCGCAAAGGCCGGTCATCGGATGGGTGACCAAAAATGTATTATCTTGATCTCCTCCGTGCTTTGGAATGCACGTAAAGCCGTTGGTTTCGTCTGCATTAGCAGTCGTTAACAACCACGAATCCGTACTAGGACCTGCGTACTGATGATTCATGGCCCGTTCTCCCTATCCATCCATAGAGAAGGCTCGTGCCCCAGCAGTGGGGCCATAAAATAGGCTGATAATGATAGTGATAATTATCACATTGCCAAATAGTGTTCCATTTCAATAATATTTTTTGAGTTTATAAATTTTGCATTGCTCAATTTAGTATTTAGCCACTCATAAAAATTATCTTTATGACTCCAAAACGTAGACTAATATCCATGTACTAAAGTTATACTTGGCTTAAAACTGACAATGCCTATATCCGGCTTTATTAACAAAATGTAACAGCATGATTTTTAAACCAGGATTTGGAATATTATAAGGTAAGCAAGCTGTCAGCTTCGAGAAACCTTACTAAAAATATAAGAAGATTTACTTTCTTCTCGGGAAATCCTCCGTGATAAGGCGAACTCGAACAGAAATCCATACCTCCGGTTTGAAGATTTTAATCCGACTAGGACTTCCTTGTAATATATTGTCAGAAAAAGGTTTTCTCTTTAAATTTCTATATGCTCATGACTCGAAATTCATTGTATTAAAAGAGAGAAAATATTTGCTAAACTTATTGCAGTGTCTTTTTATAATATGGATATGAGTTTCCGCGCCGTAGAATTTTAAAAAATACAAGTGGGTGCTTCTAATAATTCCCTTAGTAACTTTAAAAGAACACAAACTAAAATAGATCTTAATTTATTCCATTCATAATTCATTTTTATTATCCTGAGTCAAAATCTATTAAGTATTATAAATCCATGTCAGAATAATTTAAAATACTCTCAACTAGTAGTGTTAAGGCAATCTTCAGACTACAGCCAATAATTCCACAAAAAGCAGCTTTAAAATGAGGAGTGCTTACATAAATAGACGCGCAAATGAAAAGGATAGGCTTACGGCATCCTCACGTCTTTGAAGCCATAAATTCTGATTATTTGCCTAAACGTTTTCAAATACTCTTCTGCAGATCTCGTTTCAAAGAGGGAAATTTAATTCGGCAGCTAATTAAACGTGAGTCTGGGCTTGTTTCAACGGAAATATGTTCATTTATCTAGAGGAATCCGATTTCAAATAATTTCCAGGGAACGACAATGGCTCTCAGCGCTGTAACACAGTATATACTGTGGACGGTATAACCCTTTTCAGTCAGCCTGACGCTTTATACAAAGTTTAAGTTTACGCTTTATACACCGGCAAACATGGTTGAAACGTTATGAAGATCTTTGGGGGAGACCTTTGTCCAGCATTGGACGTCTTTTGGCTAAAACGATGATGATGATGATGGGTGAAACTTGGTGCTTGTCTAGTGTCAAGCCCTCCCCATGGCACAGAAGGGACGGTACTAGGGTTTTAGTGACAATAGAGACCCACTAAAATCCTCGGCCCGTCAAAGATTGCGTGGCTGAGCGGAAGAGAGACTGACCCGACGAATGCTTAAAACAACATTTTCTCCACTCTAAAAAGGGGTAAAGGCAAACTATATAGTATGGGTATCTTAGGCATACATTTTTACACACAACATTTCGACTGAGTTTTGCAAGCAGTGGTCACGAGCTAGCTGCTGCCGCAAAATTAAGTAACGTAATAGAGCAGGAATTGCTATGGTCAAAATAGCTATTTTTGGGTCACTTCAACGTCCCACTGCTGGGCTGAGGCCATCTCACATGAAAAAATGGGGACATGAAAAAACTTTTGTTGGTATGAATTACCGTATTTCCGCTCCAATATTTCAAATGACTAGATGATATCGAGAATTGGTGATATCAAGACTTGGTGATAAACAACCTTAAACACCGAGTCGCCATAAACTGTGCTAGCATGAAAGCATTCTAATTACCTTTCCTTCGTTGCAGATACGATGCTATTAGACAACAAAGGGCTTCGATTTATTTGCGATGAGCATCATTGTTTCAGATCGCAATTAGGTATCGAAAACCAACTAGTTTTTGGCTCCATACCGATTCCAGTGAACAGCCATAGCCAAGAGACAGACTTCATTATTTAAGAACTTATTTATATACCTATTTAAATGTATTTAAGGGTCAGAATAGAATAAAATAAAAGATTGTATAATAGACGAACTTGCTTCTAAGATTACAAAACATTTTTGTATATCATTTGACTTGTTATATTTTGACTACCACAAAAAAAAATGTTAACATAGTATTTAAGTATAATTAATTATACGTTCAGACTCAAGCTAAGCTTGGTATTTTATCAAATGGGTTTATTGGTATTATAACTATATATTTTTGTGCTTAGTAAAATAGCAATGACTTTTAAATAAATTAATCCAAAACTAGAACAAACTTCACATTAAAAAGTACTTGACTCGCTAAGTATCAAAGGTTATTTTTCGACATTACAAAAAAAAAGGGATTATGATTTAATTAACTTAAATGGCCTTTACGCGGAAAGCCGAATTTAGAATGAACCCAGTTTATGCGGGCACTCATTTTTCGTCCTCCATGAAATTCTATCCCGGTAAAAATGCTGGAATAAAACGGTCGGATTTTTATTACGCTCTCTTCAGATATTTTGGTATGCGTTCAAGCTAAATGATTTATGGAGGTCTTTTACACAGTAGGTGAATATCCTATATTACTGCTCATGCCTTCAATTTGTTATTTTAGTTTGCAACATTTAATACGTTTAGCTTACCTTTGACATTGATGATTTAATATCGAGTGGATTGTTAAACCCTTAAAAAAATGTTATTATCATCACCTACTATCTTATAGCTATCATCAATCTACGTAAAATATTTACGATAATGATATTTTCATGGTGTTCATAAGTTCCTAAGTGCCTTTACATATCCCACAGCTAGGCTTAGAACTTCCTACTAATCAATACCATTAACACATGAGGATATGAGCCTAAACTTTACCGGTATGAAGGATACTAGCTCTTGTGAAATTATATGGCCTTATGAACAAAGGCTGCTTTTCCACCAAAGCTTTGCGAAGAAGCTAAGTGGCGTGCGAGAAAAAATCCAGCAATAGGATTACTTGACTTTACACCGTGAGGAAAAGGAATCAATCTTATTGGTGGATCTTTTTTCACATACTGATTAGCTACCTCGCACATCTTTAGTGCAAAAGCAGCCTTAAAACTAAAAATTCTGATTACCTAATATAGAATACCTCTTAAGCAGAGTTATAATAAATATTATTTCAAGCAACCAAGCGTCCGTCGAAGCGCAAGATGCATAGTTTTGCCTATTCAAAAACTGGTAGTGACTAAAATTTGGTTAGCAGATGTTAAACCTAAAAACATAATTGTCTGAAATAAAATTTAAAAATATTATATTATATTTACTCCCAAAAATTTCATTTTTCTTGAAATCACATGAAACAGTTGAAGTACCTAAAGAACCATAATGTATTAACTAAAAGTTATTCCGTTATGTAATGCTTTGCTTAAACAACAATCACACTAACGCACAGAACTGAGCGAGCGAAGCGAGCTACAAAACTTGTGTTATAATTTCACGCCTTGTCAAAGCTCCACAGTATTTACCTCTCTGACTGAAGATCGTCAAAGAGCGTAAATAGGTACATGGTGTAATTAGTACATTAGACGAGGCGAGTCAAGACGAGATGAAATGTTATTGTAAATTTCAAAACAGTAAGTATGCTTGGAGGCTTTTCGCGGAAATGAGCGGATATGAGCTATCGAGTACTAAAATATCTGGTTGTAACCATGAGATTTTATAGCAGTAATTGTACCAGTGTTGTTGCGGTCCTGAAAATGAGACGCATGTAAATGCTGATATATATCATATGAGACAGCATATATATGCTGTCTCATATTCACAACTTCAATAACACTGCTCTAACATACACTTTTAACTGCTCTAACAGCTCATGGTAAGGCACCTGGTATTGAAATAAAAAATCAATGTCAGTTAACTAGACAAGTTTACAGCATGTGGAGCAGAGCAGAGATAATTTCCATGGCATTCGAGAAAAATATAAAAGCATGTTTTCGAAAACCCGAGAAATCCTCTAAAATCCAAATCTATTGGACCATCATTGTGGGATGGAACTGGACAATATTCCTCAACGCTGGCCTAATGTGAGTTGGTGGTAACGACTCCCGTATTTCTCTGATATTTTTACGAATATTTAAAAAGAGGGGATCGAATGTTTTTAAGCTTGTCGTTCATGTAGAAAAGCTTGACTCCAACAGTGGGACGCGTATGAGCAGAATGTTGATGATAATAAGGATAACATAAAAGGCGCCCAGCAGTAAGATATTATTTTATAAGCTAATGTTGATGGTGAAGAAATTGTAAAAAAAGTAGTTTGAGTGACGCTAAAATTAGATTTAATGGAAGAGTTTGAAGATGATTATAAGGATGGATGGACTATGTTAAAGAAAAAAGTTTGAGTGAAACCAGAGAAGAAGTAAAGAGTTGCCTTTCTGCGTTCTCTGTTTTACAACGAACAAATGACGACGCGATGCGTGTTTTAACGTGAAAATTATTCAATTAACTTCGACACCCTCACCCAATTACCGACGAAACAGCCTTAAAAGGTGCCTTCTGAATTACTTTCTGCCGGCTTTTCGACCTAAGTAAAGTTGTAAATATAGGTTGCCGGCGAAAATAGCAGTGCTCGCGTTGAATGATTATTCGATGGTGAGTTTTTATAAATCATTGTAGAGTGCAATTAGTCTTTAAGTTTTTCAATAATTTTTATATTTTCGTTCAAATTACGGTTTTTTATTAAAGTATTTTTCACACTATTACTGTCTTCATTTAAAATTCAAAATTCAAAATCATTTATTCAGTTAAGGCTACAAGTAGATCTTGTGAATGTCACTATGCCATCGGTTCGTAAGTCTACACAGGGCGGGGAGACCTTGTACTGAGAAGAACCGGCAAGAAACTCAGCAAGTGTCAAGCTCTTTTCTCCCTTACAGGATCAAAAATATTGGATTTTCCAATATTATAGCAAGACACTTTCCATTACAAAGAAACAAACAAAATATAAAGGCAACCACAACATGTAAAAAAACAAAATAAAAAATCTAAGTTAACAAATATACACCAGCTAAAAGTATCAATTTCTACAATGTTATACAGTACCACTACAGTACTCTAGTAAAAGTCAAAACTTATTTAAGAAAAACAAAGTCAAACTATAATGAATAATACTAAAAATAAGATAAGTATACAAGAGCAGACCAACCTCCACAGGCGGCACCCGTTCACGAGTATGACAAAATGAATCAACCATCGCTTCGCTGAACCAAATTTTAGGGAACGTATTAAAAACATTACTTCATAAAACTCGATTTACTATCCCCACCTGTTTTAACAGGCTTATATCTGTGATTATTTACATATAATTTTACGCAAATATTGTTGCGAACAAATTACAATTTGAAAAAAAGCAGTGTTGAAAAATATATATTAGTATTCCGCACTGTTTTTGATGGTATCACTATTTAACATATTTGCGATTATTATCTCATGATGACTAATTAATTAATTGTGTATAGCTTTTTGCACAACAGGACACTGCTGAGCAAAAATTTCAAATAACGACGGTTTAACATAATTATTGCAATAAATATAATCGACATGCGAACTTATTGATACCATCATTATTTTAAGTTATCTTCATAGATTTATAATAGAAAATGTAAAAAATCAAGTGGTATCAGTTAAATTTTAAGAGAATTGTTTTTATACGAACCCATTCAAAGGAGATGAAGAGGGACAAGAATTCTTTTACCCAAGATAGTGCCCCATATATCTCCTATCGGTGCCTAATTTGCAAATCGTTAGCGCCCCAGAGTTCAAATTAAAATGCCAATGTAACAGAATGTTCAGGAATTCCAATATTTTCTTACGAGGGTCAAAATTGCTGACGTATCCTTTTGATAAGTATTAAAAGCGTCGTTACGTTCGCAAAAATGTCACTTTTTATATATTTTAAGGCAAAAATGTTGTTTTATTATTTTAAAAATTAAGGTTCTCAGAAGTTTTTAATTAAAATGAAGGACAAAAGCTCAAATTCACAACAAGGGACAAGTCACTGCCCTAATGGGATGTCTTGTCATTCAAATAATTTTATTCAATGCCAAATTTTTTTTGCTATTTTTGTAGAAAACTGTAACTTTTTTAATTTTTTGTCATTCAATATTTAAATTTAAAGCTTTTTCTAATATACAGTGAATGCAGGGCAGGTTTTTTGTGAGAAACTAAATCCGTTATAACACTGAATGATGTGATCCCATACAGTGACAATGATCTTATCTTTAAAAAGCTTAGTTAAGATTTGTGTTATAATTTTTATCTTCTCAGGTAAATTTTTTTATGGTTTTGATTGTATTAGATGTAACAAAACAGGGTTATTAATTTAGGTACAGAATAATACAGTTAAAAGGGTTTGGATTCACTCAGAAGTGAATTTATAAGAAGTACCAAAATTCAATGAGATTCTTACATTGAAAATAATCATAAGTGAAAATGAGCTATTTGCCATGACATTATGCTAAGCTGGAGACTTTTTTGCAACTGGCTGCTTCATGGCTCACTTCATTATTTGCTTGTAATGTATTTCTTTTTTATGTAAAAGTGTGCAAAATAAATTATTTACTTCGATTTGATAAAGATAATTTATTCTTCTTCCCCCTTAACTACAACTACAAACTACAAAATCACAAACATTTCGACAGACAATCGATTTCAATTACACACAACTCTCTTACAAAACTTCAAAATTACACCTATTAACAGTTCAGAACTCAGAAGTTAAAAACGTCATAAATAAATCAGCCGATTAATACGCGCCCGTTATAAATAATAAACCGTGTGGGAGTAGGCAGGTCGTTTGTCATGCTAACCAGAGCAGTTCCAGTGTAATTGCCATCTACCATGATTGGCGGTTAATTTAGATAATTGTCGTCCAATTTCAACTTAATAGTAGTGCTCGATATTTTATTACGCCGGCAATTGTTAATGTCATACCGTAATACGCGGTGCTATCTTTATGCTTCTTTAAAAGAGTATTCTGTTTACCGCTTACGCTTGAGAATTAAAAGTTACAATGTTGAAAAGAGGTGTAACGCAATCAGTTTGTAGTGTAGACATCATTTTTCTCTTTTTTACCAAGTAGAAATCCGCCTTATGGATATTAAAGGGCGTTAGAGAGTTATCTCGCACAAGGAGACAGTGAAAAGGTACGAGAGGACAATGTTCATGCTACTACAGCTAAGGCACGTCGTATGGCGCTCGGCGTCCTGTAACCGCTTCGTCGAAATCGTCGAATTATAGTGATGGTGACTGACCGGAGCGTATCATCGTAATGTAACCGTAAAGAACTATTCGCGGCGAGCTTAATACGTTATGGCTGATAACATGGCGGAGCCAGCGGCAAGCGGCTCGGTTCACTGTACTGGCCATGCGAATACTCGCATCAACCATGTTACGTCCCACGGCAAAATATTCCGGTCAGTCACAATCTTTAAACTTTTCGGTCAAAGCTCTTTCTCCTAAGTCCTAGATTTTTTTTCGTATGTTTTTCTTTTATAATGTTGTTACACTACTATGAAAGTTTGAGACTACAAAAATTGTTTGAGGAAATTAAATGTTACTTGAAAACTATGACCGCAATCTTCAAGGATTTGAATTTGAAATTAGGGGCCAAACTTGCACCCGATAGCGAAGACGGAAATAAGCCTCAAGAACTAACATTAAAATTGGTCCATTGTTGTGAAATCGATCAAGGGCTCGTTTGCCAACAAAAGGGATATGGCGAGTAACCGAGGGCCGTTTCAGGCCTTAACGAGGCCCATTCAGAACTAACAATAGTCCGAGCCTGATGTAATCTTAGAACTGCACCGTGATAATAATTGGTTACGACTGTTGAGAGACGTTTGTAAGCCAGACTAGTGGAGTAGAGTAACACTGTTTTATTATTCCTGTACTATTATGTAAATATATTAAATAATTTAACTTAACCCGAGTTATCCAACTAGGAGTCAACTCATCAACCTATCTGTCTAACTTCTGTAACTATCATATTCATGTTTTCTTTGACTATTTCATGTTTATTTTGCCTATGATTTTATTTTGGACGTTCATGTTTTTAGAGCTGAGCATAATTTTAGGCAACTACTTATTTATATATTTTTTTTATTGATTCCCACTCAAGCTTCCTGAGGCTGGTTGATTTTTGGTAATTTCTAAATAAACCTTTTGGACAACTAGTTTTAAAATACACAAATCTATCCATTGCCAAAGTTTGGCACCTACTTTTCACCTAACGTTTGCTTCACTCGCTCAACTCGCATGGTTTAGTCTATTATTTGGCGAAATGCATTAAGATTAGCCTCCGTTGGTATACCTTCTTGAAACCAAGCTATTTTAACTCTAAATACTGTGCTTTAATAGTTTATAGACTCAACTAGTTTACACTCAATTATGTTCTGATTGGCACAATATGTATAGTATCTATCTAATATAATATATAATGACTAGTCAAACTAAACCTAACATGACTACGAGTTTTAGATATTAGGCTCTACCATCTTTACAAAGACTGTTGAAAATATTAATTTCCATTTCATCTTATCTAAATCCGTAATATAAGTTTCTGTTGTAAAAGTATCCATTGAGAAAACCAATTTACAGAAAACAATTTGAAGAAAATAATATCCAATAAAGTGTCATTTCAATTTGAAAATAGATATCAATCCAATATATCAGTCTACAGAGCAGATATACCAAACAACGAAGTTATCTAGTAACAAACGTAATAATATGAGTCGTCT
The DNA here is from genome assembly GCA_963082485.1 of Eudonia mercurella. NCBI lineage: Eukaryota > Metazoa > Arthropoda > Insecta > Lepidoptera > Crambidae > Eudonia > Eudonia mercurella. The sequence goes on along the minus strand of OY720033.1, from coordinate 12,755,572 downwards.
CTCTCCTATCTGTTCGGATCTGCCATATTACAGTCTAGAACCTGTCTAGACTAGCGAGATGCGAGAATAAAGCCTAAATTCCTTCATATTTCACATCGATTTGATATTGTGTTCGACACCCAGAGGTGTCAAGTCGCTACTTATGTATTTGCCGTTGATGCAAAATACGAGCGTGAATTTATGTACCTACGTAGCTATTTGCTCTTTTTGAAATGAAACTCTTTAGAAATAAGGTCTATGTTCCACGTTCAGTTAACTTTATTTGGAGGCGGCGAAAAACTTGAAGGGTTTCTCAAGTCGATTCTGACGAGCATGAACACCGTTTGAGGGTTTTCTAGTGGGAATAGCATCACGCAAGCGTATCCCCGTTCCCTGCTTGATTATCCGAGAGGTTTTGATCAGATAGGAAGCGAAACAAATTCGGTTGACCGGGTCTTGGGGGTGGGGAGAAGCGTCCAGGTACATGGCTGTACCTGGTATAGAGCGCCTGGTATAGAACCAGGTCGTCGTACACTTGTTCTACGAGTACGGTGGCTTGGGCCCTAAACTAGAGTGCATTTTCAGTGTATCATGTGAGTGTGTAGTGACATTTAGAAGATCAGGCGAGATATCATTTAACACAGGTATGAGCCTAGGGACGTTAAGTCGAAGGTCCCAGTTGTTGTCGTAAGATGGCAACCGTCAAAACCCACCAAACGACATTGAGTCAGCGTGGTGGTTAATGGGCCGATCTCCATATGTGTTATTATTCATATAAGAAGGCCAGAGCCCAGCAGAAGGCCATGATTATGATGATAGAGGATGCGTCTCTCTTCATCATGTATCCATGAATGTTACACGGGCGTGACACTACGTCCTCCTGGTGTGAAGTCAATGATCACTTACGGCGCGGCGGTCCCGGATCACCCTGGTGTCACGTGCGGGGAAGTACAGAAGTTTTAATGAGTACTGGGTTTACCCTTTTAGCGGGGGTCGAAGGGAGAGTTCTAGCGCCAACAGCGACCCCGGTCCCTGTGGTATGGCTAATTCATTTTCTCTAGTACATAAAAAAGTTATGACTCCACGGCAACATTATTTCCATTAACAATTGCATATCCAGTAACATTATTGGTGCAAATTACGTTTGCAGACGGCACACCACATACAGAGGTGTCTAGACTGCAACCAGTGGAAGCTCGACGAAGATTTCTCATATTTCACATTCCCCTTTGATTCGATCTTGTAGCAAATTCGTGCTCTTTGCCAACGCTTTATTGGAATATGGAGTCTCAATCCTATTAGAAAACTAGAAATGGACATGGCTAATGGACCAACTTATTGTTATCGTTCAGATATACCTAAAAAGGGTCTCAACTTTACTTTTTGGTCTACTGGTAAGACCTCCGGGTGTAAGACCCAGAGGTTCCGGGTTCGGTTAAAAGCGATGGCAAAGTGTGTTTCAGATTTTTGATGTATTGTCCGGGTTTGTCGTCACCAACTCGCAATTGGCAAGCGTGGTGATTATGCCAATATCCATTAATTGTAGCGATGACTTGATTTCAATGTTGAAGGCCCTGTGTCCTGCAGTTTACTGTATTATTAAATACGTTACAAAAATACTTTGGTTTATGTCAGTCTGTCTAGCTATGATGATATCTTTTATATTTTACTGGTAAGCACAGTGCCTTGATCTCACTTGATGTTTAGTGATGATAAGGCCAATAATGAAAGCGCACTTCACCCGGGATCCTCAACTAGTGAGGCACTGGCTATCTATCTCTAGCTGCCGGAACACAACAATGTTACAAACATTGATGATATGGCGACATATTTAGATAAGATGGTAATTAGATATGAAGGGAAAAGATGCTTTTAAATTGAATTCTTTAACATGAACCACTGGTGCTACGTCATTCTTTATTCAATGGTTCCATTTTGTAACGGCACAAGAAGACAAACTAAAATAAATATAGATTTGGATCACACAGAAAAGACCGCGGTCCGCATGGTCGGACATTTAAAATATGCATGAGATTTGGGCCAGAATTTGCTCACCCAAATAAAATTGTATTGTCTGATTTTCGAAGGAAAACTCTTAAACATTTTGTTATATAATATCCTTTAGGGACTATTTATGTATATTACGTAGGAGAGGGCGGAGTACTACCCACATCTATAACATTACTTGCTGTATTGGTAGAAATCTCGTTTGTTCATAAAAAAAAGATTTCGGTAATAACTTTTTTCTCGACAACCTTACTGATCGACTGATAAGTTAAATCCTTTTGATGTATACATTAAACTACTGATTCATGTAGGTACTTTTCCGGTACCACGTATTCAAGTTGATATGGGCATATGGTAACAAAAAGAGGGTCATTTGACGCATCATTTTTGACAAGGTTAGAAGTTTTCACATGTAAAAAGGTTTGATAAACGAAACATTTCATTTGAAAAAGGTATTTACAGAACATTATACGAAAGATTTAATCATCGATACTAATATTATAAAGAGGAAATCTTTGTATTTTTGTATGTTTGCAACGAATAAACTCAAAAACTACTGGACCGATTTCAAAAATTCTTTCACCATTAGAATGCTACACTAGCGCTGAGTAACATAGGCTATATTTAAAAAAAAAGAAAAAAAAACATGCGGTGCGAAGTTCGCCGGATTAGCTAGTTTAATATAAAGAAAATACATAAAAGTATTTCATTTCAAATATTTTTATGACAATACTTTAATAAGTAAATAATAATGAAATAATAATTTAATAATGAAATACTTTTATGTATTTTCTTTATATTAAACTAGCTAATCCGGCGAACTTCGCACCGCATGTTTTTTTTTCTTAATAAAACATTAATAAACGCGATGGCAAACATTAGTTTGCCATCGCGTTTATTAACAAACAAAGGAGTTTGTTACACCATTTATTTAATAATGTTTTTTTTACTCTATGTTATACAATCTACCGAAAACAGTATGGCACCATAGTTCATAACTTAAAAAAATTATGTAAATTATTATTATATATTTTTGAAACAGAACTGTTTTGTCTGTCAACAAAACGGACCAAAGAGATCGGACCTCATACAACAGCTATGAAACAGACAAATTTCTGAACGCACCTATAAATATTTCACAACCAAGTGACAAAAGACATCAAATCATCAGCTAGGAACATTTTGTTGACCCGGCGGACTTCGTACCGCTTTGTCATTTTCCATGACAACAATACAAACAAATCATTTTGTATTGGAAAACTTAATTGTCATTTTCAGTATTTTTCGTTAATTATTATTTATGTTTCTCACCGTTTAAACCTTCCCTGAACTTCCACAAATATTTCAAAATCAAAATTAGCCAAATCGGTCCAGCCATTCTCGAGTTTTAGCTAGACAAACGAATAGCAATTGATTTATAAATTTATATATAGATTCACATTTATTTATTGAACCCGGTACCTTCGAGTATCGGGTGGAGCGCTTTACCTCCCGGCCACCGAGGCGTTAAAACAACTCACTAAACAATTGAAAATCTACCTAGAGTACTCAATAATATTATGTTTCCTGTAGCCAATAACAAAAGCCCATAAAATAACAAAAATCACGGTTATTCGAATTTTAAAAGTTCACGATAAAGGCATTGATATGTAACCAAAAGCGTAAAGTGACTTCACTGGATGGAATATTGCGGTATACGAATTGAACCAGGAATTGTAGGTATAAATAACGATATCGAATGCATGTAAGTGGTACAAGAGAATTCCATTTCGCTTTAAATCAAAAAGTCGTTTGTTAACATCGTATTTCATATTGTGGACACCGTTCGAATACTAAATTTTGATACGGATTTACTTTTTGATTGCCACCTATAGATTTTTTTTGAGTGATTTCCACGAAAATTCAGCACAACGTAGTTTATTGTGTAATGTTGTTTTTCGAAAAATATCAACAATTGTACGGTGACAAATGACAGGTGTCATGTGTCAGCTGTTAGCCGATAAATTGGTAGTACCTACTTTAAAACAAAAGAGGTGGATAAACCGTTAGTTACTATTCAATCAGTCCTAAAGCGTAGTTTTCATTATAATAGGTAGTAATGGATTTAATACATAGTATGATATTTTATAACTATATTGTTTTAATTTCGTGTGAACTATATAGAGCTGAAAACCAAAAATCGTAAATCATTACGTATGATACGATTTACGATTTTTGGTTTTCAGCTCTATAATTATAGATATAAATAGAATTGCCCTTCATCTTAAAATAAATTAATAATAAATAAAAGGAGTAATAGCAACTCTTTAAACTCTATAACTGATAGAAATCCGACGACAGCCGAAACACGAGTTTGCCAAGAGACATTATAAAAAAAGATGCACTGTAACAAATTGTGGATCATCTTCGAAATGAAAGTGGCAACACGATTTTGTTTCACCTTGCCAGGTACCCATTCAAACAGTATCTTTTATAAACATTTATACATTATTTTTTTATAATCAAAAATTTTTCATCATGATCATTATCATCTCAGCCAAAAGACGTCCACTGCTGGAAAATCCTCCTCCAAGGATCTCCACAACGACCGGTTTGATATATATAATATAATTTTTGATTACAAAAAAATAATTACTTATCCAAATAAAAAGCTACATACCAAAACAGTGTGATATACATAATTTATTAAGTAATATATTAGGTACGTTTCTTTCTGAATCCCTAACAGAGAAACGAATGGCAAGCATAGACCTTAGGTCGTCCTCGTAAAAAATGGATGAACTTTGTTTACATCACAGGCTTTTTTGTAGACAGGTTGTAAGCATTTGTCTGTTTTAGCTGGTTCTGAATGCCTGTGTAGATACTTTGACCCAAATGACGAATACAGAGAGATATTCTCTCCAGATTAGTACCTAATGTGCTTTAGGATCCACTTCATAAAATTACGAATAATTTTCTATATCTGTGACTAGGATAGAAAAACTTTTACAGCTTAAGGCTAATCTTACGTAATGTAAATTGCAAACTCTTCGATCTATTTGTATGTTTTTATTGTAGGTAGTGCAAAGTTTCCTTATAACATAGTAAGGGTACCTATTTCGACAGTTATGACGGCGTAAAAGACAGATATGAAGAAAGGAAAACCCCTTGCTGAATTAATTGGCGGTTCTCCTTAGTACCTAGAAGGTGTTCCTTCCGTAGATTCTATAAGTACCTAATACAAATATTCCTATTCCAAAATTAAATGATATTATAAATGTGGTTTTACGTAAGTATATACCGAGTTATATTTTAAATCGATGTGGCTTCTCCGAAACTTGAGTCAATAATTTCCTCACGCCAAAAACCCTATCAAATCAATGTTGCTCGGAGCTACAACACACATTGTTTCAATTAGGTTTCCAAATAATGCGTAAACCAGTCTAGAATTACATACCCACAACACAAGAGCTCGCTCGTCCAGACATTACACTGGGTTTATTCGCGCTATGGAACTTGGGCACCGTAAAACAGTGGGCCCTGGATCGTATTTCGCAGAAAGGTGCCCGTCCTTCTATCTGATGAATGACCCTGCGTGAAACTGCTGGTATTAAAGTAACGTTTGGGTAAACTAGGGCTTGTTGTGCTTTGATATAAAACTAGTGTGTGTAAAAAAATTTAGTGTAGTATATTATTTTTTATTTGTGCTATTCTTCATTTAGTCGTTCAAATTATTGCTTTTTAACGCTCGACGCAAAAAAAGAGGGGTGATATAAGTTTAAAGTATCTGTCTGTGTATCTGTCTGTGGTATCGTAGTTCCCAAACGGATGAACCGATTTTCGTTTAGTTTTTTTAGTGTCATAGATATTTTTATGCCGAGAGCGGTCTCCCGACGCGACAACATTTAATCAAAAAGTTTCATACGTAAGTACGTAGGGTCATATTTTCAAAGTAATTATTTTCTTTTTATAGGGTTTCACGTTTTATTATTTTGTGTCGGGATTTTTTTAATTTTTTAAAGTAAGTTATCATCACAACATAAACATACCACTGCTGGGCTCAGCCCCTTAATAAACAATGCCTTTGTATTAAAAAATGCTTCCATAAACAATGGGGAAAACTCATGATGAAATTATGCAGTACCCATCATATTAGACCCCACCAGCCGGGACAAACAACTTCGACTTTAACTTTGACCTTGGGAAGCCAAAGAGCCAAAAATATTTCAAATTGGTCACCTATCCGGTTACCCGGATGGGTTAGGTTGCAATTGGTCCTACTCAAAAATTAGGACCAGGGACAAGTTTCACCTTTTCTAATTAGATAATAGTCAATTAGGACCACATTCATTAAGTTTTGGGACGATTACACTACTTTATATTCTCTAGGGGGCTTATTAATAAACAAAGTGTAAACTTGGAGTAGTTACTCCGTGTTTTGTCTCTTTAAGGGTGGATTCGACCAAACTTGAATTTATACGAGACTAACTATACCAAGAATATATCTATTCCACGATTTTATTCTCGAGTAAAGGAATGGTCATTTATCCACGCAATCCACAGATTAGTTACTCTTTGAATTGTTATTCTTTATTATTGAGTGAATAGCATGTGTATGGTGAATGAACGTATTATCCGGCCAATGGCCATTGTTCTACAAACGAACTATTTAAAAGGCAAAGTCCTGACAACTTTATTTTGTCGTCTAGAGCATAAATGTAGCTGTCAATGTCGAATGTCAATGTCATGTGGTACGCGGACGCCATTAAAATACTCTCGGGTTATCTATGTTATTCCACGCTGGACGGTGGTGTAGTGACTATTCCCCAATAGGCAAGCTACTCCGAGATAGTGCGTGGTAAAACGAAATTTCGATTTACTCTCGAATAACTGACGATTTAATCTAAGAATAAAAGTTGCTCTCGCTTGGTCGAATCCACCCTTACTCTAATACGAAATGAAGTTTACATGACAGGAATAAAACACGGAGTAACTACTCCAAGCTTACACTTTGTTATTAATACGGGGGTAGGGGTTTATCTAGGGACTTACGAAAAATTGTTAACTTGCAAGATCGTAAGCCGCTGCGCCAAAGACTACTCGGTAGTTAATCGGAGTCAGTTAAAAATTTACAATTTCATCGTAATTTGTATTATTTAGTTGTATTGTGTATGTATTTATTTAGTATAGTACCTTCTTGATACCTTGCGACAGATTGCAGCGTCGCGCTGTACGTATTATCGGCAACGCAGAAGTCACAAATACTCTTGAATCTCTGCAATTGCGTAGAGATATTGCGTCACTCAACGTGTTTTACCGCTTATACCATGGCGAGTGCTCTAAAGAACTCTTTGACCTCATCCCACCTTCTCCCTTCCTCTATAGGAGTACACGTGCTGCTCTCCGGAGTCACCGCTTCACTGTCTCAAATATTCCATCGCGCACTAAGAAATTTGGTGACTCGTTTCTCTGTCGCACCTGCAAAACATGGAATGGTTTGCCAGCACACGTTTTTCCTCCTTCCTATGATATGGAGTCCTTCAAACGAGGCGTGAAGAGGCACCTTGTGGGCCGGCAGAGTGAGGGTAACTGATGCTGCGTTGTTTTCACGCTGCACCAGTTGTCGTCACATCTGGATTCCATATTCACTTAACATCAGGTGAAATGGAGTCATTTGCCGTGCTACGTATAATTAAAAAAAATTTTTTAGTTATTTGGCTAAATTGATGATAAAACATAGATTTAACATATTATTCTCAAGCAAAAATAGCAAACTATTTAAGCACACGTTTTAAAATAGCAGAATCAAGGCCCAGTCAAAAGACCATCACAACTGAAACATATCCTATGATTATGGGGTCATTCAAGCGAGGCGTGAAGAGGCACCTTGTAAGCCGGCAAGATGATGGCACAGAATAAGGAAGTGTGAAGATGACTTCTGCTGCGTCATTTTCACGCTGCACCAGTTTTCTTCGCGTCTGGACTCCATTTCCACTGAACATCAGGTGCAGTGGAGTCATTTGCCGCGCTAACTATAATTAAATTAAATAAAACCGGTAAACTCATTCGATTGCATTCGTGCTAGAGAAAATAATATATTGTAGTAAAAAGATACTCTATGAGTATTGATAAAGAACTTTTAACTACTCACAATATATCTATTTGTAGCGACAAAGACTGGCCGCAGACTGAGCGCAGTAAATAATTCAGTTCGCCAAAGTGTCCTTTGCAACCCTTTATTGATTGCAATTGCTCCCCGTTCCGTTCTATACAAAATTCATACAAATCGTTTCACCGAGCATGCTATTAGTATTTGCCATTCGTATATACAGAAATTGCTATTCAGAACAAACTAAATGTGATGCTCCATTCAGTATTTACGGATTGGTGCAAATACAATGTTAGATATCGTTTCGCCGAATATGCAAAATCTTGTAACGTAATTCATATAACATATGAGTTAACAATATCATTATTAGCCTACAAAACTCCGAGGTATCCCACGAAGCACACCCAGACAGAAAATTTTAAAATAAGATCAGGTTTTTTTTATTTTTTCAACCTCTTTTCTTCGAAGTTCTTTGCCAGCCAGGAGAGACCACGGGTAATGTGGGTGTCTCCTCAATTCGCGTTCACGCCGAGCCGCGAAAAAAGATCGTCAGGGGAGGCCTACCTACTTTTAGAATTTTATTTTATTTCAATTGATATTATTATTGTTTTTATACAACGATGCGAAAGAGGTGCACGTCGCTCAAAGAACAGTTAATCTATTTTGTAGCGTCGCTTATTTTTTTTTTTGAGAGAGTATGTTGATTGCCTCAGTCTCTTTTTTCACCGAACTGTTTTGGAGAGAATCTTAAACGGTTCTTTTTTAGAGGTAATGGCATCACGCACTAGTGTGTGTCCTCGTTGTTCCTTACAGATTCTCCAAGGGTTTCGCACCGGATCAAGAGCGGAACAACCCGAGGGCTCCTCGAAAGGCTAACTCCGTCAACGTCCGAGACGTCAACTCCGATTGGCCGGTTTGGTGGGGGGGGAGGGAAATCGTGTGCATGTTGTGGCATTTAGATGATTGGGCGGAGGGCGTCGCTGGTGCGCAGGGTGCAGACCAGCCCCAACAATGTCCTGGCCATGATACCAAGTAGGTTAGTTTGTCCATATATAAATCACAAGTAAGTACCCTTCTCTGCTACGGAGTCTCTAGAACACAAATGGTAAACACCGTGTTCACGTAAGCATTCTACACTCTCTCAAGTATTCTGGTGAGTTTAATAGTAATTATGCTAACGTAACTTAATAGTACTTACTTTAAGAAATGATTATTACACTGCCATGGAACTCATGAGCACTAACAAGCTTCTTAACAAGCATAACATGAATTATACTGTTATGGACTTAATTATTAAATGCAGAAAGAAAACTAAAAAGTTCATGAAAAAGTCGACCGTCAATTAAACGGGCTACTTCCAAAAAGTTTTACACTCTTTGAGGCAGTTTCATAAAACCCCAACTTCCATAATACTTAATCCCATAACCACCCCAACTTCAACACTAAAACTTTTAACGGGCAGATAACTAATTAGATCTGTGCATGTATTATAAGGTTTTATGCACACATAATTTCGCAGGAATATTGTTCATATTATTACATATAATTTTATAATTCATTATAAATATATCCATTTATTATTTCTGTTGTTAAGCTTTTTTCGGACTGGTAATCCGAAGATAGTTAATTGATAATAATTAGGACGCTGTCTTCGAAACTGATGATCTTGATTACTATGTAACAAAAAAGTTTTTTTTTTAATTTACTTCCGGGAAACACTAAGTATTTATCTAACCTTATGGTTTGTGACGATAAGCTCAAGAATACTGTTAACAAGCGGGTTTCTAGGAATAGAACTCGAGACATCTAAGATCAGTATTGTTGTGGTTATAGATCACGAATTGGCTTCAACTTCACCAGTTTATTGTTTAAAACTTGTTTATAATAATTATAATTATAATAAATCATTTATTTCAGGCAGCACACAACGTGCAAGATGGTAAAAACACAAAGGGGCCCATATAATAAAAAAGGAAGGAAAAGGTTTATAAGGACAGTCTTACTCTGAATCGTTAATATAGCCATAATTTCAGCCAATAGACGTCCACTGCTGGGCAAACGCCTTCTCCAAGAATCCAGCGAGCTGAAATGATTAATGGCATTTAATTATCAGAAGAAAATATCGATAGTATGTACTAAGAGTGTTGGATGTTTTTTCCCCGGCACAATATCGACGCATATAGACTGGCAATGATAAATTATGAAGCTTGCTGGTGATATTTTGTTGCGAGTTGTCGCCTCCATCCATCTTGGACACCCACCTCCAGTAATTAATTAACCCCCGAACTTGCTTCCTCATCCTTCTCAAACGGTGTTATCTCGTCGGCCACGATTTGGTTGTACCCAATTCATTTTCAGATTGGACATATTTTTATTGGATAATATTATACAACAATTCAATAAATACTGTTTTTTATTTATTTCTTTTAGGTTAACTTTCTTGTCCAAAAACAAATTTGAAATTAGACTGGTCAAATTAATATATTTTCAGTAAAACAGTAAAATAATAGTAATGACCATAAAATCGTACTTCTCAAAAGCATCAAAAATAGATAACTGGTATAAAACTCAGTATTATTGTAAAGAAATGTTTGTTAATGTTTGGATACGTATAATATGATACTTTGTAACTACACCTGTCATTATCATAACTTTGTTGATGAAATATTTATAATACAATACATTAATTTATACGACTTATTTCAAGTAAAAATCCGCATTTGTATTGAATAAGCATTTGTCCAAAGCAGTATTAGAGCCTTTAAGAATAGAATTCTAGGAATTCTAGAATATGATAGAAAAGATAATATCCAATGACTAAAAGAATTGTCAATTTTTACTTCAAATGAAAACGACCAAACGGTAATGGCATTAGGAAATAATTGCTCCGAAATATATTGTTGGGAAGGATGAACTCTAAGATAATTACCCAGGGACAAGACAGAACTATTCCCACTGTTTCGCGGATGTATTGAAATGTAAACATTTCTCTGTTCTTAATTGAGCTACTCCAGTTGGGTTAAATCTGAATACATCGGGTCTATAATGCTTTGAGGGACACGAATTAATTGAATTAACGTCTCTAAGGTTTCACCTTTGACGTTATTAAATATTTAGTAGTAAAATGACGTATTTTACAAGCACTTATATACCTACTATCTTAGTTTTTTAGACCTTGGAACAGACAGACTTAGACAGGGCTACGATTCAAAGACTCCACAAATCGTGATTCGTGTCGCATTTTTGCCAGAATTTTCAATTTCAATAAACTACTTATAAGTTTGTATGGCATTTGTCACTCACTTATTGGTGTTATATTTGTTATATTCTTATTAGGTATTTTAATTTTAAAACCTATGGCATGTTAAATAATTCCTTTTTTTTCTTTTTCTATTTTATTTGTTCTAATAACTTGTTTAAAATTTGTTATCTAAACTCTATTTTTTAATAAGCTAATATTTATAAATATGCTATTAAATTATGTACCTAACTATCTACATACTTAAATTTCAATTTCGAATGTCTTACATTTCAACAAAGTAATAATTTTAGGTTTTTTTTTCTGACATCGAAATAGAATGTTCCGTAAAAGCTTTCCGTGAAATTAGTACGCCAACTATATTACATGTGTGTGTATGTAGTTTAAGTATATAAGTAGGTATAATCTGTAGCAAGTGATGTCACAGAATTTGTCTTTCAGTATTTCTTTCTACACCACCACCATTTTTTTATGTAATTTACCTTTGTAAAATGTTTTATTTTTGGTGTACTATAAAAAGTATTTATCTTATCTAATCTTGTATAACCTCTTCTCTTCGTCTTGTGTAACCTCTGTTTCAATGTATATGAATTATATACTATAAAAGATTATTATAACGTAAAGTTCTCATACCTACCAGCAGTTATAAATAACATTGCAAATAACGCAAAGTCGAACATAAAAAAAGCCTCTCGAATCACGGGCGCAATAATATAAAAAAACACGCGAAGTGCGCAATTTCTGTCCGAATCAGGCACTCGTTATTTACTCATTAAAAACTTGGGATTGAAGGCGTTCCAATAGCGGGGCGAAGGAAAATAAACTTTTCAATGATATCGCTGGAAGATGTTTACCTCCACATTTTCCATGGCAGTAGGAATTTTTAATTCACCGCTCCGGGGATTGAGATTAAAAAATATCTCCGCTCCAAATTTTGGGGGACAGTGGCGCTTTGATCTTGTGTGCTGTAATGTTCGATGCTTTTAAGGTATTCGGTTTCCAATGGATGTGATACAGTATTAACAGTATCTTTAAGCCTTAGAAGATTACATCGTAAACAGGCACAGCATCGAATGGAAAGAGCAGCCGGGTATGAAACTCTCCAAATCCTTCCTAGGCGAAAACGCCTTAGGACGGAGTAAGCTCATATGCGGAGGCAGTAGAAGGCAGGCCTGATTAACCATCGGTGCCTTGACAGGGCACTATGCCACAAAACAAATGCTTTACAGAATGCATCTATCAACAATAGCTTTTGTAGGGCATGTGGAGAGGAAACGGAGTCAATGCAGCACCTACTGTGTGACTGCGACTCTCTGGCTAGGAAAATAATGGGACTCCTGGTGTCGGCCTATCCGAAACCGGAGGACTTCAGGCTCTTCGCTCTTATAGGCGTTGCCAAACTTATGGCATCTATCTTCACAGAGGAAGAAGAGTGAAAGGATGGGGTTGCACAAAAGATCTCGATGGGTCGAAGTGTTACTGCGAGAGGGAAACCTCAGCAGGCCCCACTAAGATAAGATAAGATAACACTATTTTTAGATGACAAAATTAAAAATAAATACATATAGGTAAGTTTTATGAAAATTTTATTGCGAACAAATTGCGAAAAAAAATAATAAAGAAAAGGTGTTGCAAAAATTCCCACGAGCGAGTTTTGAACCCGTACCTTCTGTCGAAATATAGCCACGATATAGTGAAATTGGTAGAACGTCTCCTGTTTATCAGAAGGTGCGATAATATAAATCCCTTAACCACCTTTTCGGTCTAGTGGTTAAACAATGGGTCTCAAACTACATGTAACGAGTAAGATTTCCAGAAGCGTATATAGTACTAGGTTTGGTGGGTCTATTTTAAGCCTGCCTGGCTAGCTAGCTACTACAATTTTATCTAATTCTATCACCATGACAATAATGTTCATAGAAATGTTTATGTAAGTTAATGTAAGCTAGCCAGATATTCCGAAGACCATGCTAAATTTGTCTGAAAAAAAACCACCGTAAGCAATAAACATAAACATCAACAATCAATCGGAAACTTCGTAAATAATTTTAAGGCCGTCACTCTCCGAGCCGACGAAACAAACTGCCACAATAAACACAAAAACCCAATTATGTCACGTAATAAATTTAGAGAAATCACAGTTGCAATTTACTTTCAAGAATTACCCCCTCGGTAAACGGCATCCCCAAGGACCCCTAGGGCTCGAGCTTTATTAAAGGAGGGGCCCGTACTTATTAAAACTGAGAGTGCAGGGTATGGCCAAACACCTCCCGGCTAGGAATGCCCCATCGGTCACCAGCTGAGCTCTCAGATGACAAGCCAAAATGGATCTTCGAGTCGTACGAATAGAGTCAACTTGTGCTAAGTGGAAAACGATTGTTTGATTCTCGATGTTGCAAAACAAAGTTTAGAATTATTCAGCGTGGCCAGATGAAAGGTTTCGGGCCAGCACTTCGGGCGTGAAGTGGACAAAATTGTGAACTCGGTGTGAATTATTCCGTAATACCTGGTTTGAAGCGAATTACAGTGTTTTTGAGAAACATGAATTATAAGATGAACTATAATCTAGGGGTGCGATTCTTGTAATCTTATCGAAGAAATTAAAAATGGCAAAAAAAACACTGCTGAATATTATTATTATCGTATAAATATTAAAGATTGTCAAACTGATTTCAGTCTACACCATAGCAGCTTCATTATTTCATCTTAGCCAAAAGTAGTCCACTGCTGGACAAAGGCCTCCCCTAAGGATCTCTACAACGATCGGTTTTGTGCTGCTCGCATCCAGCGGCTTCCCGAGACCTTCACCAGATATAGCGAGCTAGGGCGAGCAGGGCCGCCGAGGACTTTGGATGATTATTTATTCAAATTAACCGCTCTCAATTTTTAAATTTTTAATAAACAAATCGAAAAATTTGCACAACAGTAAGTCTTTACAACACGTCTTTGCAATTTAATTCATGCCTTTCTTTATTTCTTTTATTTAATATATATAATATATACTTATTATATTAGACAATATCACATGCATCGTTCTGATCCCTGATGATGAAGCTAACTAGCTAAAGTAATCGTTTTATGAAATCAGAAACAGCGACGGTACCACAACCACCTAGACCCGACACAAAATCGAAAAGTTCTTTTTCGACATTGACCCGACCGGGAATCGAACCCGGGACCTCAGAGTTAGCGCCGCAAAGTGTGAAACAACCTGATAAATGACTCATCCGTCATTTGTTGTTTCAGTGACGACACTGTTAAATCTTGACACACATTAGAATAGAATATTTATTTATTTAAATTGGAAACATTATAACTATAACGAACGACATTAGGTATTATTAATTGTACGTCGAATATTATTAATTTATCAAATAATAAAGCTAGCCCAGCAACAATATTTCATCTACAATTGTCATGAAGGAAGACTATGCAGCAGTTAAACAAAAACAGAAGTCAAAGATAAGAAACACACTTACCATAATAAATAGACCTTCTTTTAACGATCTTTCGCCAAATAACGTCAACATCCAAACGCACCGGACAAGGGAAAGACAAAGAGAAACTTTTTCCTAACCGTTCCGGTGCAAAGTTCAGGGGAATTTGTCTACGCACCCTCACCAAATGAATTATTCAAGGCATCGCAAAATACACAGCAGAAGTTACGGGTGACACTTGTCTGTCCGGCTGTCAATAAATGTTTTTAATTTACTTTAAATTCACTATATCCGTATTATCCGTATTGAAGCGGTGCAATGGCATTCCACATTTATTTATTTATTTATTTATTTATAGAAACCAACAGCATATTACAATTTATACTTATGCTACTGACAATTACAATGAGTAAAGCCAATTACAGGTTTCTGCATTTACATTTTTTTTTTTAATTCTGTAGTAGGTAATGAGAAGGTCACCAACTTCTAACAAAATAAACTTAGTAAAAATTTTTCCTAATCTAGAACTATTAACTACGAAATTACATATTAAAAATAAACTTTTTTTGGGTGTCTAGCGACCGGTTACTAAAAAATAAAACAGAGAAACGGTTTGAAATAAAAGACAATAAAAACTAGTCTCTTTTTGTTCAAAGTGCAAAATAAACATTTTACGATTTAAAAAATATAAATGGTAAGTACGTATTGTATCTAGATGTATAACGTACATATAATTCGATAATAATAACTATTTAATGAAAGATTAAAAATAGATATTGCAAGAGTCACCCAATAGATTAGTTA
Source organism: Eudonia mercurella (assembly GCA_963082485.1). Classification (NCBI taxonomy): domain Eukaryota; kingdom Metazoa; phylum Arthropoda; class Insecta; order Lepidoptera; family Crambidae; genus Eudonia; species Eudonia mercurella. Next base: position 12,739,998 of record OY720033.1, on the reverse strand, counting down.
CATCGAGTTGAGCTTTGATAACAGTGTGTTAAGTTCATAATGCCATCGTATATTCAAGAAAGGCGAGGATATTGCCTCGTCGATTTATACGATGTGGTTAGGTGGGTGGTTTTTAAAACTTTTAATACTTTTAAATTTATGCTTTTCTTACTGTTCTTGTATATGACGTTTACAGCCTAACTTGGTGTGACCTCGTAGCACTCCGTTTGAATGTCCCCCATACTTTGGTGCCTAGTTCGAGTTTCATTCGCCATTCGATTAGTTAACAAAAACGAAAATTTGTATGACATTGAAACAGCCTTCTGGTGGAAAACGATGCGAGTAAAAATTTGGTCATACAAATTTTCGTTTCGTTAACGCATATGTGTAGCATAAACAATTACCATCTAGTTATGACATACTAACATAGGTTTTAAGCTCTTGTTGTGCTAACCACTTATATGGATCTTTGTAGTCTGAGAAATAAAAACATTTATTTTATTTTATTTTATTTTATTTAACGTGATCTAATGAAAAATTAAACTCGCACCAGGCACCCTGAATTATCAGTCTATTTTTAATTGCTAGTGCTATTATACCTATTTCTTATCCACATGGAGGCCATCTCGCTGGTTAACCATTTGAACACAAATATTCTTAAAAGCGGCCGCCCGCAGTCTCACCCGCGTGGTTCCCGTTCTCATGGGAATATCGGTATAAAAAGTATCCTTTGTGTTAATCCAGGTTATTAACTATCTGTATGCCAAATTTCATCCAAATCCATCCATCCGTTGCAGCGTGAAAAAGTAACAAATATACACACATACACACAAACTTTCGCATTTATAACATTAGTGTGATTGTATGAAAAGTTACTATTATCGTAATTCAGCCGCAACACGGCTCGTGTTACGTACTTACTTTAATTTTATTAACTTCAGCATTTGTGTCCCATGAAATAAATAGATGAGAAAAATACGCTTTTATCGTAAGAATTAACCATAATATAGAACATAGAACCCATATAGATATGTCCAATTTTTATTTGACTTTTTTATTTTTGTTCCGACCCCAATCTGTCATTGGATGCGGACGTTCATCGAACTATCTTTCAGCTGAACTGTGTTGCAACTTCGAATATCAGGCTGTCGCTCGTTAGAGCACGTTTGGACGTTTTAATTACCGGTTTTATACTTTTGCTCCATAAAAAGAGTTTTAAATTTAAAAAAAGACTACTCAACTCAAGCTTGAAATTAGAAAAGCAAAATATTTATACTTATTATATAGTTTTAGTAGTTATAGTTATAGATGTAGATATAAGACTGTCATTAAATTATATATTTTTTTTATCTTCCAGGTAAGCACAGTGCCTTCATCTCACCTGATGATAAGTGATAATAAGGCCAATGGTGGAAGCACACTTCAGCCGGAATCCTCTACTGAGGCTTATATTATACAGGCTTATATTATCAAAATAAGCATTATACCTACTTACTGTAGACGACATAAAATTCATTATAATTCCATTTTTACCAAATCCATTGTCTTGACGCCGAGCGTAATAATATTTCGCTCGGCGTCAAAACAAAAATATAAAATATACAATTCAATTAATTGTAATCCCGATCTAGCCTCGTTGAAAGGAACTAACCACAGCATTTCTGCTTTTCTTATTCCTCTCACGTCATCACCAGATGCTATGCTGATATCCGATATGATATCTTGTCGAGTTTTAATAAAACGCACTGGCCCCAGATAAGGTCGAAAGGTTTGACGCGGCCTGCAATTTATTGACGTCAATAAGGGAGTAGGTTATATGTCCCGCTAGTTTAATACGACGAAAATCCCTTGGTGAAATTGTTGCTTCGTAAGGAGTTGTACCCTTGTTCTTTCTTTTGTTTTTTGTTTAAAAACTTTGGTTACTTTGAGCTAGTTAGGGCAAATCATGTCAAACGTACCTACAGCTTTTAAAATACTATCTATCCCCTTGAGCATCGATCGACCAGCAGGTGGCCGATAACAATTAAAATTCTATTGTGTCTGGTATTCGCGCGCTCGAGATCATATGCTAATAAAAACATTGAGACTATTAGGTACAGTAATAATGAAAGTATTGTCATACTCGTATTTTCCTGATTTTTAACATTAATGATTAATAACACAGTCCAGCTCAGAAAAAAAAAACCGTGTCTATGGGTGATAACGATAGCGTTGGCGGGGTGATCTCAACGTCTTTTCAGAAAGAAGGTGGGAACCGTATCGAGAAAAGTGGAAGAGTTTGGGGAAGCCATTGCCTAGTTATAACAGGAATAGGCTAAATAAAAAATAAAAAACCATTAACCAAAAAATGAGTTCGCTTTCTTTTTTCTAATACTTAAGTAGTACCGTATCCAACTGGTGGATTCATCATTATTGATTCCATTGTTATACACAAACAAAATAGAATGAAGTATAGTATTGTTTTTATTTCGATTAGCATCCAATCTGTAACTTTTTTTACCATCCTATTTCATTTAACGTCACACAGCTCACCAAATATATTTCGATACTGTAGGTATATTTTCTTCATCATATGGAATTTTTTAGGTGAATCCAATCAGCTCTTTCTCTTGCCTTACCATTTCATTCATCTGAATGTTACCAAATTCGTCAACCTAACACCGCTCACAAAGTACCTATATATTTCTAAAGGTATACCTATATTTTCTTCATCATATGTAATTTTTCAGGTAAATGTACCGAGGGGGGGGGGCTGTCATAAGTAAGTGACAGGTGGACGGACAGCAACCAGAAGAGGAGCACTTTTACTTTTAGAATTCGTTGAATTATTCACACGAAGTATTTTTTCGTCGTTACGGGGCATCCGAATTCATATTCCGTTTGAAGCGTGATGCGAATAGCTTGGGAGTTAAACAATTAATACTTGAGGTAATAAGTTGATTTAATCAAATTAGGAATTAGTGCCTACAGTACATTAGTGCATTAGTAATAGTGTAGTTGCCTACATTAAATTTGTTTTGGGTCCATATTGGCTCACCTAAAGTTTTTTAACCTAAATTGTTATTCCTACCGATTTGTAATCCGAATGATGAAAAGTTAGAAAAGTGTTCCTAAAAATTTTCTTCCTAAAGTTTTTATTCATACAATTTGTAGTACTACAGACGATGTTTATAACACTCATGTTTCCGAAAATTGTAATTAATAATATCACAAATGTAAATATATTTAAACTCCTACTGTTGCTTTTTATAACGCTTTTATCCCTAAATATAATTTCCATTATAAAGTGATGTATATTAATGTGAGAAACGCCCTAAAGTCGCTTCTGGCTGCTGTGTTTATGTCAACAACCTAACCCGCTCGTCGCTTCGCTCCTCGCTATCCTAAGCGAATTTATTTTAAAGTCGCTTCAAATAAAAAAGATATACTCACCTGATGTTAAGTAATAACAAGGCCGAAGGTGAAAACGGCCTTTACCCGGAATCCTCAACTACTGAGGCAGCCAGCCATCTTATCTGTAGCTGCCGGTGCTACAGCGAATCGATAGGCTGTATTTATTTGTTTCCAAAGTGCCGTTACTAAAAAAATTAAAGCATAGAGAAAGAGAAAGTTTGAGTTTTAGTTATGAATGACATGTTATAGCAGAAATTAAGCCATCATATTCGCTTAGGTAAACCTAAAAATAAATACAACTGAAAAAATATCGCAAAAAGCAAAATAAGTATTAGCTATCCTATCTTAATGGGGCATGCTGAGATTTGCTTCTCAGCAGTACATTGACCCATCAGGATCTTAGGGCTAGCTATGAAAAAGGCTAGAAAAAGCTAAGATGCATACATGATCCATATGCTCCTAACGTATGTTCCTACTGAAAGTCTTACATACACTGGTCGCTAAGGACTGAGCCTTTTGATTAAACTCCATGAAAGACGCGTCCAAAGTTGCGCAATCGCCGGCACGCCGAACGAGCCCCAACTTGGAAACTCCGCAATAATAATCTTAACGCAAAAACAGTTGAATACGTATTTCGCTCCGCCACAAAATAAGGAGACCCCAGAAGGTAAGCTAAAGAGGGTGCCGCGCGGACGCAAAACGGCGAGTTTCAAGTTTCTTTATGATAGCGAGCGAGCGGCGCGTGGCAGTGGTGTGACAACGGCGCACGACTACGAATACGCACGCACACTAATATCTGTACAGAAGTAGGCTGGTGATTTCATTGGAGCAATGTTTACTTATTTTAAATCATAGGCGTTTAGGTAAAAAATAATAAAGTCTCAATATTTTCATATTCATATTTTTAAATGAAAAATTAGACAACAGTGCTCTGCGGAATATCAATACAAACATTTTGATGTCGGATTATTATTTCATGTGCTATATTTACAAAGTTTCTGAAGAAATAAATTTTTAGATGTCATTACTTTTACGTATTGTTCATGCAGTTTCTAAGTATTTGTTTCAAATTCCAAGACCATGGCCTTGTGAAAGGATCAAGCTAACTTACACTAGTCCTTTTAATGTATATGACCTATTCAGCGCCTAGCACCAGTGACATAAAAACACGTAATTTTCGAAATTTTGCGCGGCACTCTCTTAACACATACCGCGTTCGAGCAACGCACACATAGACAGACCCTCTCACGGAAACAGAATCGCGAACCATCTTTCGATCGCTTTGAAGGCGAGGCGAGGAGGAGGCGTCATTTTCTCATTTCGAACGCAATATGAAAGCAATATCAAAAGCTATAGGCTATAGATTTCGATATAATTCGATATTATATTTCGATATTATATTACAAAGCGAGGCGAGGGCCTCGCTTTCAAAGCAATCGAAAGCGAGAGTGTTAGGCGGTTGGGGGGCAAGCCGAATGCAGTTGTTGCGAGATTGTAACGTACGACGTAAAAATGCTAAATTACTTCATTCAAATAGTTTGTTGAGCATAATTTAATTTTCTATCTCTAATTACTAGATGCTTTTTTTTTCATTGGTGGCGCTAGTGTGCGGCATTGATTGTTGTCTACGAGTGCGTTGCTCGAGTGCGTTTGTAGGAACCACCTTCTGCGGTCTCCTTGCTCTGTGGCTCGGCTATCGCGGATCTCTGTTTACGTTCCGCATCCAAACAACTGAATGTTTCGAGAACTTTTAATGGCGATCAAACAATCGTTTTATTTCGTTCGAGCGGGTTGTGGGATTCTCTTTTTTGCATACTTTCCCTAATATCCCGTTATGCTCCATTTGCTGAACGCTGAATTGACGCAACTCGTCTTTTGTTCTATTAGCAATAGCGAATTTCAGTGTTTCGTACCACATACTTGACACTTGGTAGGAGGATACTTGGTAGTTTTTTATTTTTTATTTTGCCTACTCAGATATATTATTTCGTTAGTTACAGTGAGCAGAAGTAAAATCTCGTCGGTGATTGTAAATAAAATATACAACATCCTGTATTTCAAAAAAAGGAGGAGGTTCTCAATTCGGTTGTATGTTTTTTTTAATGTTCGTTCCCTCAGAACTCCGTCATTTATACACCGATTTGGAAAATTCTTTTTTCATTTGAAAGGATATACTTTCAGATTGGTCCCATGTTTATCAAAATCCAGTTCTGATGTTGGAATCCTTAAGGAATTGAGTGAACTCTTCAAATATTGTAGGCATACCTATAGCGATTTTGATATTTTCAGCAATAAGTCAAGCATTTGCATTCAGAAAGTATCATTTGATGAAGTGTAACTGATGATAACCGGAACTCCTCTATGATAAGTATTTCACGGGTGGCGATAACATATCTCGATTAAGATAGTTAAGCGACTATGACGAAGCAAAAGAAGGCAGGCACCGAAACTCAGTTCTGATGATGGAATCCTTGAGGAATTGAGGGAATTCCTCAAATATTGTAGGCATACCTATAGCGATTTTGGTATTTTCAGCCACTCCGGCTATAAATCCTTCCGAACTAATATTGTAAATGCAAAAGCTTGTTAGTTTGTTTGTCCGTCTTCCACTGTTGCCTGGAAGATATCGCTGTAAGCGATAAGGCCGCCTTTGTGCACCACAAATGTAAGACTTTTCGTGTATTTGATGTTTTTTTTTTTTTATATTTACGGGTAAGCACAGTGCCTTGATCTCACCTGATGTTTCCGTGTGCAATAAAGAGTCTATCTATCTATCTACACTGATGGAATTTCATTAACAATGTCACACCGGAACAATGTTTCATTTGTGATTTAGTTTCTCTTTTTCTTCGCTTGTCTCATTTAAACGGCGCTGTCTCATACAAGCAGCGCGTTTAGTAGGTCTTCCCATATTCGCTTTGATACATTTTTGAAATCGAAAAAAAACAAATCACTAAAAAGCGAGAAACAAACAAAACTTTAACAAAAAACAAAACCGACTCCAAAAAATTTTACTGAAAAAATTACACTGAAAAATAAAAAATAATTGCGTAGTTTAGTTTGTTCAATTTACTTACAATTAAACTATATTATACACAATCTTATATTCTTTCATAGGAAAATATATAGGTACAATTATTGTTATTTTTGGAGTCGGTGCCAGGCAAGGTAACTTTAACATTAATACTTAACGACATACTATAATATAATCATAATAGTACATTAAATCTTACGCATGAAATTTTGACTACAAACGCGGACTGGCACCGACTCCAAAAATTTCGTTGGCTGGCACCGGCTCCAAAAGTAACAATAATTGTACCTATATATTTTCCTAAGAAAGTATATAAGATTGAGTATAATATAGTTTAATTGCAAGTAAATTGAACAAACAAAACTACGCAATTATTTTTTACTTTTCAGTGTAATTTTTTCAGTTAAATTTTTTGGAGTCGGTTTTATTTTTTGTTAAAATTTTACTTCATGAAAAAGCAATAATTTTGAGAATTTTCAGTGTCAAAATAATCAGCGGGGCTCGCTTGTTTCATTTGCAACTACGAGTAGAGACTTGTTGGCGGGAAAGTGAAGAGTCATGTCTGCGGTTTTGTTTTATTTTCTAAAATTTGTGTTATTTCGAATATTAATGTGAAATAATGGTGGATTATTAACCGTTCAGTGTTCGTGAGTGTACATGAGTGTTGGCAAATGAAACAAAACAGTGCAACATCACTTTTCAAATTCGCTCAAGAAGTCCGCCCGAGGACTTAGTAAAGCCCCACATCTTTACTGAGATAATCGAGGGGTTGGGGGGTATATCATTTCTCACCTCTCATTTCTATTATCATTCATCATCATCATACATAAAAGAAATATTTTTTATAGTATTGTAAGATTTTTTCATTGACTAAATGCTTGTGCAAAGCCATAATAATATTATTTTTTTAAAACTACAAGTACAAGCACACATAAACACGCATAACGCAACCAGGGCTTGCAACCGGCACCGAAAAGTATCATATATCGGTAAATTTTCCATTTCGGTTTCTGCCCCCCAACCGCCTAACGCTCTTGCTTTCAATCGCTTTGAAAGCGAGGCCCTCGCATCGCTTTCTAATATAATATCGAAATATAATATCAAATAATATCGAAATCTATAGCCTATAGCTTTCGATATTGCTTTCATATTGCTTTCGAAATGACAAGATAACGCCTCCTCCTCGCCTCGCCTTCAAAGCGATCGAAAGCGAGAGAGTTAGGCGGTCGACCCCCTGGGTCCCGATTCTTCATTGAGTACCGGTATTGTATCTCAAAAATACCGGTACCTACCTGCGACATTGCTAGTCTGTTTATCACGTGATATGCGGCCGCGTGAAATGAACATAAACAGTGACTCTAACAATACGAATGCGTGCAGTTATCGAATCCAAGCGCCATTCATTAATCTACTAATAACCTCCTGTCTGGAAGATATATTTCAGCTCGTCGATTGGGCCGATAGGGGTGTAAATGTAAATGGTGAACGCCGAACCCACCTCCGCCTCGCCGACGACATTATAGTTTTCGCCCAAACGGCTAATGAACTCCAAAGTATGATGGAAGAACTTTACCGAACCTCAATAGATAATAGGTCACAGATACCTATTAAAATGAAGACCCTCCAAGAATTTGATCATATAATACCTATTATCCACATAATAAAAGCATATAAAAGTAATGTGAACCTTACCATAAACAAAACGCTACGAGCCACGTGTCTACTTACAGTCTCCAATTCAGCATACCACATAAAACGGAACTATCAATTAAGAACTACGTTTTAGTACAACGGCCACACCTTACATCGTATTCCGTAACAATAGAGTTCAATTTAGAGCAAACATTGTGGCTGCTGAAATTCCCATACTATACTTACGGTGGACTTAGAAATATGTTTTAGGTAATGATCCCTAGAATTCGACCCAAGGCAATTTACCCTCCTCTTTCGTGTAGTACTACTTAATGGGGTATCAGAAAGTTGGTTCGTATGTTACCTCGTTTAAGTCAAATGGAAACGGGGAGAAGGCTAGCCATTATTTTCTTATATGGCAACAAAAATTGCTGAAAAGGAACACGGATTATGTACTTATTGAAAATATAAAAACATTAAACTGTACGAAATTCTGTTAAATTAAATGATAGTACAGGGTTTTATTAATCCGCACTGGGCCCGCGTTTTATTGCCCGTTCTACCTGTGGTATCTATATATTAATACGTGAAGCAAAAACTTTGTACCCCTTTTTACGAAAATTGAGCGGACGGAGGAGTATGAAATTTCGCACACTTATAGTTTATATAGAGAAGGATTGCAGAATGGTAATATTTTTTGTAAATTATGCATAAAATACATTAAATCAATAAAACAAACATTACACACACTACCATGTATTTGACACACGCATATTATACTCTATTCAAAAATTTCAAAAATGGAAGAGGGGCGGCTGAAATCTGTCAATGCCAATCAAAACTCACATTCTATCTTTTTAAATTTTTCATTGCTTAGGATACAATCCGTGCAGCCTTAATAAAATAACGGACGAATTTCGACCACTGGGCGACCTCTAGTTTCTATTAATAGGAAAGGCAAAAATAAAGAAAAGAGTTTTCTTCAATTGTTGATGGCTGTTCTAATTAACATCATAAGCCTTAGCGAAAGATATTTACAGTTTCATTAAAGTAAGCTTTTAATGGAGCTCGATGGCGCAGTGGTTAACGCGCCCGGTCTGTGAGTGCTGAGGTTAAGCAACTTTCGCAAAGTTAGGTCGGTCATCGGATAGGTGACCAAAAATGTATCATCTCGAGCTTCTCCGTGCTTCGGAAGGCACGTTAAGCCATTGGTCCCGGCTGCATTAGCAGTCGTTAACAACCACCGCACCGCACTGGGCCCGCGTGGTGCTTTATGGCCCGTTCTCCCTATCCATCCATAGGGAAGGCTCGTGCCCCAGCAGTGGGGACATAAAAATGAGCTGATGATGATGATGAAGCTTTAAAGAATAAACCTTAAGAAGCGGCGAAGTATTTCTTTTTTTACACAACAACGGAGCATGAGTTACCCCGCTCATCTTACCTGTTGATTAGAAACGATAAGTTTGAAAATGGAAGCATGCTTTATTTGGAGCTCTTCGTTACTGAGGAACTATCTAATTGTACCCCCCGCTGGGAATCGAACCTGGGACCATCTCGGGTTTGACATCGGTGGGTAGTTTAACATTTGGACTGGCAGCGGCGGCGGTAAAAATTTATGTTTTGTATTGTAATGAAACAACTTTTACGGATCTACTCGCGTTTATTATACCCATTTTATATTTTGTATTATATAATTGATATATGGAATATATGAATAATTACACAATTCTCAATTAAACAGTGAATAAGGGTCGCAGAAGACCGGCTAAGTTACCCGAGTTGGTGTATTAAAGGGAAGTCTTATACCCAGGGGTGGGTGCGCAATGATGATGATGATGATAATGATAATTTAGGCTTGGGAGCTTAAAAAAGTGGAAAGTTTGGTAACTTTCCACTTAAGCAGACAGCTTTCCACTTTCTAGAAGACAGACAGAACATACTTTTGTACGCGTTACCAATACAATACCTACTGGTGCAAGTCAAAATATACTGATGTTTGAAATTAAACTGTACTGTTATTCAATACGGCAAAATTTCCAATATTTTGACTTGCACCAGTATTGTATTGGTAGTGCGATAATATACCATTGTATAACCCAAACAAACTGCACTCCAAGCTCAGAAGCAATTCATCTAAAAACTTAAATGGTCCCGACTACAAACTACATCCAATACAATAAAGTAAAGAAACAGTGTGCCGCGAACAATCTCATTCGTCCGACTCCAATGGACTGAATGAAAAAGTCCACTTCTCTTTTGAAAGAAAAATAAACAAAACATTTTCAATTGGCATACTTTCTCCGACTAAGTTTCAAAGAACAAAAGTACGTATTGCACTAAACACAACGGGCGGTGATAGAGGAACCGAGAGAACTACTTAGTATACTGCTAGAAATACTAACGAACGATAGAAACGTCTATAACAAATCGCTCATTTTATTTACCTATCTTTAGGCACGCTGGGCAAAGGCCTCTCATTGAAATCAACTCATCACTACAATTGATGGGTATTGGCTTAATCACCACGCTTGCCAAATGCGGGTTCATCATCATCATCATCAGCGTCCACTGCTGGACATAAGCCTCTCCAAGTGCACGCCACCGAGCACGATGCGCGGCTACTCTCATCCAGCTCTTGGCAGCCAGCAGTAGACACGCCTATGATAGCTACGCTAAGTATTTGCTTTAAGCACCGTTAAGGAATTTTGTTAAAAATTGAGCGAACTATATTCATCGTTAGAGTAATATCGATTGATTTTTATGTTACACCATTGTCAAACGATTCCATGGTAAGTACGAGTACCGCCGCCGAACTGCATTTATTGAAGCAGAAAATTGAGATAGCGCCTATTTTAGTTTTCAATTTCCTGCCAATGAGTGAATCTGTTCTACATTACTGTATGAAAGGCTTTTGCCACATGTGTGCTTGACAAGATTTTGTTTGTTTCGCTCTCTTCTTAGATGTATGTCTGAAATATTGTCACATCATTGCAGATATTTATTGTTTTCTAAATATGTAATTTTTTTTATAATTTTTATTTGATATACTTTATGAAATTAATATTCTTTCATGATATGTCTAACATTGTTGTTATTATAATAGACTTTGATTACATAGTTTAGTTTATTCAGCCATAACATTACTAAGATTATAGTAAAAATTTTACATTACTTAATTCAATGAGCTGTTTTCTTCAGTTTGAAATTGGCAAATATACCACGTAGTACGTACGAATCAATCATTTAAAATATACAAAAGCAAGTAGGATATTCAATACCCCTGTTAGTTGAAAATTCCGGGTGAAGTGCGCTTTCATCATTTAAACCTTATTGTTACTTACTATAAAGTAAGATAAAATGTATAAACCATTAAAAACAAACTTGTAAAAAAACCAAGTCTCGTAACTCAGTTCTTCTTTCGTATAAAGTTCTGAAATCCTACATGGATCCAAGTTCTCAATATTAAAAATCGATTGACTTGGCCATCGCATGAAAACACAATGTATATCACAAGTAATACATATATTATATTAAATTAGATTGTTTAGTGCGATTGCCAAGTCAATCTATTTATTTAAAACATAAAAGATTTTTAATATTGAGAACTTGGTATTACATGGATCTCATATTTTTTACGGTAGAAGAACTGAGTTGCGAGACTTGGTTTTTTTACAAGTTTGTTTTTCATGGTATCTCATTTCTTTTTGTAGATAGTCCAACTTTTTTCCTTTCCGGTACCATCTAGGTACCTATCTACATCTATTAATCCATTATATTATGCATACAGGTACACTGATTAATTAACTGCAAATGTAACTTTGTAATCCTATACATTTACATGGTATTACAAAGTTATTTATATAGTTGGTGTACCTAGAAAACTGGACCGAAATTGAAAAATATTTTAATTTTTCCTTGATTTATACACTAAACTCTCATTGTATTCTAAATTTGAAGCTTCTATGTCTGCTAGAAGAGCCTTAGAGTTTTGATGATCGGTCAGTCAGTCAGTGACAAAATTAAGAAACTTTGACTAGTTATAATCCTTAAACTACTAATTCAAATTAAATGAAATTTGAAATATACCGTATTTATACAATGCCTGCTTGGTAACTGAAAATTCAGGCTTCTAGTTTTATCAACAACGAAGTCATAGGGGGTCAAAAATGACCGGAACTGCTTCGAGAAAAGGATGGTGCGGCCATGCCGTTTTTTACTCGACTTGGCGGGGGCACTGCCGTACCCCAGAAAACAAAATTAATTAACCAACTAACTGACCACATAAACTGTCATAGTCACTTACGTTAGAGTAATTAATTATTCGGGATTATTTTGTTATAGAAACAATCTGTGACCATGGCACATGCAACTGCGAAATATATACTTACAAATAATAAACATGGTAAAAATCCCGTAAATAATTACTCTAATCTAACTGACAATTTATCAAGCAATACAATTTAAAAGCTATTTAAAGTTTTTGTAACTTCCAAGAGGAATATGATCCGAGCACCTGAGCATCTGGTTGTGATTTGTGAAAAATAACAAAGCGCCGGCGCCGACGCCGTGCCGTGCTCGCCAAAGACACTACGAAGTGATCAATCATACACTTGGTCTGGTCGCAATACGCGCGCCGCACGATAACGACGAACCTGCGATTTGTCGCGACCATTGAAATATGTCTGAAAAGTACGACAAGTCTCCATTTTGTTATTTTAAAGCGTCCACCGTCGTGATATAGGTACCTACCTAGGGTGCCCAGAGCGTGTTTTGTTTGAGATTCGAAACGAGATTTTGTGCGGAAACATTTAAACATACACTGCGCTTTCCGGTACACGGTCGCCACTCGAGGACTGTTCCGCCCCAACAAGGTGGATCGACGATCTGGTGAAGGTCGCGGGAAGCCGATGGATGCGAGCAGCACAAAACCGGTCGTTGTGGAGATCCTAGGGGGGAGGCCTTTGTCCAGCTGTGGACGTCTTTTGGCTGAGATAATGATTTAAACATTTTTTGTATTTTTTTACTAGCGGCCCGCCCCGACTTCGCACGGGTGTACTTTTATTTTCAAACATTTTTTTTAAATATAGCCTATACCATTCCATTTATTCCTCAATAAATGGACTATTCAACACAAAAATAATTTTTCTATTCGAACCAGTAGTTCCTGAGATTAGCACGTTAAACCAAACGAACTAACTCTTCAGCTTTATAATATTAGTATGATAGATCTAAAATAACAACAATACTGCTTATTTTATCAGTATTCATAAAACCTCTTAGGTTGGTCTATAATAAAGGACTATTTTTTTATTAAGCATCCTTGTATTGAGCCCTCTAATTTGATACCCATAATGAAGTATTCGAAAAAATAATTGTTTTTCACCAACTCAAATGGCGTCGCACAGCCGCCATGTTTTTTTTCACGTCACCTATCTAAGAACACATGGGCACTCAATTATGTAAATCCGTTCAGCAGTTCTGGAGATATGAGGTAATAAAGAATAATACATACAAGACTAGCTGACCGGCGGACTTCGTACCGCTTTGACAATTAACGTTCCCATGACAACAAAACAAACAAATCATTCGTCCGCTTAAGAACACCCGTATCCCATTATGGACCCCTATAGTAGCGCCACCTACCGGGTTCAATTGTAAATCTAAACCATTCTCGAATCCACTTGAACACACACAGAAAATTTCATAAAAATCGGTTTAGCCATTTAGAAGGAGTTCAATAACATACACACGCACAGAAGATGTTTATATATAAAGATAGGCGCGAAAAACATAACCCTTCCTTTGCAGTCGGGTAAAAAACATTGCTACATACCGAACCCTAGGACCACGGAGTCTGTGACCGATTGTCTTATCTCTAAACTACAGAAGCAATTTGAGTCTCTCATTTCCCAGATCCAATTTATTGGCTCCTTTAAAGTAGCTTCAATTAATCAAGTCTAATTAGAACCACAACAAACAGCAACAAATTGATTGATTAGGCAATTACACGGGCCTTAATCATCTGTCACTTGTTTTGTCTAATGAGAAATAAATGATACAACCTCTTTTGGACCAAGAGATCTTTTTTAATATAATTTGTGTATTGCCAGTAAAAAGTTCTATTAAAATATCACGAGTCCAGAATTAGTAAGATGGCAGCCGTTTGTAGGATGCAGAAAGTAAAAAAAAACTGTTATTTACTCTACTCTCGATGTACTTGTAAAATAAAATATACAAAGACAAGCATGCCAGCGATTCATTACCGCAGAATTAGTGGGTAAAACATATATTTAGCAACAAGAGGACAACGTTTTATCATCGTCATCAGCCTTCGATTTCGATCCGAACGCCTCGGAGAATCGTATCGGTTCAGGGACGCGCTTACGAGATGCAATCTCAGCTAGAAATCATCTGTGGATGTTCGATCTCTACGGCTTTTCTTATAACCCTTAAATGCAACAGCAATGTCCGTTCCATAGTAGCATAAAAGAACGCAAGATTTTATAATTTGGTTACCCATCCGTCCACCTGATAATGTAAAAGCTTGACTTACAAGATAGCAACCCGACTAAACTCTAATCTAACGAGCTCCTTGAATATTGTTTAGTTTTCACTATCGTTACGCAAACGCGATAATAATTTGTAAAGCACACAATGTATGTCAAGCCCTAATAAAATGTACCCAGAAGCCCCAACCTTATGCTGATAATACCAGGCTTACAATTTTACTGACTGTTTAATCATCAATCACCTTTATATTATTAATGTCTTTATAAAATACTAGCTGACCCGGCGAACTTCGTACCGCTTTGACAGTTTCCATCATTGAGTTAAATATATATCAATGGTTTCCATGACAACAAACGAACAAATCATTTTGTATTGAAAAATTAAACTGTCGTTTTTAGTATTTTATTTAATATATATTTTTTAATATAGCTTATGTAACTCAGCGCTAATGTAGCATTCTAATGGTGAAAGATTTTTTTTAAATCAGTCTAGTAGTTTTTGAGTTTATTCGTTGCAAACATACATACATACATACATACAAAAATACAAAGGTCGCCTCTTTATAATATTAGTATAGATAAAGTTGAATTCATTATAATTACATTTATACTAATATTAATAACAATAAAATGTATAAAAATACTCGTATAAATAAATAATTAACGACATGAGGGTTATGAAATTAGCTGTATAAGGTACTTAGTTTATACCCGACCACACTGTTGATTTTCTTGCGGCTTCTTTTTAGTACTAGATCTCCACGCTCCAAGCAATGGCTACAGTTTAAATTTCTTAAATTTCATTTGTTTTATTTTATTTCGTTATCAATTTTGAAAAAGATATTCACACTTTGGTCTGCAGTGTATGCGCCCGCAAACAGTTTTTGCTCAGCCCGGCTGTCCTCCGCAGACGTGTTGCAAGCAAACATTTAGACAAACGATGGGTGAGACAAATCACCCGAGGCAACAGTTAGAACCTCATTAAGAAGTGATGTTCGCACCCCCAATGCTTTAACATTAAAAAATCAATTCAATTGAATTCAAAATATTTTTTTAATATTTTAATTGTTGCATTCACAATGAGGAGCTCGATGGCGCAGTGGTTAACGCGCCCGGTCTGCGAGTGCTGAGGTTAAGCAACTTTCGCAAAGGCCGGTCATCGGATGGGTAAACACAAAATTTATCATCTCGAGCTCCTCCGTGC
This sequence comes from Eudonia mercurella, assembly GCA_963082485.1. Lineage (NCBI taxonomy): Eukaryota > Metazoa > Arthropoda > Insecta > Lepidoptera > Crambidae > Eudonia > Eudonia mercurella. Next base: position 12,724,247 of record OY720033.1, on the reverse strand, counting down.
TTCGGAAGGCACGTAAAGCCGTTGGTCCCGGCTGCATTAGCAGTCGTTAACAACCACCAATCCGCACTGGGCCCGCGTGGTGGTTTATGACCCGTTCTCCCTATCCATCCATAGGGAAGGCTCGTGCCCCAGCAGTGGGGACTAAAATGAGCTGATGATGATGATGATGATGATTCACAATGCTATACTACTAATGCTATTAGTTACATGATAAAATTTTACAAAAAAAAATCTACCAAGAAGATCGAGTAGGTTCGATTTACACTCGAGCTTCCGGAGACTGTCTGATTTTATTTTAGTAAAATGTTATTATTTGAAAAAAGACAAAGTGTTGAAAAATCTCCACGAGAGGGATTCGAACCCGCACCACATGATATGCCGGGTCAGTTGCACCACCAACCATGCTATCGTGGCTCAATCCAACTCGCCGAAATTAATCAACACTATCTACTCTTACTCTGTAAGCCAAAGGATATTTATTATTTAGTGCGATTTATTTAATTATTTAGTGCGATTGCCAAGTCAATCTTTTTATTTAAAACATAAAAGATTTTTAATATTGATATGGTCACTATAAGATGTTGTTAGGTTAGCTAATTACGTAATAACTTAAGACAGAAGGTCCCTTAAGTAGGGACTGAATAAATTAACCGACTTGGTATTACATGGATCTCACAACTTTTTGCGGTAGAAGAACTGAGTTGCAAGACTTGGTTTTTTTACAAGTTTGTTTTTGAGGGTATCATTTATTCAGTTTAGGCTACAAAAATTAACTCTTATGAATATCAATTTGCCATCGGTTACTTAGAAGAACCGGCAAGAAACTAAGCAGAAGCAAAAGAAGAGAGCAGCTCGTTAATCAAAAAAATATTAAGGACACCCTTTCCTAAGTTAACGTAAATACTACAAATTAAATGAAGCCCTTTTTACTAATTTAGTCGATTTTATGTTAGATATTATTTTATCCTGACTTTTCTTGCCACAAAAGTGCCCCATGGGTCCAAGTGCTACTGGGAGAGGAAAACATCAACAGGCTCCAATAAAGATGAGATAACATCCTGATGGTTCAAACCTTTACAGGTTTCCTAGCCACTTGGGGATGGTAGCAGTACCTCCGCTGGGAATATAATCAACAAAAGCAAAGCTGGACCATTTTCAAAAAATTTTGCTTGCACGAGATGACCATAGTTCGTCCCGCCCCTTGTTTAAATTGACCAATGACGACGAAACGATTATTTAAAAGAAAGAAATTGTTTGCATGTGGTGGCCATACCTCATCCTGTCTTTTGTTTTCATTGATTATGGACAAACAAAACGTCCCTTTTTTCAACATCTTTACTGTCTTCACAATTTTATGATTTTAGAGTTAAAAAGGATGTTGCATCGTTTCGAAAGTTCAGTTGCAACTTGCAAGCCAAAGCGAAGAAAAAACTATTGTTCTGTAATAGATCCGCCCATCCAAGATGCCATTGGTTGGCAAGCCGGTACTATAGCTTTGACAAATGCATATGAAAATAGCCCTTAAGATGGTCCAGAGTCGGTTTTGTTGATAGTACCTAGTAGTCTAACCACTAGACCATTGAAACGGTCAAAAAGTTAGTAGAATTGACGATAAAGCAGGGACGTAGGTGTTTAGATATTTTTTCTATTTATCATCGGTTACAATAAACAAAGATTATATATATATAGAATAATCGGTAGTTCTAGATAAAGAAAAATATAATAGACTAAAATGTTCATAGAAAACACGGAATCATACCACAAATCATTCAGAAACATTGCACAAAGATATCAAAAGCCAACAGCATAAATATCGTTAAAAAGAGAATTCATTTGCGCAGAGATAAAAAGCTTTCCAGAACTACCATGCAACGTCACCGTAATTCAGTTCCATAAATGCAGATATAGAGTAAATTTAAACATGTGCACACTCCTGCGTTTCTCGCAATATGAATAATGCATATCGTTTGGCTTTTCATCGTATTCAAATGGTATGATGTTGTTATTTTTCCTTGGAAGCCTGCCCCGCACTGGACAATCGTATATTTCATGACTGGCGTATCTGTGCAGTGCGTATAATAAATTAGGCCTTTTCATATTTATCAGTTTGCATTACGTTGTGTAATAAAAGTTTTGGCTTGCTACGCGCTGCTGCGATTATGGAGAGTATCATATGTACAACATTAAATGGTGTATGTGATGCAGTAGAACAATTTGTAAGCTGTGAAGAAATAATAATATGGTATTATTTTGAAAAAACGAATCTACAAGATGAAATATTCTATTTTTCTAAGCTATAAAGTAATCATCATCAGCTCATTTATGTCCCCACTGCTGGGGCACGAGCCTTCCCTATGGATGGATAGGGAGAACGGGCCATAAACCACCACGCGGGCCCAGTGCGGATTGGTGGTTGTTAACGACTGCTAATGCAGCCGGGACCAACGGCTTAACGTGCCTTCCGAAGCACGGAGGAGCTCGAGATGATAAAATGTTGGTCACCCATCCGATGACCGGCCTTTGCGAAAGTTGCTTAACCTCAGCAGTCGCAGACCAGGCGCGTTAACCACTGCGCCATCGAGCTCCTCATATAAAGTAATAAGCATTTAAAATTTGAAACTGTATAGGGATCAATAAAGAAAGACCAAAATTTCTTCTTGAAGCTGTATTTAAATTGGTTACGTTAGGTTAGGTTACGACCTCAAAGAGTTTCCCTAATCATTGTTTTTTTACACAACAAGGTAAGGGATTTTACCCCTTACTGGTAAAATACCTCCCTTACCATGAAAAACTCTGCCTTCTTCAGATAAGATATCATATGTTTAATAAGCTATTAATTTGTCAGGTTTAATTTAAATCCATTCTGCTGTTCTGTATCCATTCACTCGTTCGTTTCTGAGTAATGCTTAAACAACAAGTTTCAAGAACATTTACGTAATAGTTTTATTTCAGTATTAATGTACCCATACAAATATTTAGCTATCAAAGAACATTAATCTAACTGCTGAAGAGTCTGTTAACGGACCATTCATTCAAGCTCAAGATAGAAGCTCAGAATAAAGACTGGCAAAGAAGTGGTTTCATTTACCTCACCTTTCATACATTCAAGGGTCATAAATAACTCTATGTGAAGCGAAAAAAGAGCAATGTAATCGCTTGAATTCACGTAGTGATCAACTGTGCCTCAGACCACTGAGCTGGAACGCGATAGTGTACTCAAAAATAAGTCCCGCTCCATAGTAGGTAACTATTTTTCTTGGAAAATAAATGTATTTCACCCCTTTTCAAGACGAGACGTGGCAGATATTATTACTAGACAGTTTTATTTCGAGTGGTTTACTCAATTGAAAAATGCATTTTAAACAGAACTGCTCGCTTCATTTGGCTCGAAAGGAGTTTGTTATGTAGTTGTTGTACTTTCTTATAAAAACATTTGTGTTAATACTCGTAATATAACTCTTTCGTCTTCATCTCACGTAATGTTGTGTGACAATCAGGGTGAAACTGGAAACGCGCTTCCCCCGGAATCCTCAACAACCCAGTTGACTGAATTATCTTACCTCCAACTGTCAGAACACAACAATTATTTTAATGTTTTTGTTATATTACTATAGGCAAGCTTCTTCAAACAAGCCCTCTCGCGGGTGATTAAACCGGTACTGCAGGGTCCGAGAACGGTAGTCTAATCAATTATTGGCCTCTTTATTTTTGATTTATAGTTGATTTAATCTAAACTAACGCTGGCGACGCTAAATAAAACCGGGTTAAAAATAATATATTTCTCTGTATTTTCCTTATCATAGAAAGTTACAATACGGATACGTTACAAAGTTCAGATTTGCTTATTGGTTTGAAAATATTAAACTTTGAAGTTTGTATATGTATGTATAAAACTCTTAAATTAAAAACATAATACCCTGACATTTAATCATGAGTTTCAACTTAACCATTTAGGAGTAGTCACCGATAACGCTGAACACGTGGCTGCTCCTGCCATCGTCATTAAGAAGCTCATTGTTCGAGATCTAATTTGGAGTCTTTGTTTTGTAGACTTGGCAACTTCCCATTGAAACTTGGCAGAACTTAACTGACCGTCCGATTCTAAGCTAACTACTATGTATGTATAAAATAACTGCAGGCAATAAAAGTTAAGTTAATTAAGTCAATCATCATCGTCGTCATCATTAGCCTATATGAAGCTTGAGGGACCCTTTACGTTCGCCGCCCCCAAACAAGCCCGGTGAAGCTGAAAATGCCGTCTGAGGCAATCAGCAATCTCTCTCAAAAAAAAAAGGATTAATGCAAACTAATTAGTAAAAGGAATCATACCTTCTTTATAATTGACGTTTCGATCGAGTTACAACGGCCGTGGTCACGGGCTGACTGCTGTCGCGATGTTGCGCCTCCGTTCTTTATTCCTCTTGGTTCCTCTCGAACGAAACGTCGAGTAAAGAAGGTACCTATGATACCTTTTACTACTTCAAATTCAAATTCAAATCATTTATTGCATATCACATTACAACATAAGGTGGAATATTTATAAAGGTATTCATGTGACACCCTGCAAGGGCACAGCAACAGTATCAGAGGGCTGATTAAAAATGTACAAACTTACTTAACTAGTTATGATTATATAATTGAATTGCAATTTATTTATAATATAATATATGACCAACCAATTTAACACCAAATATATTCTAAGCAAATTGGCAAACAAATTATTGGAATATTCTGATTTAAGCCTGACTTACTCTGTGTACCCAATCTAGAGCTGTTAAAGTATCGTTGTGTGTGAGTAAAGTGTTTATTTAAACTTATAGTTAAAATATTCATTTAGAGTATAGAAGCATTTTCCAATTAGAATTTTTTTCAGTTCGTTATTAAATGAAGTTGATTTCTCTATGTTTTTTATGTTGTTCGGTAAGTGGTTATATATTTTAATTAGCATATAATGAGGGCTCGATGTTACTAGTTTTAATTTAGAAAAAGGTAGGATTAAGTTTGTTTAAATTTCTGTTATTTCTTTTAATATCAGATATCGGTAAGTATGAGTATAAGTATTGGTATTTTCTGACAAATTTACATGATTCTAAGATATAAATGGAAATCATTGTGAGTATTTGATGTTTAATAAAATGAGGTTTACATGACTCCATTTGGTCGATATTAGTTAATATGCTGATACACTTTTTTTGGAGGATAAATATTTTATCAACATCGGGGCTATTTCCCCATAAAACAAGACCATACGATATTCTGGAATACGCGTATGCGTATGCGTATACTTAGCTTTCGTTAATCCCCGTTTAAATTCTCTGTTTAACTATGGAACGCGAAAGTTTAAAAGAGTATACATAAGAGCACATCGAGCGTTTCTGTAACCTATTTAACTTGGCATAAAACAAGGAAGTTTACTTTCGGATTTATTCAGTTGCTCATTGCTCGCGATGTTGCAGGTAGCTTACCCTGAGCTCTTAAACCAGAGTTGTTGCGGTTGCAGCAGTGAAAGCGAGACGCGTGTAGAGCTGTATGTATGAGTCTCATTTTTAAAACTGCAATAACATTGCAATCAGTTAGTTGACTTTGTTGTGCGGAGAGAGAAGTCAATGTCTCAGTAGGAATAACTGCAGGCCGAATTGCGAAAGGTCATGTATTGTTTTATAAAGTTTACGCGAACACTACACATTGAAATGAAACAAATTTTATGGATCTGCTCGCGTTTTTTTATACATCAGTCTCCCTGTGACCCTGCAAAGGGTTTGAAACGTCAGGATAAACATTAATTAAAACTAATATATAAAATAAACGCGAGTAGATCCGTAAAAGTTACTGAAATAAGCAGCACTCTTGTACTGCATTCACCCGTAGAGCTTATTTTGTTACCCTTTTATGTGTGTACATAAACATGTAAATAAATAAACTTGTTTCAGTTCAATGCGAAAGGTCGTGGTTCATGTCCCACTTGAGGCAAGACATCTTTCTCCAAATGCCTTTTTCAGTTTTTTTTTATGATTGTCCACCATATGCCATTACATTCGGTATCACTTAGTAACTTGAGGCTTTTCGAACAGAACAGCAAAACATACTTGAGTGAGGAGCACTCAACTCCCCTCTTTAATTGAGGATCGTTACTAAAAAGTTAGAGGCTCTGAGTGTCCTTGACGCACGCTGCCATAGAAATATTGCGTGCCCTAGTTTTAGTTCCATTTACACCACAATCCCGAGGTCTCCTAACGACGTTGGTTTCAATGTAAATATTGTAATTTTGTTGAATATAAAAAGAAATATCTTAAAAGGGTTAGCTGTAGAATCTAGTAATGTATTGTGCTTGCCGCATTGATTGGCGTTCGTGTCACCATCGTGAAAGCTTAGCTTAGTCTCTATTGTAATGTTGAGCCCACGGTTCGGTGACCAAATCTCATTATATCAAATTTCACTTTGAGAAGGTATTAAAAGCCGTTGATCTCAGATCAGATCTCAGAACAGATCTCAGAAGCCTTCCCCGCTGGAGTCCAGCAGTGATATATTTCTAGGTTGATTATTATATCTTCGATATGAGAATCCGCTTTTTCTGATAAAACTTTAAACATTAATATACAGTTACCCCTGTACTAATAAACATAGCCTTTGAATAGTTATCCCAAGTTTTGTCTCTAGTAGGTACTGTAATTTAAATTAAGTTAACATGACGGGAACTAAACACAAAATATCTACCCCAAGCATTGTATACTTAAAGTTAAATTTTTGATATAAATATCTTAAAGTTAAGACTCAAAAACTATATGATGTACCTTTATAAAGTCTTTACACAAAAATGGAGTATCAATTAAATGAAAGTCGGACTTTTCATTACTCAACACAGCACGTTTTATCTGGAGGGTAACTTGAATCTTCTTTATTAATGTATCCTTACTAAAAGTGGAGAGCTCTCCACGCACTCATGATTTGGAATATAGCGTAACTACGCTGATTTATTTATAGCTAATACAAATCTACTTACCATCAATCGATGCTTGAAACGATCGGTAATTTGATATTGGTACATAATATAAAAAAAACTGGGAGTGCCGGCAGAAATGAAAACTTGAATATTAACATTGTGCATTTTTGATATTTTGGAATGGTTAGGGAATAATTTTGCACGAATTGCTTTAATTATCAGTATAAAAGTACTCTCATTTATGTGGTAGAATACAATATTTATTTATTGGGCTATCGTACACAAACATGTCAATTTATATTACACTAGCGACCCGCCCCCGGCTTCGCACGGTTGCAATGCTGATATTATCAGTGTTGCTCTACTATATGCATGTTTTATACATATAAACCTTCCTCTTGAATCACTCTATCTATTAAAAAAAACCGCATCAAAATCCGTTGCGTAGTTTTAAAGATCTAAGCACACAAAGGGACATAGGGACAGAGAAAGCGACTTTGTTTTATACTATGTAGTGATTAAAAAGTTATATTAAGTTATATTAAAAATTTATATTACGCCGCGCCAGCTGTCTACTCTCCATCCGTCTTACGAATTTTCGATCAGGTCACGTGTCCTGACGCGAGTTTAACATTTTTTACCCATTCCTCTACTCTCCATCCGTCTTACGAATTTTAGATCAGGTCACGTGTCCTGACGCGAGTTTAACATTTTATACCCATTCCAAAAAAAGTGCACAACGCCGCTAAAGAAGTTTTCACTTCAAAAGTATAAGAATCGTTATTGAATGGTATAGTAAAGAGAAAGCCCATTTAAATTATATACATAATCTTAGGCTACTTATATAGTGTTTTTGCTTAAAATCAGTCGATGATCTTTTGAGATTTGAAAACGAATGACTATTATATTTGTAAAATGACAAAGTGTTAAAAAAAATCCGCGAGCGGGATTCGAACCCGCACCCCATGACATGGCGGGTCAGGTGCACTACCAACTATGCTATCGTGGCTATTGAGCCAACTTGTCTAAATCAATCAACACATATCTACTCTTACTCTGTAATATTCAATGTCGTGGCGACATTAAAGATCAGTTAAGAATTAGGCAAGCAATATTTATGATTATAGCTAAAAAATAGCGTAAATTTATATTTTACCATAATCATGACAATTATATTTTTGAATTGAATAATAATATATGAAAACTTATATTGTACGAAGTGAAATTTTTTAAATACGCAGTCTTCACACATATTATCAGTAAGTGACGGTCCGCCCATATGCATATTTAAATTGGTTCAGGGCATTATTCATGCAAATGTTCATCAAATTGAAATTTTATCAATACAGAAGTCTGCAACATAAAATTTGAAAGAGAGAATAATACTTTAGTTTTTTATAGTACTGTTTGTAATGAAGTGGTTTGATGGATAGACAAATTAATTTTTTATTATTAGTTTCACAATGCTGATTCATTATAATTTTAAATTAGTACAACAGAGAGGTGACAAGTATGATGTAGCAGAATAGTGGTGATAAAGAGAGAGAAGGGCCCCACCCTTCTTCTTCCTTTTATAGGGACAGCGAAACATCCCGACGACAGCGCCCTCTACGGCTTGACCTTGCTTGTCCGTAACAGAATAAATAAAAATAAAGGAAACTCAGCGTTTGCAGTTTCTTGAAGCTGCAACGTATGCTGCACAGAGTCCAATTCGTCGTTGCATATGGCGTACCTACTTTAGTTTTAAGTAGTTATTACTTTTATTGTTAGAACCTAAGCCCAACTGTGCTACTTTCATTAAATGTTTTGAATTTGAATAAGCAACACAACAACTTTATTTATTCGTGTTTAGGTATTGAAACCTGAAACTGTTCTCATAGTGATTCTACGACTAGCTGACCCGGCGGACTTCGTACCGCTTTGACAGTTTCCATCATGAGGGTGCAGCGCGGAATTTGAAAATTTAAGTGTTTTTAAGTCACTAGTGCTAGGCGCTGAATAGATCTTATACATTAAAAGGACTAGTGTAGGTTAGCTTGATCCTTTCACTAGGTCATGGTTGTCTTGGAATTTGAAACAAATACCCAGAAACTGCATAAACAATACGTAAAATAATGCTATCTAAAAACTTATTTCTTCCGAAACTTTGTAAATATAGCACAAATGAAACAATGATCCGACATCAAAATGTTTGTATTGATATTCCGCAGGTCACTGTTGTCTTATTTTTCCATTAAAAAACATGAATATGAAAATATGAAGACTTTTCTTATTTTTTACCCAAACGCCTATGATTTTACGAAAGTAAACATTGCTCTAATTAAATCACCAGCCTACTCTGTACAGATATTAGTGTGCGAGCGTATTCGTAGTCGTGCGCCGTTGACACACCACTACCACGCGCCGCTCGCTCGCTATCATAAAGAAACTTGAAACTCGCAATTTTGCGTCCGCGCTGCACCCCGTTAAGTACTGTAATGGTTTCCGTGCTAAGTTTCCGTGACAACAAAACAAACAAATCATTTTGTATTGTAAAATTAAATTGTCGTTTTAAGTATTTTAATTAATTTTTATTTTTAATATAGCCTATCTTACTCAGCGCTACATGCATTCTAATGGTGAAAGATTTTTTTAAATCGGTCCAGTAATCTTTTTAAGTTTATTCTTTGCAAACATACATATTAATTTTAATGAACATACATATTAAGTTTATTCTTTGCAAACTTACATATTAATTTACTTACACACTTTTATACACTTACTTACTTCGCTGGCTCTTTGACCCGAAGTGGGTCTTGACTTCCGACGTCAAAGAACGCCATTTTGTTCGGCCTTGTGCCAGTTAAAGAAAAAAAAAAATTTTTTTTTTATTATTGAATGAATAAATGCAACCGCAAAGTCTGAACAAAACTATGAATTCACGCTTGCTTAATTTCTATATGAAAATCGCCACACACATTGATAAGTTATAAATTAATTTGCACGCCGCGCCGTGACACCGTTACAATAGCAACCGAATAATGGATTCCATTTCATTATTTTCACGGGCGACACTAAACGAAATAAATTACAAAGGCATAATTTATATTCGGACATTAAATTCGATACCTGTTTATTGTTTCACAATTGATATTCAACCTTGTGCCATGATAATTGAGCTGTCGAAAGTTATATTTTAATTACTAACTTTTGATTTATTGAATTTTCTGATAAAGCAACAGTAAAATTATGATTTTTGATGACAGAGAGGTATCTTTATTAGTTCTATTATCGTGTAACTTGCAACATGGGGTCTCTAAGACCCCTCTTTGTTTTAATTTATGCAAGTCCCTAGAACTCCTGTAGGTATCTGATTATCAAAAATCTTACCTGATTATTTCGTTGTTGCTTTTCTGTATATAATGTGACCTAGTTTAATTTAATAAATATTTCTTTATTAATCCTTCACAAACATTACAAATTTATATAGGGTGTTATAATACAAGTAACCTAAAATTATGAAGGACTGGTGCCTGAAATGGGTTTATCACAAACCTATACCACAGCTCACCAGGCCCTACCCGCAGAAAGGATACAGAGATAATTTAAGACAGGAAATAAACAAGTCGAGCTAAACAATACTAGAGACTAAATTAATCTAAACTAGCCCAGCTAAATGATATCAAAAATTCGTGCGTGTTTTTTGAGGGTATTAAGAGTATCTCTTCTACACAGATAAACTTTATAAAATTTCCGTGTTAGGATTATTGTAATGTACTAAGCTATGTTTTGTAAAATGAATTGAACAATAAATATTTTTTTTAAAAGCCGTGTATAAAGTATTCTTATAAACCAGACGTGAGAAGGATTTTTTAAAAAGAAACAAAATGTTACCCTAACCAACTGCTAAACTTTAATTAATTAATTAATGCAACACAAATCGACAAAAAATATGATTAACAAATAGCCACGCAAAACACATCCAGCACGAACGTCCGCCGCCGATAAAGTGAGGAGCCGCTCCGCCTGTGCCACTCAGGCGCCGCGTCCCCACCCAAGCCGCTCACGTCATGTCACGCCACTGTGACGCAAGCCGCTTGGCCCCGCCTCCTGACCGGATGTTTCTAACACGGCCTCTCCTGACTGCGAGTCGTCCTCGACGAAGTCTTGGGGCGACTACGAAGAGCCCTATGCATCTCGCAGTGCCATCAGACCGGCGTCGTCGTTGCGCCGTAGACTGTCCCGCCTCAGGGTCAGAATTCTCTATCTGGAATAACAACAAGGGGTAAAGTTGCCGAAGTCATTTTCAAACTCGTGCAAAACTCTTTCATACATCTCTCACATACTCATTGTAATTTTATCAAGAACAGACAAAACGCATGTCTGAGAGCTCTCAGTTTACCAATATTTGTCGACTTTCACCACGATGCGTGTCCTGCAACTGCCTCTGTGAACATTCAGACACGGAGGGCGTCCCCTCTTGAACTACAGGGATACACAACAATCGAAGTTGAATGACGGAGGCATCACTGAATCGCGCGTCACTCAAACCAATGAGACGGAGGCATCACTGAATCGCACGTCTCTCAACTTCATCGAGACGGAGGCATCACTGAATCGCACGTCTCTCAACTTCATCGAGACGGAGGCATCACTGAATCGCACGTCTCTCAACTTCATCGAGACGGAGGCATCACTGAATCGCACGTCTCTCAACTTCATCGAGACGGAGGCATCACTGAATCGCACGTCTCTCAACTTCATCGAGACGGAGGCATCACTGAATCGCACGTCTCTCAACTAAATATTTAGCACACGCCATAGGTAGCGGCACAAGGCCCGCGCACGTGGCTATCTAATAAAGACTTAGCACACGCCATAGGTAGCGGTCCAAAGACCAGCGCACGTGGCTGCTCGAGATATAGCATACGCCATAGGTAGCGGCACATGGCCCGCGCACGTAGCTATCTACTAAAAACTTAGCACACGCCATAGGTAGCGGCACAAGGCCCGCGCACGTGGCTATCTAATAAAAACTTAGCACATGTCGTAGAGGGTGAGCGCCGCCACCGCGCACCCCGTCAGCGCCTCCATCTTGGCGCCGGTGCGCACGGTGACTCGCACCTCGCAGGCGGCGCGCACGCGCACGTAGTCCAGCGGCAGCGGGTGGCACAGCGGGATGAGGTCGGCGACGCGCTTGGCGGCTAGCGCGCCCGCCACCCGCGCCACGGCCAGCGCATCGCCCTTGGGCAACACCGCGCTGCGCAGCAGCCGCAGCAGCCGCGCGCCCACCTGCAGCGCGCACTCGGCCTCCGCCGCGCGCGCCGTCACTAAAATCACTAGTACACACAACCGAATATAATTTGAATGATAAATTGATAAAAAGTCTACAATTTGATAAATATGAGTCGCGACCGAGAGAACGTTCGTTGTAACCAAGAGATCGAACAAAAGTGCCAAGGCGTGCCGGCTTGATAGTTATCCTCGAAGAAGGCTTCGCAGGTTTCCGGAGTCCACTCGCCGCGCCACAGAACCATGTGCTCGGCGGCTGCCTGAGTCTTTTTACCGTAGGACCCCGCCAGAAGTCTCAACTCGTAGCGACCACTTGGTAGACACCGCACGACTTTATAGGGCCCCCGCACACCAGGGTCCAGTTTGCCTGCCGACTGGGAAAATTTTATAACAAACACCCTTTCTATATTCGATGATATAGCGAAAATCTTGCAAGTAGACCCACCAACGAGCCACTCGTGGAACTAGGTCTTTCTTTCGTTCTGTTAATTTTAGTGAATTGCAGTCCAAGCCGTCTTAGCTGCGTAACTAGTAATATACCATCCAAAGTACCCAGCCAGACCCAAAAATTGCCTTACTTGCTTAACGTTCGTTGGTTTTGGCGACTTTACTAAAGCGTCTACCTTCCAAGGACTCGGCCGTACCTGACCTTGGCTTATGAGTGTGCCTAAATATTCGCCTTCGAATCTAAAACTTGCAAGTGATGCACATGAGGTAAATCATCTACTCTGATAAGTCGTTGTACTTCACCAGTTCGAATATAAGTAACCCCTTTTCTATTTAGAACATCAGTGCCCAACATTATAGGTGCACTAATACATTCGGATGGCACAACAAATAAATCAACTTCTACAGATATCTCTTCAAATGCAATTACTGTTGTCACATAACAAGTACACTCTATTTCTTGACTACCTATTCTACGCATCAAGCGATATGTAGGAATCTTATTGCTTTAATATGTTTAAGAATAGAGCAAGAAATCAAGGATATATCAGAACCACTATCAATTAAAATGTCTACAGGTAACTTTTCAATTACAGCAGTCATGACGTTTTTGCGTTCGGTTTGTTTTGACAAAAATTTACATTACTAGCATCTTTACCTTTTGACTCAACACGTTGCATAACAAAACATTTTCTACGGTATGTCCTACCTTACTACAATTTGTACAAGAAAATGACGTTCTATTCGATGTAGTAAGTGCCGTATTGACTTTTTGTTTTTTTTTTTTTAAACATTGAGACCTCACATGACCTTTATCACAGCAGTTAAAACACTTCACAACCGATTTAGTAGATTCGTGTTTACGAAATTCAGGACGATTTGCATTTGAGGAACGAACAAAATTGCGGGTACTACGAAAATCTGTCTTAGGTTTTGAATAAACCAATAAAAATTCCACTATTTCGTTTGGTTGCAATTTAGCATTAGAAGCAGCAGCTTTTACTTGAGGGTCTGTAATGCCTCGAATGACGATAGCCGTTTTTAAATCGTCAGACAACCCCTTCAAAACATTCAAACGTAACAATGACTTCCTAGCATAGTCGGAATAAGAAGCAAAACTTTTTGAATCCGTATTCATTATATCAAACAAAATGTTAGCAATGTCAACATTACGTGGACAGAGCGAACGAAATTCTAATTTGAAATTTGTCCATGATCGATCGTTCGAGACCCAATCTTTAAGCCAAGTACGCGCGTCGCCTTTAAGGCAACCACCTATGCGCGACAAACACTCGCGATCGTCCCAACAATTTAATTCGCGTCCTCGATCTACTTCTACACACGAAGCATCAAAATCGTGTATACTTGGATCAAAATTTGATATGTAATAGTGACTAGGCTTCCCTTGAATCAGCGATGACAAAACGCTGACAATTTTGATAGTTGTATCAGAAACAGACTCACCGGATACGGCCGCTTTACCTGGAGCGAGAGGCGGCGGAGTATGGCGTTCCAGTGCTGGATGTGGAGGCTCAATAGCTGATGTCGAGGTGGTAGACAACCTATCCTCTATTGCATGTAATCTTTCAAGGATCGCATCTATAGCCTGACCGCGAGAGTTACTACGGCGATGAGAGAACTGTCGCGGCGGCATCGCTTACGAGAATCATGAAAAGTTCTATCATGACTTTTACGTGACCTACTACTATGTCTACGTGGGGTATGACTTCTTTTACGTGATCGAGAATGACGTCCCGACATTATAAAATCAAAGTAGAAAGTACTTACAGTTTTTATCAACTTAAAACAACACAACACAACACTATTCAGAGAAGAGAAAAACCGTTATTGATTAATTAAAACTTATGTGGGTATAACAGTAAGCCGTTAGCGAACTAGGCGTCGTGAACTATCCCACTTCTGATCTTATAAACCAGACGTGAGAAGGATTTTTTAAAAAGAAACAAAATGTTACCCTAACCAACTGCTAAACTTTAATTAATTAATTAATGCAACACAAATCGACAAAAAATATGATTAACAAATAGCCACGCAAAACACATCCAGCACGAACGTCCGCCGCCGATAAAGTGAGGAGCCGCTCCGCCTGTGCCACTCAGGCGCCGCGTCCCCACCCAAGCCGCTCACGTCATGTCACGCCACTGTGACGCAAGCCGCTTGGCCCCGCCTCCTGACCGGATGTTTCTAACAGTATTTAATCTATCTATCTATCTATCTGATGGTAAGTGACGATGAGCCTTTTATAAAATCATTAGTTCCATTTTCAAATTACTTAAAATTTATACAAGCGACGAATCAGCCCCCTAAACAAGCGGTAAAACGCTAATAGAATAGAAATCAAAAAGAATGATTATTGTACGGGATTGACATAGGTAACGACTTGAGCGCCCTGGTTACCACAGAACAATTGAATTGAGTCTGGGCCCGAAAGCGTCTGTGTATCTACATCAACGATACGTATAAATGACGTTTATGTCAATCCCATACAATAATTATTCTATTTAATTCTACTAGCGGCCGCCCGCAGTTTCACCCGCTCGGTTCCCGTTCTCGTGGGAGTATCGGGATAAAAAGTATCTTATGTGTTAATCCAGGTTATAAACTATCTGTATGCCGAATTTCATCCAAATCCATCTATTCGTTGCAGCGTGAAGAAGCAAAAAATTTACACACATACACACAAAATTTCGCATTTATAATACGGCGTCGAATCAGAACGTGGCAAAAGGTTTTCGACAAATTCAAACCTTTTTGCAAACTAAATAAAAATGTTTCGAAAAAGAACCCTTCTAAAAAGGTGAATATCTAATATTTTCTTAGTACAATGCTACTATGATTTAAACGGCATCGGCAGTCCATTTCTTTTCCAGTATTTCAATTAATAATCTGACTCCTTGTGCGGTGTCCTTTTGCGTAAATTTTCTAAAAGAGTTTGATTTTTAAGGTAAGTGAATAAAATAAGATTTAAATATGAAAACCGCAGCCTAGGTACTCGAAAATGTATTATTTGATAAAACACAATTATATAAGTGTTTTATGAAAATACAATGTATATTTTACAAATTAGATTATATCAATGTAGAGGAGGATTACTTAATAAGTAAGGCATATCAGTAAGACTTAACAATATTTAGGTCCGGTTTTTGTCAAAACACCGTAGAATAATTGTATATTCCTTCAGTTCCGTCTGCGTAAAATGAACCTATTATTATAATTTTATAACAATATAATTATTATTTAGATTATTATTATGAAATATAAAGCTTAAACAGCCGAGTTAATTAATTATTACCAAAGCTTAGACAAGCTTCCGGCCGGCCAATTTTTAATTTAAAAAAGTCATTAATTCATCAAAAAAAAACGGTTTATGAGTAATAATTTATTTAACGGAACAACAACTGAGTATGTCAACATATCACAGTAGATAACATCTAAATAGCTGTTACTACATATTGTCACTTCAATTTGAATGTTTGGCGCTGGTCCAGGCCGGTCCGCTCAATATCCAGTTAAACGCTTGCTGTGAAACTACTACCAAGATGCACAAGTCTATGTGAATAATAAGTATATGTTGTGTGAAACCAACATACAATCTTTCGTACATACAATCACCAGAAAATGATGAAACTGCTGGGGCACGAGTCATTCCTATAGATGCAAACACCACGCCATAAAGCCGGCCTTAAACCACCACGCAAGCCCAGTGCGGATTGGTGGTTGTTAACGACTGCTAATGCAGCCGGGACCAACAGCTTCTCGTGCCTTCCAAAACATGGAGGAGCTGGACATGACAAATGTATAGTCACCTACCCGATGTCAGGCCTTTGCGAAAGTAACTTAATTTCAACAATTGCAGCGTACTTAGCACTGCGCCAAACAAATAGCTTGTGTAGGGCATGTGGAGATGAAACGGAGTCAATGCAGCACCTACTGTGTGACTGTGACTCTCTGGCTAGGAAAAGAATGGGACTCCTGGGGTCGGCTTATCCGAAACCGGAGGACTTCAGGCTCTTCGCTCTTAAGGACGTGGCCAAACTTATGGCATCTACATATCTTTACAGAGGAAAAAGAGTGAAAGGATGGGGTTGCACAAAAGATCCCGATGGGTCGAAGTGTTACTGCAAGAGGGAAACCTCAGCAGGCCCCACTAAGATAAGATAGCACTGCGCCATCGAGCTCCTCAATACTATATAATACAATCACAGCTACTGCTTTATTTTAGCAATGTGTGTTGAATCAAGGAAACTAGTTGAATCGACCGTCGACGTGCCATCGACAGAGGGACGGTTTATCAACATTCAATTGACTAGTCGAACTCGTAGACAGCTTAATTGAGCGTCCTCATTGTTCGCATCGACAAAATAGGTCCCTAGCAAACAAATTTCAATTCAAACCTAGAGTTCTAAAATTGATATTTTGTAAAGTTAACGAGAAAAATGACTATATGGTATTGAATTTCTCAAAATTAAAGAAATATTAAGATCGGATGTTGATGACGTAGTTGTTTGTCGACATTGAATAGGGCTCCTTTGGCTTACAGAGTAAGAGTAGATAGTGTTGATTAATTTCGGCGAGTTGGATTGAGCCACGATAGCATAGTTTATTTATTTCAAAAAACGTCTTGTAAGCTTACAGAACAATCCAAAGCGCTTACAAGCTCAGGTACACATGCCAAAAGATAATCAACTTACTCAAAACAATATTACATTAATTAAAAAACGACGGGTTGCACTCTGGGAGTGCCGGCAGAAGTGAAAACTTAAATATTAACGTTGTGCATTTTTGATATTTTGGAATAGTTAGGGAATAATTTTGCACGAATTGCTTTAATTATCAGTATAAAAGTACTCTCATTTATGTAGTAGAATACAATATTTATTTATTGGGCTATCGTACACAAACATGACAATTTATATTACATAAAAAAGTTATATTAAGTTATATTAAAAATTTATATTACGCCGCGCCAGCTGTCTACTCTCTATCCGTCTTACGAATTTTCGATCAGGTCACGTGTCCTGACGGTCACGTGTCCTGACGCGAGTTTAACATTTTTTACCCATTCCAAAAAAAGTGCACAACGCCGCTAAAGAAGTTTTCACTTCAAAAATTAAATAGGCATGTCAAAATAGACTGTCAGATTCAAAATGTGAATGTCAGTGAATCAGATTAAAATTATATATTACACTTAAAATTACACTCAAAATTAGATAGGTGTCAAATTAATTAGTTAGAAGTGCACATGACCCGGAATGTCATGGGGTGCGGGTTTAAATCCCGCTCGTGGATTTTTTTTACTTTGTCTTTTTTCAAATTAAAGAAATGTTTAATTTAAATAATCAACGGTCAAGCCGCAGATTGTTGCAAGTTTAGATAGAACGTTATCGTAACGCACTGGATTCTTTAACTAGCATAGCATAGCATAGAGTCGACGAGTTCAAATAGTTATTAAGTATATCTATAACTAGTTGTTCAACAACAACTACATAGTTGAGTTCGTCGACTAGTTAAAGTCTCTAGTGCGTTACGCATTTGACGCTGATGTCGTTTTGATTACTTTATATTAAGGCGAAGGGTAAGGCACACTAGCGCCGCTAATGGATTTAATTTGATAACTGCTAAACTGGATTTTTTTTCAAACATTGCGGACCTTCCGACACTAGGCAAACATCTATTATTTAATAATTGTGCACTACTTTTAGGTTTGTTTTTGTTTATGAATAAATGCGATATCCTGTTTTGTGAATAAACCACGTAACAAAAAGTAGTGCACAATTATTAAATAAATACTATGGATGCTTTCCTGTTATCGGACGGTACGCAATGTTTAAAAAAAGATCCGGTACGTTAGTAATAGTCAAATTATCAATTGGTGGCGCTAGTGTGCCTTACCCTTCGCCTTAACTATGTTTGGTTTACTAAGGAAATTTCGTTTTTTATAAACTGATTACGTGGAAATTGTAAAAGAAAATCTTAGTTACTTACAATAATTGTATCTTTTTTATGACCAATGTATATTTCCACCCGTTGTTATATTGTTCCAGAGACATCTCTGAGTCTATCAGACTGTACATCACCCCATCGGCAACAGAGATCCGGAGATCGGCATCTGGTGCAAATTGGTTTTGTGTCCCGTCTATCGAATATTTGAATTGGTTTCAACCTCAATGCGAAATAGCTGTTCGCGTTCTTTTTTCTGTTATTGGCATATCGTTAGGTTTTTCTATTCACAAGTTTTATTCATACGTTACAGGTTAGAAACAATAAAAAAGTAAAGTTAATAGCCTATAACTGTCCCACTGCTGGGCAAAAAAGCATAGAAATTAAGTCATCACTACAAATAATGAGTAAAGGTTGACTTTTTTATTTTATTTAAAAAAAATATTTATGTTTTCTATGTCGTAGAAATATTACTAAGTTTCGAGAAATATTACGAAATTGAACCCATAACCTCTGGTGGGCGAGCGCGTTGCTGCTAGGCCACTGAGGCGTTGGCTGACGATGTTTTTTTTTAATACATTTTAAAAGTGTAATCTTGTCATTTAGAACTTCTCCAAGATCAACAACGCAACGGTAATTTTTACAAATCGCACAACTGGATGTTTTCAAGGACATCATTATTTTAAAATAAAAGTAGGTACCTAGCTATTGAGCTTAAAATAATTTTCGTCAATGAAAATTATAATTTGCCGCACTTAATTTTAGAGCGAAAGCTCTTCCCATTAACACAAACAAACATGTTTACACGCGTCGTAGAAATGTCGTTTCTATAAATAAAATATAATATATTTAAAAGACTCGTGGCACACATTCCATTTTAATATTTCCCCTCGGCATTTACGCATGGTGTGGCTTGAAAGGAAAACCAGTGAAAGGCGTACGCACTGAATACAGAGTAAAGAAGTCAGTATACTAAATTACAATGTGGTAAATTTTATTTTTAGATAACAAGAGATTTGGCCTTCATCCCATGGTTTGTGACGACAAGATCGAAAATGGAAGCTTACTTCACCCGGAAAACACAACCACTGAGGAATTGGCTATCTTATCTCTAATTGTCGGAACAAAAACAATGCTTTTGACATTATTTTGTTTTGCTATGAGACGGCAGACTTAAATAAAGCGGTAGCGGGCCAGGCGGAATTAAAAGACCCATTGCCAAACAAATTCGCTAGGAGTTAACCTAAGCTAACCTTTCGCTAGGAGTCGAACAAATGAGCCTCTAGGTCTAAGAAAAAGGTATTTAGTCGGATTCTAAGCAGAACTCTTCCATCAGGCAAATGTGTCATCCGTTTTTCCATTGCCACATAAATATGCCTCATGATCAGAAAGTCTAAGCAGCAAAACGTCCAAGAGTGCGAAACGTCTAATGAGCAGTATAATAAATATAATATATCGGATATTTCGATGCATAGCCCGGGTTTGTGATCACCAACCATTTGGCAGCGTGGTGATTAAGTCAATACCCATAATCAGTTGTAGCGATGACTTAATTTCAATTATGGAGGCTTTTGCTCAGTAATGGGATTTATACACCGTCACTTTTTATCGTTTTAATCCCGCAGGTGGGTTGATCAGACCATGAAACTGAACAACTTTTCCCAAGAAACATAAGTCAAAAAATGAGATTTTTTTAAAACTTTCCTATACAAACCATGCTCGGTCAATAGAGGCTTTGTATGCGAAAGTTAAAAAAAATCTCGTTTTTTGACTTATGTTTCTTGGGAAAAGTTGTTCAGTTTCATGGTCTGATCAACCCACATGCGGGATAAAAACGATCAAAAAGTGACGGTGTATAGGTTAGGTATTTACTTTTACTTTACAAATTAGGACCTACTGATAATATTATACTGTGGCCAGAAGTTGCGTCTAAACCAGTGACCTAGAGCTGAAGAGCGGGAGTGTGAATGTAGGCACCCGTAGTGAGGGACCGCACAATATGACTTCGCGACTTTACTGGGGTGTGACTTCTGAAAGTGATTAAATCGGAAATTAATATTTCATATCAAAATAACAAAGATACCTACATAGTTGGTACATATACGAGTATTTCTAACCAAAGCAATAAGACAGCAATAAGGTAGTATTATTTATTGTCTATTCGAAACTTCAGCTCGTTAGATAAGTAAGAACCTTGTTGTAGTTAGTGAAAAGTCGGCAAGGTGAGAACAACTAGTTTGCCGACGGTACACCGTACAATACCGTTCTGTAGCTGCTTTCGCATATGGCAGGAGGTTACATCTTGTTAGCAGAAACTCATTTTGCATGGCTGTCAAAATTTATAATAAATTACCACAAGATGAATTTGTGTAAGTTTAAATCTATTCTATTTAATTGGTTACTAGACATATGTTTCTATTCGATTAATGAATATTTAAATATGACATGAATGTAATTATATCATTATTATTAGTATCTATTATTAATGTATTATTATTCAAAATGTTCTATTATTATTGATTGATGAATGATTGTTTTTTTTTTTTTGTTTTTCTGTTTTTTATTATGATTCATAAGTATTCTTAATAATGTTATTTATTATTCACTATTCATATTATGTGCAACTACAATAGTAGAATATGAAGCATTTATAAGTGTTTAAGATCATGTTTACCATTTTCTATGAAATAAAATGAATTTGAATTTGAATTTGAGTCAGGAGGAGCAGGGCCGTAGCTAGACATGAATTTAAGGTAGGGCAGCTGTGATTACAGGTAGGGCGGAAGTAAAAATGTTACTTGATCTGTTCTGGTCAATCGAATTTTGGTGTCCTTGATTTGTGAACATGTGCGAGTCAGGTTATTACTTATGTAATTGTCGGGGTGATATACAGGGTGTAACAAAATTCCCTTAATTGCGATTTCGAAGTTGATGCCGTAGTAAAAGTTGTCTGAGGAGGAGTGGAGTCATTTGCCAACTCCTCGATCTCTTATTGTTAATACAACAACAGTTACAATGTCTGTAGGAGCATATATTTACATATACATATACAGTATACATACATACCTATTACTAGCTGACCGGCGGACTTCGTACCGCTTTGACAGTTTCCATGACAACAAAACAAACAAATCATTCGTCCGCTTAAATACACCCGTATCCCATGATGGACCCCTATAGCAGCGCCACCTACCGGGTCCTCGATCCACTCTTCTCGAATCCACTTGAACACAACACCACGTTAACACAGAAAATTTCATCTAAATCGGTACAGCCGTTTAGAAGGAGTTCAATAACATACACACGCACAGACGATTTATATATATAATATAAAGATTTATTAAATTAATCATAGCTTAAGTTTTACTTTTTTTCTCATTTCCGGCAGAAAGTGTCCTTCTATGATACAGAATTCAATAAGATCGATCTGCCGCTCTAATTATCCAACTTTGCACATTATTATCGCTGCACCTAACCGGAGGGCGTTGCTTTCATCATCATTTTCTCAGCCAAAAGACGTCCACTGCTGGACAAAGGCCTCTCCCAAGGATCTCCACAATAACCGGTCCACCTTTGGAGGCCTGCCCACGCTAATAAATAAATAAATAAATAATAATAAACTTCACCCAACCAATATGCAAAAAGAAACAATGTGGGTAACAAAGTAATTAGTTTCGCGTCACTCCGTTTTGTGTTTAATTATTGCACGCATTTATATACACATTAGGTTAATGGCAAAAACAAGTCCCTCATTCGGGATAAATCGTCTGTATCCCTTAAACTGGACCCGCTTCGGCCGGGAATCATTTGTTATGTGTATCGTTACTTGTAGCCAACTTTGTCTGACGAAGAATGTTGGGTCCGGACTGGGGAGCTCTGACCCAAGCCTCTGTAGTGTGAAATATCTTTATAGGTTCTGTTTTTATATTACTTTTAGAGGCGATATTCCTTTTTTTACTGAGAAGGCCGAAAACTCGAGCAAAACAAAAAAATATACAGGTTAGACGTAGCCATTCTATTTGTATTCAAATATTTATTGTAAAATCTGTTTTACTTTCTTTCTTTTGGGAATGTTTTGTCCTCATTTCTGCACCTTTTATAAAATGACACTTGTTCGTTTTATTCATACAACTATGTTAAGATTGTGACCAAATATTTATCTAACATTTGCTTATAGTTGAGACAAAGAGCTTATACAAAGTGTAACAGAAGGGTGTGGTAAAAATTTAAAGATCCAAAGTGTATCCAATATAGATCTTGTATGTGTTGTTACTAAGACATAATTATTAACTTTAATTTGTCATGCAATTTTAAATTAAATATTTTATATAAGTGAAGTCACGCGCGTCATGCACGTATAAGCAAGCAGCACTGATCACAAATGTAAGTAAACAGAGGTTACTAAACCACTAGGGCTGTTACGTAACAATATAAATATTTAATAAAAATTGCATAAAAAATTAAAATTAATAATTCATCATCATCATCATTATCATCATCATCAGCTCATTTTATGTTCCTACTGTTGGGGCACGAGCCTTCCCTATTGATGGATAGGGAGAACGGGCCATAAACCACCACGCGGGCCCAGTGCGGATTGGTGGTTGTTAACGACTGCTAATGTAGCCGGGACCAACGGTTTAACGTGCCTTCCGAAGCACGGAGGAGCTCGAGATGATAAATTTTGGTCACCCATCCGATGACCGGCCTTTGCGAAAGTTGCTTAACCTCAGCACTCGCAGACCGGGCGCGTTAACCACTGCGCCATCGAGCCATCATACATCCACATAATAGAAAGAAACAGTGTGAAAAAACTGTCGGCAGTGGGAACTGTAGTCAGTAAGTCCGTTAAAACTATTTGGCAACCATATTACCCGTTCAAGTGGTTAGCAACTGAGGCTAATATTTTATTCAGATCAAGGTTTAGATCTTTAACGCGTGGGCTGCCGTAAATCTACACATAATAGAAATATAATTGTTAGGCGCCGTGGATCCACGTTCCGACATAATCAAGGTAAATCGGAGCTTAGTACAGAGAAGCAGGGCTTGCAACCGGTACCGAAAAAACAGGTATCATTTCGGTAAGTACCTGTATTTTCCATTTCGGTTCCTGGATCGGTATCCATCGGTACTCACTGAAGAGTCGGTACTCTTCAGTGAGTACCGGTATAGTATCTCAAAAATACCGGTACCTACCTGCGACGTTGCCAGTCTGTTTGTCACGAGCATTGCACTGCGGCCACGCGAAATGATCATAAACAGGCAAGCCAACGAGACGAGAGCGCTACGCGTGCAGTTAGCCAATCCAAGCGTCACACATTCATTATTTATTTTATTTAATTACCTGGTACCGGTATTAGTACCGGTTATTTTACAATACTACTTACCGGTACGCATCGGTTAACCTGTATGATTAATACCGTTATCAAATCGTTACCGGTACTTTTTTAAAGTCAAAGGTACCGTTTATTGAAAATACCGGTATTCCAAGCCCTACAGACAAGTGCTTTCAAGTGAAAATCGTTTAAAGCTTGGCAATTTTATTGTTGCTCGAAAGCCCAAAAATGCGTAATTTTAGCTTTCAAGAAACAATAAAAGCATATTATACAAAAAAGTTAAAGAGACTCTGAAACTTTGAACGTATACGACAATCTATTAATAGAATAAGCCGATTTTAATTAAACTTTTAAGCTTTATGGAAATTATATAGTTCTTGAGATTTATTAATCCACTATAGAAAGTTTCAAATCACATAAAATCAGTAAAACAAACACATTTTTATTAACTGTCGACTTCTCTGAATCAACATTTTTCTTTAGCATTAAAGTTACATTCAAATTGGCTTATTGGTTAGAAAGCATAAGAGCTTAAAATTTGAATGGGATACCGATATGAAAAGTGGCTCTTAAAACAAGTAAACCTACAAACAACAAACTAAACTTAGCGAAACAAGATGCTTTGTCAAATCTGATGTTCATTGCCAACTGTACCAATCAAAAAGTAATCACTGTTTGTTCAACTGACGTCTGAACGAGCAATGAAATCCACAAATCTGTGTGTAGTAACTAATGAGTATTTGAATCACCTGATTGCGGCTACGTTAGCTGCCGACTCCATATTTCACGAATTTACACTCGCAACCGGTTGAAAACATAAATTTGCCGCCTTTTTTCCTTTCCACGATCACTCAAAACAATTTTTCATTCGCCATGTTGTTTGTCCGAATCGCGTTGTGTACGACGAGGGTGATAATTAATCGTTCGGACGCGGCCCCAAGTATGACCTTTCCGTTTGTTCATCAGATTCGCGACAAAAAAATCGCGAACCGTAACTTTCCGACGACGCACGACAATATGGGAAGCGCTGTGAAGTTTACGAGGGGCGCGACACATTCAATTGTTTCAAAACTATTTTTGTGAGTGGACCAGGCAACAAAATATCAGTTACATTAATACTCTAGTCTTTTGAAAATAAGCCGTTACACTATTTTATATTAAAGGAAGGCGACAAAACATCATTATAGGTGACATTGTTTTATTCCAACAGTTAGAGATGGCATAATTATACATAAATTAGCCAGATACTGGTAGTTGAGGATTGCAGAGTTAGGTGAGTGCGCCTGACTTTGACCTTAACATGAAATCAGGTTAGATGAGATAAAGGCTAGACCAAAAAAAAGCAAGGTAGAAGTAGATCGTTTTAAGAGCTTCTTTGACCACAGAGTTATGCGACGAAAGGTGCTTATCGTATTGATTAATGCGTCATGCCACGCAATAACCTCAATTTATTTAATAAAATGTTCAAAATGATTTTTAAAGCAAATTTTGTTGCGAACAAATTACAAACTCAATTTATTTGGTTTAAAACGATTGTGTTCTGTTTTGTGTATCAATAAATATTTTTTAATGAAACTCTTTGCTCAAAATGACATGTCTTAATACTGACAGTAACTTTTAATTCTATTAAGCGCCCTATAATGTAATCGGCACAATAATTATCATTTAATAAACACATGGGAACCTTCTAAGTCCTACACATCCGACCTCTAAATGTGTTAACTCCACATTCGCTCTATTTAGTTCCAATAAGTTTCATATTAGCGTGGCATGCGTTACTTGACACTTGTCCCCGGTGTTCCTATGTCAAGTTTAGGAATACCTCCGCTATTAATTCCCAGCCCCCCGTCAATAACTTCGTGGGTTGATTAAATTCCCTACTTCACTTCATATATCGTAAAGTTTACATAGATCGGGATATAATTTCTCGGAGCTTTGTGAGAGTTTCTAGATTTATGTAAGCCAACCATTGTTTTCGCTGGAGCGTAATTTAATTTTGCGCTTAAATGATATTGCTAGCATTAAGGTACACAAAGTAAAGGATCTTACTTGGAGTGCTCCGAATAATTTGATTTAGCTGTAGGTATACATTTTGATTTTCCCTTCTAATACCTATGATTAAGCGATCATAGCTAGACATAGTAGTTGTTGACATAGGCGCCTTTGGCTTTCAAAGTAAAAAGTAAATAGTGTCGAATAATTTCGGCGGGCTGGTTAGAACCACGATAGCTCAATTGGGAGAGCACCTGACCCGGTATGTCAGAAGGGTGCAAATTCAAATCCTGCTCGTAGAAAAATTTTTTTTCAACATTTGTGTTTTTTTTATATAGCTAGACAGGTTTTTTGACGTAGCATTTGCCGCTAGTGACCCAATTTGGACTAAGAATTAGGTGCCTAGTGTGAGTTTTGTTTACTATCCGTATTCATTCGATTACGTTAACGAAAGCGAAAATTAGTATAGAATTTTAGCAGCGCCTCCTGGAGACAAACGATAGAGTTAAAATGTTGCCATACAAATTCTCGTTTTCGTAAATGTGAACGAATGTGAAATGTAACTCACATAGCATGTATATTTTGCGTGCGAGAAACAACTTTAATACGTTATCTAGAAAACTAGATTTTAACCTTTTTAACGGCGATGCATCGGCAAAACGGCTCATGAGCCAGTTATTTTTTAGTGTTAGTGTTAGGTTAGTATTATTTTTATTTTAGTTTATTTGAGAAACAAACGATTTAAAATACATGCAAGTTTTACAATAGACATAACACAGTTATCAGTGAAGGCTCTACAATTAATTAAAACAGACAAATTGTTACAGGACAAAGGACAAAATAAATGCACAGAGCTATGTTAATTATTATAAAACTATTTAAAAACTAAAGTGATAGCAAAAGGTTATAATATAGGTAACATTAATTCATTAATTCTCGTATTTGATTTTTAAACTGTAAAATACTACATATACTTATATATATATGATATGTTATATTCTTGACAAGATCTAAACAAAAAGGTATTACCAGCATATCTAGTGCTGGTAGTGGGTTTGTGTGTGTGTGTTTCTTGTTAAGTGTATCACATTATTATTTATTCTGTTATTATTTTTTAGTTTTTAAGTTGTGTCATAACTGTCGGTCTTCCTATTAATAAATAAATGAATAAGATTCAAATGACAAAATTAGGCTACAGGATCAAGAATAGTATTTAATTTACAAGAATCTAGACCTATAAGATTTCATCCTTATATCTTCGTGTGGTTTAAGGCAAATCCATGTATTCTTGCAAAGGGTTATAAGCCTCTAAATGCTCAATCAGACCGACGTAGCAAAGAAGAACATCCAAAGAAAGTGAACAGAGAGATGCTTAAAGAACACATTGAGAGTTTTAGACCTAGTAATGCACACTATAGACGAATACGTGCACCTAATAGGAGATATCTGCCAAGTGACATAAGTGTTTCTGCCATGCATAATGATTTTATAATGAAAAATCCAACTGTTAAAGTATCCTATGACCTTTACCGATATTAATGTCAGAAAGCAAATTGTTTTTACTGCTTTAAGAACAGCAAGAGACGCCCCCCTGAGTTTTCCCAGCGAAGCTACATTCTAATCGTATGGTTTGATAATAGGGAATTGTTTTGCGCCTGACAAATTGCTACCACCATATTTCCTAAATCTCCATAACAACAAACATGTTTTTTTACAATTGTAAATTATTAATTATTAATTAATAAGGCTTCTTGAGGAGCTCGATGGCGCAGTGGTTAACGCGCCCGGTCTGCGAGAGCTGAGGTTAAGCAACTTTCGCAAAGGCCGGTCATCGGATGGGTGACAAAAAATTTATCATCTCGAGCTCCTCCGTGCTTCGGAAGGCACGTAAAGCCGTTGGTCCCGGCTGCATTAGCAGTCGTTAACAACCACCAATCCGCACTGGGCCCGCGTGGTGGTTTATGGCCCGTTCTCCCTATCCATCCATAGGGAAGGCTCGTGCCCCAGCAGTGGGGACATAAAATGAGCTGATAATGAAGGCTTCTTTGGCATAAAGTAAGAGTAGACTGATAGTGTTGATGTTGGATAGAACCACGATAGTATTAAAGTAGTGCACCTTACAGGTTCGAATCCCGCTCGTGGAAATTATTACATTTTTTTCAAATTGAGATTTGTACGCGGCAAAATTCGCGTAAAAATAAAAACATATATCATAACTCATATATAACTAACAATATACTGTTTAGGAGAGTTTATATGTTGACAATCGACGACTACATGATCGTATGTATACTCGTAAGCTCGACGCAGCCCGAATGGTAAAATCATTTTGATGCTTCATTAAACTACATGATTGCTATTTTCCATAATTGTTTGGACTCATTGGGTAAGAGATTAACAAAATAAATTGGATGTTTCTTGTATTTTTACATCAGTCGGTTGTTTATTGGATTTCGCAATTCACGAGAAAACGTGATGTTTGGAAAAAAAAGACGTGTTGAAAAATTCCACGAGCGGGATTCGAACCCCATGACATGCCGGGTCAGGTGCACTGCCAACTATGCTATCGTGGCTAAATTGTAATTTGTTCGCAACAATATTTGCGTAAAATTATATGTAAATAAACATAAACGTGATGTTATTAGGAGGTCGATGGCGCAGTGATTAACGCGGCCGGTCTGCGATTGCTAAGGTTAAGCAACTTTCTCAAAGGCCGGTCATCGGATGGGTGACCAAAAATTTTTAATTTCTAGCTCCTCCGTAATTCGGAAGGCACATAAAACCGTTGGTCCCGGCTGCATTAGCAGTTGTTAACAACCACCAATCCGCACTGGACCCGCGTGATGGTTTATGGTCCGTTCTTATCCATCCAAAGTGAAGGTTATAGTGCTCTAGCATCAGGGACTTAAAATGTGATGGTGATGATGATGATGATGTGATGATAATAATGATGATAAATAAATATAAGTTTATAGTCTTGATATTTGGTTAAAATAAATACTATAAATTTTAGGGGGTAGTTTTAGGGGTTTCAAAATAAAAAATTACTTTTTTTTTTAAATCAACCAGCTTCAGGAATAAATATTTAAAAGGTTTATCAAAACATATAAAGGCAATATAAAGGAAATAAAAAGAAAAAAAATACCACAAAATATTATGTTTTCATTTAAATTCCGAACCTTGAGTTTACCCACGAACATTAAGATATCAGTTTTAATTGAAAAACCTTTCTGTTTTCGTCTACGATCCGTACGCCAACACAATGCTACGAGTATGTAGCCGCGAGCGGCCATTCGTAATTCTCATTTTAAATTAACCAATCGGAAACACACAAACGTGAACACACAAACTCAACTATGGAGTTGTAAGTTTATTCAAACTAGTCTTTACTAGCTTCAGACAGTGGCTTCGCCTAAGAGAATATGTCTGATACAAAATGGGGAATAACCCCAAAGGAGTAAAAATATAGTATTTTGACCTATGTTTCTAGGGGAAAGTTTTTCAGTTTCATGGTCAATCAACCCACCTACGGATCTAAGACTTATATTTTTTTCTTTACTTTATTTAATGTATTTTAATTTTTGTATGTGATAATCCTGAATATAGGTACCGAATTTCTAATGCCAAACTTAATATGGAGAAAATTAATTTTTGTTAGCAAAAAAAATATATCGAAATTATTGTCTTTTAAAGCTTATACGCACTCGCACTCATTTATTAAACAGCATAGGATTTTCGTAAATTACAAAGTTGCGATCATCTTCATATTAGTTTCAAACAATTTTTACACCTTTTGCTACGATTTGCGTAAGTTTTAATTTATAGTCAAATTTTTTATATAAAATTTGAATTATTAAACTCATTAAAATTGTAATTCTAAAACTATCGTAAACATTAAACTTATTTTCGTAATCTTTAGAATAAAATGCGTATGTACATTATTGTAGATTTTAAGCTCGTGTATTAAAAAGAACTCGATAAGATCAGTAGGTACCTATCAAGAGTTTCATTAAAACGTATAAGTTAGTTTATACTCAAACATAATAAAGGTAGTAACAGACTGAGCGTATTGCTGGCGTGTATATGCTTATTTTCGCGACGGTCGTAAACGGATGCCATGCTGAACTTAACCACTACTACGAATGGAAGCGGGCTCATATACTCGTAAACGTGCGAGCTGTTAACAATGCAACTCCATTTGACCTAATTTGGTTTGCCCGTTAAATACTCCTATATACCTACAGTCGAGTTCAATAAAATCACAACAGCATAGGACCCTGTCGCGTAATTGATAATTAATGGTTGCCAACAAGTTAAAGTTGTCAGAAAGTACTTTGAAAAGGTACAAAAGTGCTCATTATATTTTATTAATATTGGACTTGAGTACTGAGTAGTTTGGTATTTTGGTGAAATAGCGTGACTTGACGAATCAACGAGCATGCAAAAATATGCGCTGAATTTGTTTGAAAGCATATTAAATCGGTTCCCCCATTATAGCGCGTGTTGTTCTATACATTCAAGGATACAAAAGTAGTGCATACAAAAGTAATAGTGCCGTTCGTTCATACGTGCCGCAAATACGCCAAGTCTGTACCCGCCCTTAGTCTTGATGTATAAAACACATTCATTGTTCAACGGCTGTATCGGATTCAATTCATTACAGTAGTCTTTCAATTTCAAAAAATACCATTTGACCGTACAAATAGGCACGTCAAAGCTCGCGCGATTATCCGATCGAAGTTGATCCAGTTACGTCAAAAACAACAAAGCCGGGGTGCTCGCTGTAGGAATGACCGGTTTCCGAACGCACCAGGGGGTCGACCGCCTAACACTCTCGCTTTCGATCGCTTTGAAGGCGAGGCGAGGAGGAGGCGTCATCTTGTCATTTCGAAAGCAATATGAAAGCAATATCGAAAGCTATAGGCTATAGCTTTCGATATTATTCGATATTATATTTCGATATTATATTAGAAAGCGAGGCGAGGGCTTCGCCTACAAAGCGATCGAAAGCGAGAGTGTTACGCGGTTGGGGGGCAGGCTGTATAAGCTTTTTGTTAACATTATTTGATATTGTCGATACAATGAGCTGAAAAGAAAAAGAAGAAATTTTGTTACAACAATTTTTTGATGTGTAACATCTTTCCGCTCGCTTTCTATATAAGCAATTTGTGGGAGTAATTTCATGAAATGAAGACGGAAGTATGTGTAACAGTGTAACAAGTTTGTAACAGGAAGTCGGGGAAGCTTGTGGGAGTGATTTTGTGAAATGTGTAACAGTGTAACAAGTGTGTAACAGGAAGTCGGGAAAGCGCGCAAGCGCGCGCCATTTTGTACATTTAAAATCGATATTATAAACATGACATATTGTGCCATTTGACTATCAAAGGTCATTTATGTCAAATGTCTTTTAATGAGTATTTACTGCATTCTTTAATGATTTGTAAAAAAATATACGTATTGTTAATTCTACATTCTATTTTCTATTATAATATTGATTTCAACCATTTCATGTGTAATAGACTTTTAAACTATATTAATAAATATTTACTGTTGATATAAGTCTCAATAAAGTGCAGATCATTGATAAAAAACCCAAGTAAGTAATAATGAATAATTATTCGAATAAAATATCTTATTATTAGTATACTCGTATAGCTTTTTTAAATTTTGAGGTTAATTTCTGTCACTGCTTAATGGAAAAGTTTCCGTATTTTCAGATTAAAATGTTAAACTTGCTTATTACTAAGGTGAGATGTCAAATGTTACAACATCATATGCGACTAATGTAAGGCTCGCTCGTTTTTTTAAATATATTGTACGGGTAGGCACTAGGCTTTAATCCCACCTGATGTTAAGTAATAGGCCGAAGGTGGCAGCGCACTTCACCCTGAATCCTTTACTACTGAGGCACTGGCTATCTTATCTCTAGCTGACGGAAAACAACAATGCTACTAGCATTGATGTTATGGCGACGTATTTATATAAGATGGTGGTGGACAAACAGGCTTAACGCCCTACCACCAACCAAGGCTTCTTCAAACATAAACTTACTCTCCTCAGAATCGGCATCATATTGCAATGTCCGTTTGTTGCCATCTTTTCTCATTAACGACGATAACAATATGTAAGGACATGGTTTGATTGTAACTTACCTCGTTTGTTCCGGTCAACCCAAGCCAAGGTCCCAAGCAAAAGCGCCCTCGGGTTATTCCGGCTTTGATTCGACCCGAACTCCTCGGAGAATCTAGTTGGGGACGGAAACACTCGTTCGTGATGCAAGGCTTTGGTCCCATAAGTTCTTCCTGGAACTAAACTTGTTTGGCAATAGACGGATATTAGCAGCAGCATTTGAATCTTGAAATCAATTTTTTTTATAAATATTCGGAATCATGACGTTCTGATTAATGAAAATCGGAATTAAACATATCCGAATGTGTTCCCTGTTTATTCTCAACACAAATATACTTAACGTCTTTTACAAACGTATCTTGTTAAAAGATAACACT
The DNA here is from genome assembly GCA_963082485.1 of Eudonia mercurella. Lineage (NCBI taxonomy): Eukaryota > Metazoa > Arthropoda > Insecta > Lepidoptera > Crambidae > Eudonia > Eudonia mercurella. The sequence continues at coordinate 12,691,794 of OY720033.1, read as the reverse complement.
CTATCACGTAGTTATTTCAGTTGGAACAACAGAACTCCACCTTTGTGCCAACGCATATTCCAGACAGGTGCAAACGTGTACAAGCACTGTGTTAATCTAGGATATTGTCCGGGGTCCGGACGTTGTAACTCGTCCGGTTGTAACGGCCGGACACTTGGCAAACTGTACCGCCGGCCGGAACACAGCAATTCATATAACGTTGCCCGTTTACGTTTTGCGGCGAGTTAACAATGGATTTGGTTTTAGATTTCACGTTTAGTTTGTTGTCCCAATTGTCGATGTTTCGAATTAAACGTTTAAGTACATTTTGTGTCATTTTATTCAGTGTTAGTCATTTACGAGATACATCAGTGATGTAATTATTTTGATGCTTAAATGTCTACTGAAAAGAGTAGCTACTAAGTTTTTTGCTGAGGTCTTCTCCTCTAAAGCAGCGGGAGAAGCAAAAATAAACCTCTAAAGCACCGGGAGGATCACATTAAATCTATTTATAAACATAAACTTATATTATATATTATTATGTATTTTTTCATTCCTCTTTATCGTAGTTCACATGCGTTCTTTATCTGCCTAAATATGGCAAAATCAATTCAATTTATGTAGGCGGTACCTACTTAAATTATCTACGAGCATATAGACCTTTCGAGGTTTTGTTATCGTTATAATGGCATGAAACTGTACTCATTATTTTGTATGAGACTATAAAGAAAATACATAAACGGTTGATTGTTATAATCGAACGACTTACTAGCCTATACACAAAAGAAAAATTTCTGACTGACCGAAGTCCATCCGATCGTATAAGAGTCCTATAAGAGTCGCAAGCACAACTGAATAGGAATAATATTCCATGCAGTTTCCTAAGTAACTGTCACTAATATTCGCTACGACATGCCGGACGTCGTAACTTGTCCACAGTAACACATAACACGAACGAAACAGCCTTGTGAAAACACACTTGGCAAACTTTGTATAACAGAGGAAATAACGACTTTACAGCTATAGGGACAGTTTTAAATGGAACCTTTAAGGAAGTGTATAATATTAAAATTTTGTTCTAACTCGATAGTTACTACTACACTTTGTGACATTCACCCATCGGATGAGTAATGATTGATCGGATGAGAGATGTAAGTGTAAATGTGTTACACAATTATATTTCAAATTTTATTTATTATTACCAAAACCACCATACCATTATTACCAAATCAAATATTTAAAAAAAAAATTAAAAGTTTCGGCGTGTTGGATAGAGCCAAGATAGCATAGTTGGTAGTGCACCTGACCCAAAAACGGCATTTCATGGGGTGCAAGATAGAATCCCGGTCGTGGAAAAAAATTCGACACTGTTTTCAGTGTTACATTATTTCAGTACTAGTAAATGTACAAGTAATTGTGTTTCAATCACAACATGAAGCTGTTAATACCACCGAAATACCATCAAATTAATTAAGTTACACTTTAAGAAAAATTTCTATTAACTTTTTTCGATGTTTTTAAATTGTTTATTTTTAGGTCGGTGTTCAAACTGATTTGGACATTTATTCGATATTTCATACGCCTACTGTAAGTACTTCCACAAAATAATGCTATCGTGTGCTAAACGACTAGCTGCCTGATGTTCTTGACAATCTTTATAAGAATAATTATTCTGTAAGCTGTTAATTTACTTACCTATAGACAGTTAGTAGGTTAACCTCTATTCTCCGGCGTTCATTAAAAAAACTGTAATTACACGCATTAAAATTAATTAATACCTCAACAAGTTCTTCTAACTGATAACAACTTTGCTGATTAAATATTCCGGCCGAAATGAAAAGTTTTCAAGATAAGCTTGGAACGTAATTTCATTATGCTCTTTAAACTTTACGTTTAAGTCATAATTTCGTAACACTAATGTTGTAATAAATTTTGAAATTAACATTTTTAAAGTAATTTAGCGGGATTTATTACAAGCTACCTACATTAGAAAAGTTCACAGGAAATATTTTAATATATATCTTTAATTCAAATACAAAAGCGTGTTTATTACTGCTAGGTACTTACTTTTTTCTTTGTTTTCAAGAACCATTTGTCATTAAACAAAAACAACTTAAAGACAAGGCTTTATGAACTAGATCCCTTTGACTTCCCTAACGTTGGAAGAAAGCATAAAATATAATAACATTTAGTAAAAAAAAAACAAAATATATTTATTTTTCAAACAAAATGCTCATTACCTACATCTTTTAAGGTATTTAAATACCTGTTTCAGAAGAACCCTTTCTTAACAAAATGTACCTATCTACAGCAACGTACAAATAAGGTCATACAAAAAGACGCTTAGAATGTAAGGACATAGCTGCACTACATCGTCGCTTGCTACTAGCCAAGTCCTGTGGCCATTTAGCGGTTCACTGAAATCCGCAAAAGCTTCAATCCATCACTGAGAGTTACGACGTCCTCTAGAAAAAGATGTCGCCAACTTTGCTTTTGAAGTGGTCTACTAACACTTAGATACAAAGAAATACTAATTATGGTTGCAGTATATAAACTTCTTTTGAGCTTAAATTTTTAGGTTCATTTTATAAAATTTAATAAAACCTCTTAGGTACTCATAATTTAATAAAATATTGTATTGTAAAATCATTTAGTATACATAAAGGGCCTTACAATTAAACAGATTATAAACTTCCAATTGTTATTCCGTGTTTTGTCTCTTTTTCTAATCTGAAATGAATTAACATGGCGGGAACAAAAAACGGAATATCTATTCCAAGCTTATTCTTTGTTTATTTGTACGAGTAGTATTTGTATTATATTGTAGATATTATTATAGTATGTGTTCTAGATAAATATCTTAGGGCTTAAGTGGGATGCACATAAAGTTTTTCAATAACAAATTATTGTATTGAAATCTCAAACTTTTTATGTTGCCTTTTTGTATATCTACCTACATAGCTGACTATCATTCATTCATTCATTTCAGCCAAAAGACGTCCACTGCTGGACAAAGGCCTCCCCCAAATATCTCCACAACGACCGATTTTGTGCTGCTTGCATCCAGCGGCTTCCCGCGACCTTTACCAGATCATCAGTCCACCTTGTTGGAGGCCTGCCCAGCTGACTATCGCAAAACAGTAAAATATGAGAGAAAAGTTTACAGTCGTAGTAAATACTTGGAATAGTTTTTCTTCTCAGTCTTTTTTTTTGTATAGTCTATGTTACTCATCGCTTCTATCATTCTAATGGTGAAAGAATTTTTGAAATCGGTCAAGTAGTTTTGAGTTTATTCGTTGCAAACATACATACATACAAAAATACAAAGCTTTCTTCTTTATAATATTAGTATAGACTTGGCACAAGTAACGTCTGTGCCAACAAGCAATAAGCAAGTATACCACCACAAACGAAACTCTTTTCATATTTCGTTGACCCACATTTCGCACCATAATTCCTAATTAAACTAAATTAACAAAAGCACGCGGCATAAAAAGAATAATTTGCTCGGTCGCTCTCAAAACTTTCTTTATTTCCTTCTTTGAAAAAGTACTTAATTGTTCGTCGGTAGCGGTGTTTGTTGAGAGGCAAAAAGTGGAAGAAACCTGTCGCGTGGCGTTGTTTACCGGGACGAGAGAAACAAGTTGGGAAACAAGAAACTAAATGTCTTACGTCTTAGTGTAAACAACCGAATTGTTGGGTTTACTGTACGTACACTGTGAGATTGATGGTGTTTCTTTAAGACTATCCAGGTGATAAAGTCATTGGAATGGCCATTGGAACCGTTTGTTGCGAATTAACGGCGAGACGACTGATCACGCGATCAATTACCCTATGTACCCAAAACAGTTGCGATCCTTTCTGAAAACGACGGTCACTACGCTACCTATATTGTTAAAAAATTGTTTTTAAAAAGGTAACAAAACACAGACATCCTGATCCTCCTCGCCATACATGTCCAGCGTATCCACGACAAATGAGAAGAAACTGTTGAGGAAGACACAGCCACTGTTTTAAACCTTTATGACGACGACGAAATCAATCTTACGAGGTTGACTGCAAGCATTATAATCTGTTACCTCTTGACTCTCGTCGTGACCTTCTTGACTTATGTTTACTTTACGATATTTTGAAGAACAACCTAGACGCACCTAACCTTCTCTCACTTGTCAGTTTCTGCACTCCCAAATACCGTACAAGACACACTCCATTATTTAACGTACCAAGTCACCGTACAAATTACTCGAGTAATGCTGTTATGACCCGTTTGCCCAGGACATACAACAAAAAGTTTCAGCACATTGATATATTTAATACCGGTAAACGGTCCCTAAAAAGGAAAGCATTTATCCCGAATATTTATCTCGATCTCGATCTCAAATAGTGATAGATCCTTGTAAAATGTAGCATAGTAAGTGTTTTATATTTATATTAGCGATTTTTGCGATTTTTGTTGTTTAAGTTTAATTTTAATTTATCAACCTATCTGGAGCTTCTTCAATAGATGTTCAACCATATGTCATATGCGTAAGGTTCAGGATCTGTTGAGGAAGTTTTGCAGTTTGTGGTGGTCTAGTGTGCAGTCTGTGTATGTCGTGTGCATGAATGTGTAAGTTTAATTGTATTTTTTTATGTATATGTGTATATATATATATGTATATGTATAAATATGTTTATTTATTTTTGTTTGTAGGGTTTTGGTCTGTGGCTTAATTTATTCGTGAAAATGTAAGTTATTTAATGTAAATGTAAGTTATTTAAGACAGATTGTACACTGATTATTGAACACGAGCATAATATGTTGTCAAGTGCCTTTTGTTATTCTTAATGTGTACCTAGTTAGTGAATTAGTCATTGTTGTGGAATTCTCTAATTGGCTTAAGTATCTTGAAATAAGTAAGTTAAAATGTGTTTGTAAAAAAAGCTGTAGAATTTCCTAATAAATAAATTAATTAATGACAATACGGATTAAAAACATGAAACATCAAAGAAAGATTTTATAAGCAACTCCTATGGGAACATCCTTTTTCAGGAACTCCAAGAAAAATAAGCAAAGAAAAGGAAAAAAAGTAATCTGCTCTTTTCTACACAAATGAATACATAATATGTTGTACATCAAATACTCACTAAATAACCACGACTCTTTCCTTGGACGATATGCGAGCCAATTGAAATTAAAAAAACATCCTAATTTCGAAATAGCAATCTCTTTAATTAAACTTAAGATTTGTTATTGCTTCCACTACGCATATTTATCAAAAGGTTTTAAATAGACTAATGGTTACAAAGAGACAAAAGAGCGATTAATGAACAGAGATGCATCTAGTGTGAAATGTAAAAATGGCTGTACTTAAGCAGAGCTCTAGAATCGTGTCTGTCTCCTAGCAAATAAATCAGATCTCTTTGTTGAGACTAACTGATCGTCATTCAATCCACGCGGTGAACAGGCTAACTTTATCTGCTTTATATATATTTTTTATAAAATGAAATGCCCGCCTCCCCCAGAAATTGCGACTAAAATTTGTATTCTCTCCGTGTAGATCACTTTTTGTTTATCCCTTCTTTTACTTGTTAAGTTTAGCCTCAGTTTTTTTTTGCTGCTTGTCCTCGAGTTCTTTTGTTTTCGCTAAAAGAGCGTAAAAGTGGATAGATAGCATCTTTGTCACAGTAAATTTTCCATAGAAATTGTACTTGAACAATACGTATTTTGCGAGTTTCTCTCCTATTGCGTTGGGCGTATTAAATTTCATGAAAAATGTTTACAAAAAGGTTTACAAAATTTGAGAACGATAAAATATTTTCGATTGAATAAATTCGTCTTAACAACATGAAGGAATCACGAAAGTATCTCGAAATACGTTTAAAAATTTAAACTCTACTTCTCCTTCTACTTATTCTAAAAATTCGATCTCTAAGAAATGTACAACAATCAAAATCTTCGAGTAGTCTTAATGATGCATAAAATCGAAACGATTTGACTCTTTACTGACAAAGTCTTAATTTTAAATGTCATGCAGTATACCACCATGTTATGAAGACGAATTAAATAAAAACATTTTATATCATGAGAAGCGTAGTATTCAGGGCAATTCTCTAACTTGTACCGAGTATTTATAAGTGCACAAGACTTATGTCTGAGTAACAATACAGCGGAGCTTACAAAGTGTAGAAGTGTCAAAACTATCGTGCGAAATTGTTTTGCTACATTGTCCCGCCGGCCGGAGCGCTGTTTCATAATGTCCCATAAACTTGAACGTGAAAGGCGAAAAGTTATGGTACGTAAGTGGAAAGCGGTGACAAGGTTGAACATTCAAATTTTAATGATACAATGACTAATTCCCCTTTTTCCATTGTTTATAGACGTTGAATAATAACACCCAAGTTGCTTATTTGATATTCTTTATACATGTAGTTGGAGTACAAATTACAAATCTGAAAACAAGCTTAAAGTGCTAGGGACGGATTGTAGACATATTTTGTTTTACCATACAATAATTATTCTATTTAATTTAATAAAATTATTAATTAATTAATTAATAATAAAAAATAATTATTTAATAAAAGTTATGGCGCATAACTAGTCATAGTGTAGTGTTTTTTTTATTCCTGCCTTGTGGCCACGTCTGCCTGCGCCATTGGCATCCGTGTGCGCCGCCGCTGAAGCTACCGAGAAACACTTTTATATTTATAAATTCTGTCAAGGCCCTGTTTTCCAATGTCAACAACTCGCTGCAAATTGTCGTCTTGGCAACGCTATTCCTACAACCAGTGAGCGTTGTCCCCGCATCGAGGCAGCCAATAACGGACGAGTTCATCAGTGCTGCTGACATCTCACGCCTGCGCCAAAAGCCGTCAGCTGCAGCAGCTGTCATTCTTATTTTATAATTTTATTTCTAATATTTTTTTGGTGCTTTTTAATTTTAATGTTTTTATTTGTGAGATGTCCCAACATTCCACAAATTCAGCTCAAGATACCGGCAATGGGCAATTTGTGAGGTGCGAGCTCTGTTCACATCCAAAATTTTTCAGAGGCAAGAGAGGTTTGAATATACATATAGGTAAAGTTCATAGACCTAGCCAAACCTCTCAAGCCTTCCAACCCATCCCACATTCACCTATTTCATCGAGTTCTTTTAACCCACCTACTGGACAAGACCTACAATTTTGGCAAATTTTAGGTAAATTAAAGAAAAATACACCAATTATTAAACGAATTCCGAGAGGAGCTCGTACCTCTGTAGCTCATTCACTCGCAACAACCATCAGTAGTGTCATCAACCAAAATACTTCGCATAGTTGGGAACAATTTTTAACTTTTGCGTATCGCGTCCTTCATGTATGCAAAGATGGAAATTCTAGTTTAACGTTGACCCAAAAAATTAAAAACAATTGTTCCAACCCCATACTAAATTTGAATAGTTCACCCATTAGTTATAAAAAACCACCACTCGCGCCATTAAATGTTAGTAAGGTTGAAGAAAAAATCAACGTAGGTGATTTAAAAGGTGCCACTCAGTTGATTTTTTGTAGTGATATCATTGCTCCTGACTCTCAGGAGACAGTGGCCTCTCTACTCTCTAAGCACCCACCTCCTGCAGCAACACTTCGTCTCCCCGATCCACCCGAGTCTACGGATGCTTCGCCTTCGACCAACGAGGACGAAGTATTCAAATCCATTCTCTCTTTTAAAAATGGCTCTGCAGGTGGTCTCGATGGTCTATCACCGCAACACTTTAAAGATTTGATTTCTGGTACCTCTGGAGACGCCAGCAGAGTTCTTCTCACCAAAATTACCCAGCTTTGTAATGTCATGCTTGCCGGAAATGTTCCACAGAACATGACAGGTATACTCTACGGTGCTAACCTTTGTGCATTAAAAAAGAAAGATGGTGGAATAAGGCCTATTGCCGTAGGGTGTATTGTTATACGGCGCATTGTTTCCAAAATTTGTGTCAAGCACATCCTTTCTGATCTTTCTTCTAAATTTCAGCCAGTTCAGCTCGGGTTTGGCTCGAAGGGAGGCTGTGAGGCTGCGGTTCACTCAGCTCGCACCTTCTTGCTGAATGATGGTGGTGAAGTACTGTTGAAGGTGGATGTGAAGAACGCCTTCAACTCCGTAGACAGGGGTGCTCTGCTGGCGAAAGTTAAAAAGGAAATTCCCTTATTTTATAAATATTTATGGCAATGTTACGGCGAACCAACAAATTTGATTTACCGTAACAATCTTTTACATTCCGCCGTTGGTTGCCAGCAGGGTGATCCCCTAGGTCCTGCTATTTTTTCTTTGGCTATTCACCAAATAATCTCAAATCTAAATTCAAAATTTAATATCTGGTATCTCGACGACGGCACTTTAGGGGGAAACTCTGGTTTAGTTCTCGAGGACCTACCAACTTTGTTAAACCAGTTTAGCACTATAGGTTTAGAGCTAAATTTTTCAAAATGTGAATTATACATTTCGAATTCCGTGGCCTCAGACCGTAGAGCACAAATAGTTACTGACTTCAGTCGCCTCGCCCCAAACATCAAAATTCTCAACGATGATTCATTATTTTTATTAGGCTCACCGCTTCTCGATGCTGCCATCCCTGCTTTTATAAACGATGCGATCACTAAATTCAATTCAACTGCAGATCGATTATTCGAAATTAATCCACACATGGCATTGTTTATCATTCGTTTTTGTCTTTTTGTTCCTAAATTTACATATGTACTACGTTGCTCCCAACTTTGGCTTTTTCCAGCAATGTTATCAATTTTAGATGATTTGATAAGAGAAACTCTTATTAAAGTTTTAAATTGTTCAATGAACGACCGCGTTTGGTTACAGGCTTCACTTCCTGTACGCTTCGGAGGCCTAGGAGTTAGGAATTTATCCAGTGTGGCCCTGCCAGCGTTTTTGTCTTCTGCCCATAGCACGTACAATCTTTACAGGAAGATTATCAACCCATCATTGGGTTCCGTAGAGTTGTCGGGCAAGGCAGATGCTAGAGACGCTTGGTTATCCGCCTGTCAAAATTCTAGCCTATACCCTTACTACCACAATCACAGAAGCAATGGGACGAGCCCTTATGCAAGCAAATATTGGAGGGGCTTATATCCACATCGGCTGACACGGCCGATCTCGCTCGTCTCACTGCCGTTTCCGAGAGAGAGTCAGGCCACTGGCTCCAGGCTTTGCCATCTGCCAATGTCGGTACCTTGTTAGACGGGCCGTCTCTTACTCTAGCGGTCTGCCTCCGTTTAGGCGCAAGATTAGTCCACCCTCACCGCTGTATATGTGGGGAGGCTGTTGACGAGCTTGGCTATCACGGCCTCTCTTGCGCTCGTAGTGCTGGCCGTATGATGCGTCACTCGACACTTAACAGCATCATCCGCAGTGCTTTTGCCACCATTGGTTTACCAGCTGTCTTAGAGCCAGCTGGTATCTCTCGCAGCGATGGCAAGAGACCTGACGGAATGACCATCGGGCCCTGGAAGCTTGGCAGACCGTTGGTGTGGGATGCAACCTGTGCTGACACCGTGGCTCCCTCGCATGTTCGCGCCACTTCACTTCATGTGGGGGCTGCTGCGGTAAGCGCTGAAAATAGCAAACGGCACAAATACGCAAACCTAGGTCGAAATAATTTATTTGTTCCGTTTGCGGTGGAAACAATGGGTCCATGGGGGCCGGAGGCAAAGCAGCTGGTCAAAGAGCTAAGTGCTCGCCTTATTGAGGCCTCCGGTGACAGGAAGGCTGGCAGCTACCTTTGCCAGCGTATTAGTTTGGCAATCCAAAGGGGCAATGTTGCCAGCATTCTTGGGACCGTTCCCATGAGCCCACAGTTGGAGGACATCTTTTATTTATAGGTCTTTAGTTTTTAATTTCTAATTATTTTTTCTCTGTTTTTTTTTATAGTTAAGTTCTGTATTTAAGTTTGTTTAGTATAATAATTTAAGTATATTATTAAATATTAAATACTATTGTTCTAATATAGTATAATCATTTTAATTTCTTTTATATAATATTAGCGTTTTGTCACTTGTCTAGGGGGGCTACTGTGTACTTTGGTTTTGATTACCCTGTATTTAGTTTAGTTTAAAACAAACTTTTTAAAATAATAATTTCGAAACAAACATTTGTTCCCATTTGTTCACATTTCGCTTTCTTAAAATGGGAATGGACTGCCTATAGCTTTTCAACTTTAAAATACCCCTGTGCAAGATTTCTAAATGATGAAGCGTTGATTTAGACTGTACGTTAATCGATTATTTCGATCACCCGTATAAATGCGATCAGCCCAAGTCAAGCAATAGATGACGTTTATGTCAATCCCATACAATAATCATTCTATTAGCATTTTGACAATTGTCTAGAGAGGCAGATGTGTCAGCTCATAATACGCTGTCTCCTATACCTTGTGGGGTACAACCTTTGTACCGGCCCGTCACGTGCTCCCCGAAGTGCCGGCAACAGAGCATGCAATTAGGCAACGTTTTGTGCAAATAATTACGTCGCCGAAATTCGGCTGGGCCCCCTACACTCTGGTTTGCACCTCTTAATTCAAGGTGTCGAAAGGATTTGAGTACCGGCCGGATTAAATTGAGGAAAGTTCTTTATGTATTCACTGGTGGCAGACCGGTGCTGTGGCACGAAAGTTGTGGTAACTCAATTGTTTTTATCGAGAAGCTGTTGTCTAGCTAGTTAACTACTGTTAATGGTCGCGATGTCGTTGTCAGTTTGTCAAAATACGTACAAAATACACTCGTGAAACTGTAAACCGTTTTAGAAGAAACAAGACTACTTGGGTCTGACAAATAAACAAAGAATAAGCTCCGAGTAGTTGTTTCGTGTTTTGTCTCTTTTACTCTAATTTGAAATGACGTTTACATGACGGGAACAAAACTCGGAATATATATTCTGACCTTATTTTTTGTTTATTTGTAAGGCACCTTGTATCAGAACCAGTTGTCCCGGTTTCTAATCTCATTCTATTCGATTTTTCAATATCTCGATTAAAGACATATTGTGCTCAGTTTGGTACCTCTAGGGAGGACTTATAGGCCCAAAATGGGAAGGGTACTGGAGACCGGATAAAATTGAGGAAATTTCTTAATGTATTCACAGTTGGCAGACCGGTCTTGTGGCGCGAAAGTTGTGGCAACTCATTTGTTTTTGTCGACAAGCCGTTGTCTAGCTAGATAGTCATTGTTAATGGTCGCGATGTCATTTTTAGTTTATCAAAATACGTAGGTACAAAATACAAAAAGAAGATCGTTATTAACTGTTTTAGAAGAAACGAGACTAGTATCAGAACCAGATGTCCAGGTTTCTACTCTCATTATCTTTCGATTAAACACATATTGTGCTCAGTTTGGTACTTCCAGGGAGGACTTGTAGGCCCAAAGGATTTGGGTACTGGTGGCCGGATTAAATTGTGAAACTTGTTCGTGTATTCACGGGTGGCAGACATGCTGTGGCGCGTAAGTTGTAGTAACTCATTTGTTTTTGTCGACAAGTCGGTATCTGGCGGTCATGATATCGTTATTAGTAGTTAAAATACTGTTACGGGAAATACATAATATTGAGCGTTTTAGAAGTTTGACCTCATCTGTGGTAAGCAGCGAACAAAGAGTTCCAATATTCAGTGTTCAATGCTCAATCAGGGATGCTGTCTGGTCTTGGTTGGTGGTAAGGCTTGTTTTAAGTCTGCCAAGTAGATACCATCTACATTTACTGCAAATCAGTCTTGGCAATAAGAGAATTGATTACTTATCATGAAATCGATCAGTTTGCCATCCATCCTTCCACCCTTTGTCTTGGCGAATGAAACCCGTAGTATTTTCCGCAAGAAATAAGAATATTAAAACAAATGGTGTTTAGACGTTTACACAAAAAGTCCGCGGCTTTGCTTCAATATCCTTACCTTTGGTCCCGTTTTTTTCTTTCCTAGCCAATGCCTACACACTATAAAGAAGTTAATATAGTAATATAGTTTAGTTGCCCATCTGCTAACATTTTAACCACTTCCCTAACATAATAGGCTGCTTTATAGCTGAGATATCATGTTAATTCAATAAGTAAGTAAGTGGTATTTTACCGCTTTATGTAAAAATAAATGTTTGTTTGTCTCGCATACACCACTCATTCGATTGCTTAGAAACTGCTAAGTTGTTGTGCGCACGCCCGCAAAACCTTCACGAGACACTTGTTTACGTGGATGAAACGCGGGCTATCCTGCTAGTGGATATATTATAGATAACTGTATTCTTAATAAAACTTATTCCTAAAATATTAGAGTCATTTTATTTAGAATTGCGGCAACCGTAAATTGTTGCTGCAATTGGCAACCTGAAAACTTAAAAAGTTGATAGTTTCTTCAACTAAAGTCGCCTGTCTGCGGAGCGCCTAACCCTATGTTTTGTTTAAAAAATCTACTCACCAGAATTCTACGCCTGGTCCTTTTACCAGCACAGGTGACACTATTCCTTGACTAAGGGCGGGCTTTGTGAATGATCGATGCCAAAGATTACTTTGTGGCACTCTTTGAGCTAAACACGTTAGCCCGGGGCGAAAGTGTCGCGTTATCAACCTTTGTGAGTGGATGTAAAGGATACGTTGACACGGTATGAAAACCTTTTTATGATTATATGTTTGTGTGGAGAGTCCTGCTGACCGCTTTTCTTTTGTTCTTTCTTGGAGCTTCTGTGCAGATGACGTCATCTCAGCTGAAGACAATTTCAAACGCGTCTTTCATTAATTCAGACTTAGATTTCTTGGCGAGAAAGTGCAGACCTGTTTAGTGCGATTAAGCGTTAAGTGTCCGATACCATACTCATGAGTAATGATAAATGAAATGTTTTCCACACTCACTCCAATTATCTAGCCCCAAGAAAAGCTTCCTTAAGAAACTCGATAAATGGTTAACTAGAGAACGGATAAACATACTTAATATACTTAAATACATACTTATTATACATAGGAAACACCCAGACCCGAAACAATTTAGAAAAAAAAGGTATTTCTAAATTGATCCGACCGGGGATCGAACCCGGAACCTCAGAGATGGCGACACCATGAAAACCGGTATGCAAGCTATTCGACCAAGGAGATCGTCGATAGATTAAACAATAAATTGAACATTTGATCATCAAAACACACTTTTACACATATAATAAAAACCAGCTCACCTTGCCATTGAAGAAAACTGGAAGAAAAAAAGTGTTGTAATGTAGCAACAAGATTTTAAGAAAATTAAACAAAATACGTATCATGATCTAATTAGTGTTATCAAATAGATAAGAGTCAGTTCTATAGAAGGTTAAAATGAAACACTTAATAGTTTGCAGTAAACGAATGCGGGTGCCGTTACCATTCGGTGCGGTCATCTCAAGAAATGGGAACGTTGTCTAGACAGATTACAGACAAAACTTAGTTGGACCGATTCGGATGGCGAGAATGAAACGTTCCGTGTTTTGTATGTAAAACCTGGTACATAGTTTTAGTTTCAAACGCTGTTTTGTGCAATCAGTCAGTGTGATATGTATTACCAAAACACTTGACTAGTGCGTGGTGAATTAGTTAAACTCTTCGAATTTGTAACATTTATACAAAATAATAAGACTTATATTGTACCTATATTTAGTTACCTAAATTAGGTTGTTACAACGTTAGTTGTAGGTACATTTTTGTATATTATTTATAAGTAATAATAGTTAAACCACAAGAAATTTGCTTATTATATTTTTTTATAGTTTTGACGTTTATAAGTGCCAGCGGAGGCTTTTATAATAAATAATAATAATAATACATTTATTTATTTTCAGGCAACAAAGTTCTTACAAATAGGCCCATAGATATACCGTTACAAACTAACATATACATACCAATATAAACAATTATTGTTTGTAAATAGAATTTTATGAATAGCCGTCGTCAAAACCGTTCCTTATTCAAACGATTATCAAAAACCTTTTCGTATTTCAAATATACGGTTCTGGTTATGGTATGGTTATGGTTACGGTACTGGTTGTGTGGAAGAAATCGCTTAAAAGCGATAAGACCGCCAAATTTTAACTTTGTAAAATATAATTTTTTTGTTCATGTATAAGTTATATAGAGTTGCAATAAAAGTATTATCTATCTATATATGTTTTTACCTATCTAAATTTTTTTTTTATTTTAATATCGGCGCTCATAAATACCGGCCAAGGTTTGCAGCAATCGCGCCGACGTAGGTGTGGCGCGATAGAGGCGTGCTGTGTACTCCGCAAAGCGGCTGCTAATACATCATACTCTTATCTGCCCGCTGCAAGCGGACTGCGCTGGCTACGGCTACCAACTCAGCTGCGAGCCTGCAGTAAATAAGCGTGCAAATATTTCAGTAAACAACTGTTTTAAGGTTGCTAGTCTCAGTTTTAAAGGTACTGTACTTTTTTCTAGTTCCTAGTCCAACTAACGGTGGCAAGCTTTATGTGAAAAAAGTTTTAAGCCTTCTTCTATCAATATATAACACTACACACACTAACAATACATAACTAACAACACACTAACAATATATACAAGTAAAATAAACACATTTAAGAACATTAAAACATTTCTGGATCCAATACAAACTTTAAAGTTCCTTTAGTAAACCATTTATTTTAATTTCTTATAGTAAGTACTTTGCACTGGCTACCTTATCTCTAGCTACGAACGCGAATCTATCTCAGTTTTATTCCATCAACCGTTGCAAACATTTCCTGAATAATTGGTGTTCAGCCTTCTTTCAGAAACGTTTACTTGCATATACACATAGAATGATTTTGCTTCTAAATGACCCAATTCTGTGCTTAATAAGCCTTCCCATACAAATAATAGAACATGGGGAGATTGGGCCATCATAACCCACGACCCCCTGGCCTAAACCGGGTTGGTGGGAAAATTTGTGTTTTCAATTTGGATTTAAAATTGTTTTAAAGAAATGTCTTATTTTTATTTTGTTATTACTTATTTCGGAGGAGCTCGATGGCGCAGTGGTTAACGCGCCCGGTCCGCGAGTGCTGAGGTTGCAACTTTCGCAAAGGTCGGTCATCGGATGGGTGACCAAACATTTAACATCTCAAGCTCCTCCGTGCTTCGGAAGGCACGTAAAGCCGTTGGTCCCGGCTGCATTAGCAGTCGTTAACAACCACCAATCCGCACTGGGCCCGCGTGGTGGTTTATAGCCCGTTCTCCCTATCCATCCATAGGTAAGGCTCGTGCCCCAGCAGTGGAGACATAAAATGAGCTGATGATGATGATGATGATGATTACTTATTTTATATTTATTTATTATCTTTTTCTATAAAAATTGGTCTTTCGTCTCTTTTTAAAATGCTATTTCGTCTCCTTTTAAAAATGATTGTTTGCATATGCACAGAGCGACTATGTAACCAGTGACGGCAATGTTAATACTTTGTTAAATTAACCATTACAGAAATGGCATCACAAACAACATTTTGATAAACAAGCAGTGAGTGCTTGCGAAAGTGATATTGCACTATAAAGGGACAAGCTTAACAGTAAATTAAAGTAAAAAAGGGCCTTTGCTTACACTGATTAAAAGTCGTTTGGGGATGTCATCGGTTCCGCCCTCTTGTCAATTAAGTGATTCTCAAAATAGGAGTAGATGTAAAAAGCATGCGCATAGTATACCATTAAAATATAGACGTACATACCTAAATTCCTTCGCGATGCTCGAGTATTCGTAAAACCAAACGTTTTCTGCAACTCAATTTATGCTGTTTGAAACTTATATACTATTTTAACCGCCTCTGTCTAGTGGTCCCCCGACTCAGACCTAAAGGTCCCGGGTTCGATTCCCACTGGGGGGCACATGTTTGTGTAAATATGGGGGGTAAATGTATTAAATTAAGTATTGTATGATTTGGTAACGACATACATATATACATACATACTATACGTTACTTCTTTTAAAGCTGTGGAGTATCTTGCGCCCATTCTTCTCCACAGCTAAAAAATAGACGTCCTGAATGGGCAGTAGGTAAAAATAGTATGAACGATTCAAAGGCAGTTTTCGTAAGTCTACTTATTTGAATAAAAAAATTTGACTTTGACATTGTGTACTCGGTTTGGTTGGTGGTACGGCTTGTTTGTCCGCCTGCCTAGATACAACCATTCTATCTAAATACTAGCTGACCCGGCGGACTTCGTACCGCATTTTTTTAAATATAGCCTATGTTACTCAGCGCTAATGTAGCATTCTAATGGTGAAAGAATTTTTTAAATCGGTCAAGTAGTTTTTGAGTTTATTCGTTGCAAACATACCTACATACAAAAATACAAAGCTTTCCTCTTTATAATATTAGTATAGATGTCGCCATAACATCGATGTTTGTAGCATTGCTATGTTCCGGCGGCTAGAGATAAGGTAGCCAGTGCAAAGTTCTTACCGTAAGAAATTAAAATAAAATGGTTTTGAACCTGCACCCTTCTGACATACCGGGTCAGGTGCTCCTCCAATTGAGCTATCGTGGTTCTAACCAGCCCGCCCTAGCACCTGAGCCGGTATGTCAGAAGGGTGCAGGTTCAAATCCTGCTCGTGGAAATTTCTTTAACATTCGTGTTTTTGTAATTTGTTTCGCAACAAAATTTGCGTTAAAATTATTTAAAACTTTTTATAAAATGGTTTACCAAAGGAACTTTGAAGTTTGTATTGGATCCAGAAATGTTTTAATTTTCTTAATTGTGTTTATTTTATATATTTATATATTGCCCAATTGTGACAATCACATTGCAAAACATTGCTCCACAAAACGCAACGACACTGTGGATGTCCCATTTACAAATGAAGAGGTTGAAATTGCGCTGTGTCGCCACGACACCCGACACTAGACACTAGACACTCGAAACGACCGACGACATTCCGCCGAACTTCATTCCTATTCCCATTTCATTTCACTTGTCTGAGCCAGGCGGTTCGCTTCGTAACATCACACACGATCTGTTAAGACCTTCGAATAACTTCTTTTTTTATTTAAAAGTCACTCGCTTACAACAAAAACAAGGCTATAATCCTGTAATTAATAGCGTGATAGCTTATAAAGTTATATATCAAAACAGTTTTATTCGATATATTAAAATAGATAAAAGAAAAACTGTTTATGAACCTTCAAATCGGTAAGTATCTCAAACTTCATAGCTAATTCAGTTGCATAATATTTCATTAAAAAACTCGTTGATATATTATGTATTTACTTAAGTTTTAATAAATTGTTTTATTAATTTAAAAAAACATTGAACTATGAAGTTTGTCTAAGAAACCGAAATATATTAAGTCTCTAAAAAATCTAAATATAACTCTAAACAATTAAGTATAGAAAATCGCTGTCATAACACAAATCTTATCTAACTTGCTCGCAAAATAAGTGTCCTTTGTTTCTGTTAACAATTAATATTCAAACAGCTTTAGGTTCTACGTGATTAAGATCAGTTTGGATCTTGTAATTAAATCAAAGACAAGCAGTAACAAATTTATCTAATGAATATGACCTTCGTGGTATTAGGTTATTATTATTATTATTAAGGTAGTATTCCGAACCGAGCTGCCAACTGCAATTACCGACAGCAGGTGCAGCGACTGCATGAAGTCGGCCGCAGCTGCACTACTGGTTTGTATGTATTTATATGAAATGGCTTCCAAGCGCCGCTGCAGCAGCAAGAAAGTACCGCTGCACGTGCTGTCGGCAGTTACAGTTGGCAGCTCGGTTCGGAATAGCACCTTAACACACATCAAAAATGTCTAGGGATCAAGGACATTTAAAGTATCATTGCATTATAGAATTATTATTTTAACTTTTTTGGATCGTTATTGATTTTTTTTAGTGAATTTCACGATATGATTGATTTTTTACATTGTTTAAATATGGAAAATTAACTGTCAATCTGAATTCATATAAAAGAGCTTAATGGCAATTTTACAAAAGCAGTACAATTTCTGCACTGGAAGTGAAAAAAATTGCAACGATATGGAGCGACAACGTCATTTGACAAGGGAATAGATGTTGAGAGCCGTTGTAATGTTGGAAGCTGGTTCCAGGCAACGTACTGTGGCTGCCGCCATTGGCACTACACAGAGTGTCATTACCATTACATTACCATCTTGTACATTGTGTGTTGCCTGAAATAAATGATTTATTAAATGATTTATTATTATTATAGGCCGCCTCTGGACACGCTATTGTATCACGGGCAGCGTGGCCAAGCGACATGGAGGAAGAGCTCGTATCACTATTCGAAGACAAGATCAGTACATCCAAAATACTGCTTGACGGAATCGTACCATGACCGTTATGATGTTGGCCACAAGGCTCCACAGCGCTTCAGGCTTGCTGATAAGCGATCAAACCATCCGGAATCGTTTTCGCGATGTGCGTCTGCTTTCCCGAAGGCCGCTGAGGGTTCCACCCATAGCACCAATCGTAGGGCCCATTTACAATGATCTCGCAAACACCGAAACTTGGAGGAAGAAGACTGGTGCTGTGTTTGCTTCGCTGATGAATCACGTTTCGGTATGAGGTCAGATACAAGACGCACTCGAGTTTGGAGGACGTCTGGACGTCAAGAACGCTTGAGATTTTGTCAAAAAGTTCATCCATATGGAAGGGGAACAATCATGGTTGGGGGCGGTATTTGGATCGGTGGAAGAACCGATCTCATTTGGATCAGGGGCAAGCTCAATGCTCAAATCTACGCAGAGGGGATTGTTTCAGATGTGATCTTCCTTTTGCGAGGCCGATTGGGTGATTCGTTTCGACTTATCATCATCATCATCTTCAGCCTATACTGAACTCCAAGCGCACGCCACCGAGCACGATCCGCGGCTACTCTCATCCCTCATATCCTTACGAGAAGGCAGACCCAGTATCACCACAGTTACGAGAACTGGTAAACTACGGCAGCCGAGAAAACGTAGATGTCATCATCGGCTGCGACGCGAATGCTCATCACGTCGTCTGGGGCAGCTCAGACACCAATGAAAGGGGGGAGAAACTTCTGGAATATCTGGTAAGTTCACCCATGCAATTACTTAATAAAGGTAGCAAGCCTACTTTTGTCAACGCCCGCAGGGCACAGGTGATCGACGTAACTATTGCTAACAACAGAGCGGTAAGGAACATCACAAACTGGCATGTGTCGGATGAGGTCTCTCTTTCTGATCATAATTACATATGCTTTAGGTACAGACTAGGCGAGACCATAGAAACTGTGCATAGGAGGAACCCCAGGAACACTAACTGGGAGGGCTTCAAAAAGGACCTCAGAATGGAGCTGGATGGTCCTAGCTGTAAACTTAACTCAGCCTTGGACATAGAGTTTGAAGCTGACAGAATTACAGAAGCACTGAGGACGGCCTGGCAAAATAACTGCCCAGAGACGAAATCAGTGGCAAGGAGGGTACCATGGTGGAACCCGGAACTGGCTCGAATTAGACGAGCCACACGACAGGCGTTCAACGAAGCAAAAGCGAGGAACGACTTTAGCGACTACAGGGAGGCCTTAACGCGGTACAGTAGTGCGATCCGTAAGGCAAAGAGATCTGCCTGGAGGAAACATTGCGACCAGATACAATCTTTTCCGGAAGCAATGAGACTAACCAAGGCTATCACTACAACAAAGGCGATTCCATTAACCACGTTAAGGAAGGAAGATGGAGTACGTACAGAAACAGGGAGTGAAACGTTGAAGGTTATGTTCGACACGCATTTCCCTGGATCAGAAGTCATCCAAGACGATCATGATCCAATCAGCTGGAGGGAACAGCAGGGAAGAACCTCCAAATATGACTGGATAATAGCGAAAAGGGTAGTAGATGAATGTAAAGTTAAATGGGCGCTGGGGAGTTTCCAACCACTTAAGGCACCAGGGCCTGACAACATTTATCCTATTCTACTACAACAGGGCGCCTCCATTTTGGGACCCCATCTCTGCAGGCTGTATAAAGCATGTATAGCCTTTGGACACATTCCCAGAACGTGGAGGCGTGTTAAGGTAATCTTTATACCCAAAACGGGAAAACCAGATTACGAAGAACCCAAAGCCTTTAGGCCTATAAGTCTACAATCCTTTCTCCTGAAGACCCTGGAGAAATTGGTAGACAAATATATCAGAGCGGGACCACTGAAAAGATTCCCACTCCATGGACTTCAATGTGCATATCAGGCAGGGAAGTCAACAGAAACTGCTTTTCATCATGTGGTGAGTCGAGCGGAATCTGCGCTGGAAAACAAAGAGATTTGCGTCTGCACATTTGTAGATATTGAAGGTGCATTTGATCGCACTACCTTTGAATCCATCAAGGTTGCAGCCAAGAACCATGGTGTGCCACAACCGATCTGTAATTTGATCGAATGCATGTTAAAGGGTAAAATTATCAACTCTGAACTGCTAGGTGACAGTCTACTTGCACGAAAAACCAGAGGATGCCCACAAGGAGGGGTTCTCTCACCTCTTCTGTGGAGCCTTGTGGTTGATTCAGTCGTAGTAAGTCTGAATAAAGGACCATTCTATACGGTTGGTTATGCGGATGACCTGGTCATCTCAGTCAGTGGGAAGTTTCCCTCTACGGTATCGGGGTTAATGCAACGTGCCTTGGGTATGCTGGAGGAATAGTGCAATGCCCATCACCTCTCTGTAAACCCGGGGAAAACAACAGCCATCCCCTTTACAAGAATGAGAAACACTACGGGACTGGGTAACCTAACACTCTATGGTACCCAGCTCTCTTGGTCCAAGGAAGTGAAATATCTAGACTTAACACTGGATAAGGAACTTACTTGGAAACAGCATGTTGACACGACCGTAGCCAAGGCTTACAGAGTCTTTGGCATGTGTCGGTCTACCTATGGGAAGATGTGGGGGACTCAACCCCAAAATCATTAGGTGAATCTACATGACGATGGTGAGACCGATCCTCACATATGGCAGCATCGTCTGGTGGCCCAGAACCAGGCTGAAGATCTGTAAGAATGCTCTTAGCAAACTTCAGAGAACAGCTTGTTTGGCGATCACTGGTGCCTTTAGAACCACTCCAACGGCAGCGCTGGAGGTCCTCACAGACCTTTCACCCCTGCACATTGTAATAGAAACAGAGGCAAAGAAAGCGCTACATAGACTAAAGGTGGCTGGACTGTGGGACGCATCTAAACCTCTGACAAGACACACAAAATGGGAAACGAGTGACATTCCTAACAGGATCATGGAAATGGGGTGCGATAAAATATCCCCCATATTCATGTTCGAAAAGAAATTTAAAGTTTATGTTCCAACCAGGGACGAATGGAAACGAGGGCCACCGTCTCCGGAAAAAGACAGCCTAATCTGGTACACCGACGGATCAAAAATTAAGTCGGGCACAGGGGCAGGCGTCTATAACAACGACTTCAAGCATAGTCAAAGCATGGGGAAATTTGCTACTGTTTACCAAGCCGAAACTTTCGCAATTCTCCAATGCGCAAAGCAGAATATAGAGTTAGCTATGAAGAAGCGCAATATATTCATCCTGAGTGACAGCCAAGCAGCACTCATGTCACTCATTTCGCCCCGAATCGACTCTGGCCTGGTTCTAGAAACCGCTAAAGCTCTAAACAAGCTAGGTGGACATAACAAGGTGAGATTGATCTGGGTCCCAGGCCATATGGGAATCCACGGCAACGAGATGGCGGATGCACTTGCCAGGGAGGGCTCAGAGACCCAGCTTATTGGTCCTGAGCCGTTTGTGGCACTGGGACCAAGTACCATCAACAAGGCCTTAAAAGATTACATCAAAAACAGGCACGGCATCGAATGGAAGGAGCAGCCGGGTATGAAACACTCCAAATCCTTCCTAGGTGAAAACGCCTTAGGACGGAGTAAGTTCATATGCGGAGGCAATAGAAGGCAGGCCCGGCTAATCATCGGTGCCATGACAGGGCACTATGCCACAAAACAAATGCTCCACAGAATGCATCTATTAACAAACAGCTTATGTAGGGCATGTGGAGAAGAAACGGAGTCAATGCAGCACCTACTGTGTGACTGTGACTCTCTGGCTAGGAAAAGAATGGGACTCCTGGGGTCGGCTTATCCGAAACCAGAGGACTACAGGCTGTTCGCTCTTAAGGACGTGGCCAAACTTATAATTATACCTACAGCGCGGGACGGGTAATCACAAACACTGGCTTTTTATCGTAAAAAACGAAACACAGCCTGTCCTGGGTACTGAACCCAAGACCTCCGGTTAATGTGCCAAACGCTTAGCCAACGAGACCCTTAAATAGTTATTATAAAGAGAATAGACCAGTCAGCGGTTCTAGAAACCTGTGTGTACTAATGCAACATTTAATTAAGCGACGGTACTTGACCCCCTTCATATGAAGCTTTCCATCTGACGGATAACATAGTAAACGCTTAAATTAATACAGACTAAAACTAAATCCTAGCTCATACTTTCACGACAACGAAGCAATTAGAAGCAACAACCGCATCAACATCTAATTGAAACAGAAATTATTGTTTTGAGCTAGCTTTTGTATTTCAAATTAACTCTGTTGTTTAAAATGTTTATGGCATAGTCTTAAGTAGGATCTTGAATCTATGAATAAGCAACGTTATTTTTATTAGGTATACACAAAACCTGACAACAATTTCTTAATTTTCGTGTACGGACAGACCGTTTATGAAAACTTGAGATCATAAAAAAACTTTGTCAGTATTCAGATTTTATACATTTGAATAAAAAAAAAACCGCCTACCCGCCTCTTTGTGCCCACGGGCCCTGTAAAATGAAACGAAAAGTCAGAATAAAATAATAAATAATAATAATAACAGAAACTCGTATCATGTAAAATTAAATGCGAGTAAATTCGTAAAACTTGTTTCCATAGTTTAACGGAGTTGTGGGGGGTTAAACCAAGATTTCTCTCATTAAAGCCGAGCAAATAGATGCTCGGATTATTCAGTATCATTAACATTTTAGTAAGAACGGATTTTTTTTATGTTAAAAGGAGGCAAACGAGCAGGCGGGGGTCACCTGATGGTAAGTAATCACCGCCGCCCATGGACACTCCGCAAAACCAAAGTAATCGCAGATGCGTTGCCGGCCTTAAGAAAGGAGGTTGATCTTGAGGAGGGAGTAGGAATTGGAAAGGGGTGGGGTGGGAGATGGACCTCCGGTACTTTCACTCACCGGACGAAACACAACAGCAACGAGTGCCATTGTTTCACGCCGATATTACAGAATATGGCGTTATACCACCCTCTTACAGAAGAGGGTGGTATAACGCCAAGCGAGCCGGCCTATTTCGTGCTGCAACGCAGCGTGGCTCTACCACTCAGACAGTGTCACTCATTTGGCACCACCCAGGGGTCACGTGTAGGGACGCGAGTAACTTTAACCCCCAAACGGTTAGCTGTTCTTACTATATTGCTAGCAATGCATTTGGTGTTGTTAGTAGACTGTACCGGTCGTGTGTGAGGTTTTATTACGCGTCTACTAGGCCGGTCAGATATGAACCTGCCTGAGATTTGACCACGATTTCTCACATTCAACCCTAGCATAATAACATATTAAAATAGAATAGAAAAACATTTATTCAGTATCACGAAACAACATTCAAACAAGTATTAGTATTAGTATTCTCTTTATTAAAATATACATCTTAAGAAAAAAAAATTACAATATTTTATATAAAAACATATTTACAATATAAAATATTATAAAAAACTTATCCTAGGTTGCCACCGGCAGCGGAAATAGACCCAAGCTATCGGTGATTAGGGCTGCAGAGTGAAGAACCTCCTGACAATACGTGCCGTGTCAAGGAGTACTGCCTTTTGCATCTGACCCTTGACCCAACCTTTCAGCGAGAGCCTCTCTAGGTGTTGATCGAGGCTCTTGGCTAAAAGACCGTTTGCCGAAACGACTATCGGTACAATAATGGTTGAATCCACATCCCACATGGCGGTAACCTCGTCAGCCAAGTCAAGGTACTTACTGAGCTTATCCTTCTCGGCTTTCACGAGGTTCTCATCATGAGGTATGGTATTATTATTAGTATTAGTTCTGCTATACGCTGTAAGTTATCAATAACGTTATTTTAAGAACGGCTAGCAACGAATCAGGCGTGTCTACTCGGCCGGCCTGATATGAACCTGCCTAAAATTTAACCATGATATCTCACATTCATTCCATCTATCAGTTCTGTTGTCGACACTTTAAGTTATCATAAGCATTATTGTAGGAACAGCTAGCAACAGATTAGTCGGTGTTAGTAGTCTGTACCGGCAGTGTGTGAGGTTTAATTACGCGTCTACTCGACCGGCCTGATATGAACCTGCTTGACATTGAACCACGTTTTTCACATTCATTCCATGTATCAGTTACGCTATCAACGCTTTAAGTTATCTTTAGCAGTATTATAAAAACACAAATGTTGAAAAAATTTCCACGAGCAGGATTTGAACCTGCACCCTTCTGACATTCCGGGTCAGGTGCTCCTCCAATTGAGCTATCGTGGTTCTAACCAGGCCGCCGAAATTATTCAACACTTTTTACTTTGAAAGCCAAAGGTGCCCATTAAATATCAACAACTGCCGTCACTAACATCCGATTATAATATTTTTACAAATATTAGAGATCAGTTAAGAAGTAAGCAAGCTATTTATAAATATTTAAATAATTTCTTAACGCAATTTTGTTGCGAACAAATTATAAAAACACAAATGTTTAAAAAATTTCCATGAGCAGGATTTCCCTTCTGACATTCATTTTTGTTTTTGTAATTTGTTCGCAACAAAATTTGCGTTAAAAAATTATTTGAATATTTAGCAGTATTGTTAGAACGGCTAGCAACAGATTAGTCGGTGTTAGTAGTCTGTACCGGCAGTGTGTGAGGTTTAATTACGCGTCTACTCGACCGGCCTGATAAACGACTCTCAGCAGCGATGCTCCATGACACGCTCAGCGTTTTGGCCGCGACAATGCCACTCGTTTACACTAGTGGGTTTAGGAGCGATCGGTTGGTTACGTACAGATTTTACAATCGAAATTCATATAAATACTTGACCGATATTGGTTAGCACTTACCGAAAATAAGAATAATAATCATTAAATTATTTACTTTTATTATTTTTGAGTTTTTGTGTTCACAATGCTTTATAAATTTTAGGGATGCAACGATATGTCTATTACGATACCGATACGAATGACGAATACATCGTCATAGCGAATACGATAACGAATGCGATAACGAATGCATTACGATTATTTTATTTACATTTAATAAAACAAGACAATTGAGTAAAATTAACATTTATTTAAATTTTAAAGACAATACCACTTACCTAAATGTCATAATTAAAATCAACTTCTTTTAAAATCTTATTATGAAAACATTTTTTTTTTAATTATCTAATTTCAGTCTTTTTTTTATATCCGTATGGATTAAACCAGCTGTGGAGAACAATCTTTCCGAATCTGTCTTGATGAACATTGGACAAATACTTAAGGGGGTGCAGCGCGGACGCAAAACTGCGAATTTCAAGTTTCTTTATGATAGCGAGCGAGCGGCGCGTGGCAGTGGTGTGACAACGGCGCACGACTACGAATACGCACGCACACTAATATCTGTACAGAGTAGGATGGTGTTTAATTAGAGCAATGTTTACTTTCGTAAAATCATAGGCGTTTGGGTAAAAAATAATAAAAGTCTTAATATTTTCATATTCATTTTTTTTAATTGAAAAATGAGACAACAGAGGCCTGCGGAATCAATACAAATCAATACTAACATTTTGATGTCGGATCATTGTTTCATTTGTGCTATATTTACAAAGTTTCTGAAGAAATAAGTTTTTAGATATCATTACTTTAACGTATTGTTTATGCAGTTTCTGGGTATTTATTTTAAATTCCAAGACAACCATGGCCTTGTGAAAGGATCAAGCTAACCTACACTAGTTCTTTTAATGTATATGACCTATTCAGAGCCTAGATAGAACCAGTGACTTAAAAACAGGTAAATTTTCAAAATTCCGCGCGGCACCCCCTTAAACACAATAGTTACTCGCGCGTGAAACAAAACAAATGTCACTAATTGTTAATGTCAGTGGCAAATGTCAAAAATATGAAAGATGGCTGTCATTAGTGTCAAATGATATGATAAGTGACATGAAACGATAACATGATGTTACGTGATGATAAGGCCAATGAAGGAAGAAGAAGCCAGCCAGACAGACTTAAAACAAACCTTACCCCCAACCAAACTGAGATCAAAAATCTATCGTTCGCCATAACCTATTTTGCCGGCACAATAAAAAACAAGTCCTATTGCCCACTAATGCAGTTTGGCGGAGTGACAAATCCACACAAACATGCAAACCTTTTAAATAGTGAGGTACCTACTTTATATCCCAATAATTCTTCCTAATGTTCAAATTAAGCAGTGTTCAATAAAAACTTATGCATCGCCTCAAATCGCATTGAATCCTGCCATTAAACGACACAGTCACTGGAAGAATTTAATTGATTTACGAATGTTTACGTCTTTATCCGAGTAATTCGTCAACTCGCCCCACATGCCTACGGCTCATTTGAGACGAGTTGCGGAAAATCAAAATAAATAAATCCAATTAGATAGGTTAAAATTGAGTTTTGACAATGAAGTCTGGAGGTTTTGATTTAAGGGCTTATGCGATATAGACTTCGTATTTACTACTACCGTAATGAATAATAGAAAGCTATTTTTACAAAGTATGGTGGCCCGATCTTGTGCAATTGTGGGAAGGTCTGAGCCCAGCTGTAAGACATTTGCTGTTGTTGTTGTTTTTTTGTTGCATTACTTAATTTGTGAAGTAAAATATACAAATTACTAACTTACTTGTTGTGCTGAAGATAATGATATAATATATGCTAGAGTTTCTTGCCGCTAGCTGTAAATTTATTCACAACAACAATAATCCAATTTTAATTAAACATTCTCCCTTGTACTACAAAACAGTGTTTAAAGTTCAACAATGGTTAAATACGTGTTTAAAATATTGCGTCTCTGTCTAATAACATTAGCTAAAAAGTGACAGCATCTGTTTTGAGCACTGCCAAAGTCAGGCAATGCTCAAAACAATGTATCATCACAGGATGTGTCTTACTTTGCGGACTAGGTTAAATCTTGCTAAAATCCGTTGAGGCTGAAAATGCCCATCAGTGGCAATAATCAAACTCTCTCAAAAAAAGGGTGAATCTTAGGATCTGGCGTATGGTATGGTATGGTATTCAGTTATTTCCTTAGCGCATTTTATTTTCATATATTTTTAAAGTCCAAAACCTTTTTTAATTTCAACACAATTAGCAACACGTTATCAGCGTGACCCAAAGTACCAACGTCAACGGTAGGTTTAAATATATATATAACTGTATACTAAAGAAAACGTTTTTAAAAGTTCCGCAAACGATGTATTTGTACAGCTTCACGGCCAGTGGTTCTAATAATACTTACAAATGTTGCCTTTTCCTTTCAAATGAAACTTTCGTTTCGTCAAACTTTGAAGAAGCCTAATCAGTGTTTGTCGGAAACTTTTAGAGCCGGCGATCAAATTAATGAAACATTCTATAAACGCTGCGATTATTCGCCAGAGATTTTAGAAAATGTATAATACTGGTATGGTGAGGAGCAAATTGACGCAGCGGCTAGTTTGGCATCGTCAAATCTATGTTACTTTCTTAATGGTGTCTCCGTATATGGGTGAGGAGCTCGATGGCGCAGCGGTTAACGCGCCCGGTCTGTGAGTGCTGAAGTTAATCTACTTTTGCTAAGGCCGGTCATCAGATGGGTGACCAAAAATGTATCATCTCGAGCTCCTCCGTGCTTCGGAAGGCACGTAAAGCCGTTGGTCCCGGCTGCATTAGCAGTCGTTTACCACCAATCCGCACTGGGCCCGCGTGGTGGGCCCAGTGCGGATTGGTATGCCCGGATTGCATTTCATTGTATGCACGGATTGGTGCGGATTGGTATCCCTATGGATCCCTATCCATCCATGATGGATAAGGGGCTCGTGCCCCAGCAGTGGGGACATAAAAATGAGCTGATGACGATGATGATGATAATATGGGTGACCAAAATCATCATCAGCTAATTTTATGTTCCCACTCGTCTGGGACACGAGTCTTCTCTATGGATGGAAATACCACAGGTAAAACGGGTCATAAACCACAACGCAGGCCCAGTACGGAACGGTGGTGGTTTGACAATTTTTTTTTTAAGCTTCATCTTAAGAAAGCAGACCTTTTTCCCGAAAATTTTTAAAAGATGGCAGTCATAATGGTTGACGGTCTTATATCTGTGTGCTAGCAGTGGCAAGTATAACGGCTTAAGACATGAAAAATTAAAAAAGTTTAAAACCCTTAGTGTTTGACAGGAACCATCAATCGACACTTTTTTCCTTTAATCATCAGAGATAGGGGTTAGCAACAGGTGTTTTACTTTCAATAAAAGTAAAAACAGTAAAAATCAGAAAAAACTTCAGCAAAAACAGTAAAAAGCAGAAAAATGTCATGATATTCTATTATATTTTTGGTTTGAAAACTGGTATCGACAACTGGTGCCACAACCCTATATCAAGTCTACAAACCAATCGTACTTACGATACTTTAACCCCAATGAACAACTAAGAGGCAATTTAAAGGATTTGCACGACTAATGTCAAAAAAGAAAAATGTCCAAAGCCAATGTACAAAAGTAATAAAGTCCCATTATAAAAATGTCTAATTATTAAAATCCATTACTAAAAATGTCCAATAGTAGAATGTCTAATTATTAAAATGTCCAATAATAAATAATGTCCAATTGAAATAAAACGCCTAGTGCGAATCAGACTCGCGCAACGAGGGTTCCGTAACCTTGTAATCAATAAGTATGTCTATATATAGCGCGTTCCTAAATGAGAGTGCAAATTAAAATTTAGATAAAAGGGTTTAAGCTCTTATATAAAACTTGTAAGAGTTGCTATACGTGTATTAATCGATGAATAAAGTGACAAATTGCGATGCGAAAAGGAAAGTCAATTAACAAGCTCATTACTTCCAGCAGATAGTCTGAGAGCCAGAATACCATCAGGAACAACTCCGTGCACCTTTCACGTTTCTCCAAGCAATTTCCTCTAATAACAGGGCTGTGATGTTAAACTAAACGTGATGTGGTAAATGAAACTGAATTTTTTTATAAGTTTGCTAAAACATATTATTGGATTTTTTTTAAGTGGTGAAATGTGTCTATTTCATAATTTCATAGTCTAAAATAATAAAACAAATACCATTATTTTCTTGAATGTCTTAAACAATTGTAAATCTATTATTTTTCATTATTTACATGACTATATGTACAAGTATAATACCTAAAACTTTAGTTACTTATCTCACAACATTTTTGTACCCATACTGTTTGTTTACACTTTTAATTCTTTTATTCAACAAACCTACAGATCATGGTTGTAAACATAACGTACCTACTTAGTTGCTGCTGCAAGAGTTGCAACCACACTCGAACATACGATGAAACTTTACTACCTACATGTACCTACGTATCAATATAAAATGTAATTAAAAATATTAAAACATTAAAAAGTAGCCTATAATTCTTCTTGTGACTGTTTCACTTCGATATACGTCAACTGAAATGTCAGGGCTACATAAACATAAGATCTTCGATAAGAACGGGCATATAAGTCACTACGTTTAGAAAATACTCGTGATTAACGCGTGACAGCCCTGTCAATAGCTAATAAGAGGAGTTCCGGCGGGCGGCCAACAGCAAAACAAAAGGTGGTCGGGTGGAACGCGAGCGCGCGGAGTAGGCTCGTTAACTTTTCAATTTTCCATCGTAAGCTGAGTAATAGTGAAGGCACCATACTCCATATTATGAGTCCAGAAGGACTGCTAATTTTTATCAATAAAACCAACATACAACAGGGCCAGAACCACTTCGTGCCCTGCGTTAGGTATTGTAGCAACCGAGACTCCTTGCTCCGCATGGTTACTGGCAGTCGCCGTGACCTGCATTCAAACATAGTAAAAGTAAAAGGAGGAAGAAAAAAGAAGAACATCGCGGATTCTTTGACGGACCGCGACTACAAATGGATATAATTGTTATTAATTCAGTGTTTTAACACCATATCAAAGAGTAAAGCGTTATTATTCTATAAAACCCCCGGTACCTTAAGTAACGACCCATCCGGGTTGTTACAGTATCCTCAACCACTCGAGACTTGGGGCCTTACCAAGAACTCTTAAAGCAGTATTAGTGCAATGAACGGACAGAACGCATCTTGTTTTCACAACCGCAACAAAACGGCTACAATTCTGCTTTAAGCGTTCATGGTTACTCGAGGGGTCAGTGTGCAAATTTTATTTTGTCATTAGATCACGTTAAGGAAAACGAAAATATATATGGCATTGAAGCAGCGTGAACAAACCCTTGTTCACACCTACTAATAGAAACCTTGTAATAAACAAAATACCAGGGTACTGTTTTGAGCTTGTAGGTAAGTATAATGGATGGATTTAAATTTTGGTCATTAACCTATGATATTTAATAGGATTTTATTTAACTTGTTGTTTTTATAACTTGCTGGTGTGTTGGAAACCTTTTCTGTTAACCTGCATGTGTTTGTAGTAAATAAATAAATAAATAAAATAATAAAAATATTCGGCTGCTTAGGTGTACACGTATAGCACGTACAAAAACACTCTCAGAGCGCGATTCAACTTATTTTACGCAACACGCTATCTATTTGTAAGAATAACCTAACAATTGAATGTTTTTACTTTTCTTTTTGACAATATCATATTCATAGCACATCGTGTCTTGGCGACGAGGAGAATCAAAATTTCGCCACACAATTTTTCGTTTTCGTTAGCGTAATTAAATGACAATAACAAACAAAAATAATTTAAGAGGATTTTGGTAAGGTAAACTATAGCGAAAAAAATCCTCAATACCAAATTATAAGGAAAGGCACCTTCTCCTCTTCAATGTTTATCAGCCTGCGGGTACAAGCTCCTGGACTATTATTTACAGCCTATTACAAAACGACCTTTAAACACGTAGGTAGTTATAATGAAAAGTCTCTTGTAATTGCGATTCCCTCTAAATATGTAGGTATAATAAAACTAGCCTATTCATATGTAATCCTTTATCTTTGTAAAATGTTAAGATCCGATGTCGATGACGTTTTAACACTGAGTGATGCTTTGATACTTTATTATTTATAGGTACGACATATTGTTGTTCAGTTATTAACACTCAGTGACCGGGCTTACTTTATTATTTATTCAATATTTTTTGATTAGATTCACTCGAGTAGGTACAGTCAACAGCAAAAGTAGATGATGTTTACTAAATTTCAAAATTAAGTTTCGATAATGTAAGTCGGTATTTTTCTATACAACTACAATCGAAGTCTGCAGGTACTAGTAAACACTCAAAGATTTTTCGATATGCGTTTAAATTTTTTTGATTTTCATACTAATTTTATATTTTGAAACTTGACCAATCATCTGTTACTTTTGCTGTTGACTGTACATACCACAATATTTTAATAGTAGGTACCTGAATCGAAATACTAGCGGACTAGTATTCGAACTCGAACTCCGAGAGGTTCAGATCGTATCGGAATACGATCCGAACCAGTGAGGAAAGGAGACACGCACTAGTGCGTGATGCCATTCCCTCTAGAAAACCTCTGACGGTGTTTCGTTTCACAGTTCACACGCCTCGAGGAACCCTTAAGTTTCTCGCCGCTTTTAAAAAAGTCGATTCAGCTGAAAATGCCACCTGTAGCAATCAGCAAACTCTTTTTAAAAACGTATCCAGAAAGAAAGCGCAAATCACGCGAAAAAAAAGTATTAATACTTTTAAAATCCGTAGTCCATTCCTACCCCTTCTCTCTCTACAAGAATCACTCGGCCTGCAGAGCAGTATTGACATGCTCGGTATGGAGATTCGCTGCGATCTGAACCAAAGGGACTAAGTATCGAAGCCGTGATAAAAACAGTGTCATGTAAACTCGGTGTCCTGAACAGGGTGCGGCGATCTTCACGCCAGATCAGTTGTGCCTTTTGTACTTACAAGACACAGGTGCAGTCTTGCGTGGAGCATTGCTCGCACCTCTGGGACGGTTCCACAAAGTACCTTCTCGATGCCTTGGACAGATTGCAGCGGCGCGCTATACGCATTATCGGCAATGCAGAGGTCACTAATGCTCTCGAGCCCCTGCAATTGCGTAGATATAGCGTCACTCAGCGTCTTCTACCGCTTATACCACGGCGAGTGCTCTGAAGAACTCTTTGACCTTATCCCACCTTCTCCCTTCCTTCATAGGAGTACGCGTGCTGCTCTCCGGAGTCAACGCTGCACTGTCTTGAACATTCCATCGCGCACAAAGAAATTTGGTGACGCGTTTCTTTTTTGCACTTCCAAAAGATGGAATAGTCTACCAGCACACGTTTTCCCTCTTTCTTATGACATGGGGTCCTTCAAACGAGGCGTGAAGAAGCACCTTGTGGGCCGGCAAGGTGAGGGTGACAGATGCTGCGTTGTTTTCACGCTGCACCAGTTCATTGCGTCTGGACTCCGTTTCCACTTAACATCAGGTGGAGTGGAGTCATTTGCCGAGCTATGTATAAAAATATAAATAAAATAGTCGCCAAGGTGACGAACTCTGTGAAGAGTTCGAAATGTTGGTTAATTGGTAACTAACAGCTGCCATTTTTTACAACAACAACAGGGATTAACGTCTACATCCTCCTTCGCTAATTTATTCTGCTACGATAAACAACATCTCATCAAAACATTGCCTAAAGAAATACTCTATAGAAAACAAAACAAAAGGAAAATACACAAAAGAAGACATCAATACGCTAGTCTTAATTAATTATCGTCATTTCATTTAGTTTGGATAGACGACAGGCTATTAGTTGTTTAATCCCTCCGAAATACAAGTGCGGAATAAAAACTGAATCGGAAAACAGACATAAATTATACCTTTTGTTTTAAAGTATCTGCTTTATCAGAAGTTTCTACAGATTTAAACAAAAGAAAGAAAGATTATATAACATAGATATATTGAACATAAAATAATTAAAATATTCTAATTATATTCTAATTGTATCATCACGAACATCTCCTAAACAGCTGAGCAGATTTTGATGACACTTTTAGTCTGTATTGGAGTGGATGGTTTAGAACCTTGGATGGCTTATATTTACAATTGAACACGGTAGGAAGCGCTGCAATAAATAGGGTTTTAAAAAATTTAAAACCATCATGGGATACGGGTTACTTACGGCTCCCGCTCACGACCGACTATATAAGACGTAGACGTATTATATGTAAGACGTGTGCGTTGCATACATAGAATTCTATACGTTTCATTTTCCCCCGCCCGACCCTCTAAATGCCACCACACATTTACAGAATACACTAAACATGCACACTAGTTAAAGCCCAAGACACCGTACTCGCAGAACAAGGGTACGAAGAGCCGGTTCACACGCGCTCTATACCAAGTACAGACATGTACCTGGACGCTTCTCCCCACCACGACGGCCCGGTCAACCCGAGCCGAAGTCCAAGCCTTTAGAGGCGCCCTCGGGTAGTTCCGCTCCCCGATCTGATACGAACCCCTCGGAGAATCTAGTAGAGCACGGGGACCCACACTAGTGCGTGATGCCGTTCCCTCTAGAAAACCTCCGAAAGTGATTCATTTTACACGACTTGAGGAACCATTTAAGTTTCTCGCCGCCCCCAAAAAATCCCGATGAAGCTGAAAATGATGTTAGAGGCAGTCAGCAAACTCTCCAAAAAATGTCTCATTTTCTTAAGCTCTTATGAGAGCTCTTAAGCGGGCAAATTCACAAGCATCCCGCTAGTACCAATAATACCAGTCATCATTATCTGAGCCAAAAAGACGTCCACTGCTGGACAAAGGCCTCCCTCAAGGATTAATCATTTTGAGGGGAATTTGCCATAATCGCCACGCTTGGCAGGCGGGTTGGCGATCGCAGTAAGGTGAGAATAATCACAGAGAGACGCTGCTGCCCATCCTCTGGAATGGTCCCATAGTCGCCTTCTACGACACCCACGGAAAGAGATGGGGTGGTGCAATTCTTTACCCCCGGCACCACACACCAATAATTCCAGTATCAGTTATTAATAGCCAGAACCTTCAAATATATTTTTAGCACACATTTTTTTATATCTTACGGGTACACAGCACACAGTGCCTTCATCTCACTTAATGTTAAGTGATGACAAGGCCAATGGTGGAGCGGACTTCACCCGGAATTCTCAACTACTGATGCACTGGCTAACTTATCTCTTGCTGCCGAAACACAACAATGCTACAAACATTGATTTTATGGCGACATATTTAGATAAGATGGTGGTAGCTAACCAGGCAGAGAAACAAGGTTTTCCACCAACCAAACCGTGTGAAAAACATGTACTGGAAATCGAACCGGGGACCCCTGGGTCTAAGGCCGGTTGTCTTCACCACTAGACGACAGAGGCGGTTAAAAGGCTGGTAAGACAATAAGGCCAAAGATAAAAATCGCCCTTCATTCGAAATCCGTAGATGATACTGAGGATGTGGCTCTTAAGGATCTTACCTCTAACAATACTCAACAATACCTAGTATTATTGTTAATACAAGAGACTTGGTCGTAGCTAGCTAGGCTAAGAACTTTCACTACAACTAATATATAACATACATGTACCCATGTATCTCTCTAGGAATTGAGGCTGGCACCCCTAGATCTGACATAGGAATTATAAAACTCTTTAAGTCAACAAACAAGTCACAAGTTTAATAAAACAACCTAACCTTTTGCCAAGTACGAGTGCTCAAGCTTTAAACGTTAAAAACAAAAAACTCGTAAACAACCAAAAAGAAGCCAAGCAAAACAAAACAAAATAGTACAACAACGGTAAATCGGTCCCAGTGCGGTAATTATCAATTAATTCTGTCCGGGTCGTCACCCGGCCGTTATTTTTTACCCGGTCGAACATTAGCGACAATCCCACTTGAGCTTAATGAACAACTTCATTAATTTCAGTCCCCCACCGATGTTGCAGACGCTCGCGGTGCGGCTTGCTCGGGAGCAGCACAAAATGATGAGACTGCAGAAGGTAAGGTACGCCAAACGTAGACATAGGCAGGTAGACAGTTTTTAGGGTTCCGTAGTCAACAAGGAACCCTTATAGTTTCGCTATGTCCGTCTGTCTGTATGTCCCCAGCCTAGCTCATAGACTCTTAGTACTAGAAAGCTGTAATTTAGTATGGATATACATATTAATCATGCCGACAAAGTGAAGTAAAATTTTGAAAAATATTTTTTTTAGATTACCTCCCCTACACGTGAAGTGGGGATGTATTTTTTTTGTCTACCCCATAGTGTGGGGTGTCGTTGGATAGCAATTTTAAAAGTATTGCAAGTTTGTGAGAACAGTTTTTTTATTGAGGCATCGATTTATGATCGATTTTGAACTATTAAACTTTACAGTGCAAAATTTTGTTAAAGTCAAGTGTCCCCTCCTGCCAGCCAAATGGTTGTTTTTGGATACGTGAAAAAATTCACGGTAGTTGTATGACGAAGTTAAAAGGAAAACTATCACAGCTAAGTAGACTTTACAAGTTTATGAGAAACAATCGACCAACTTATAAAATGTACTTGGCGCAGTACAAATTCCTCATTGGGAACTACTTAAATAACGTTGTCAGGTGTGTGGATTGTCCGCCTGTCTAGCTATCACCGTCTTACCTAAAAATGTCGCCATAACATCAATGTTTGTATCATTGTTGTGTTCCGGCAGCTAGAGATAAGATAGCCAGTGCCTCACTAGTTGAGGATCCCGGGTGAATTGCGCTTCCACTAATTGACCTTATCATCACTTAACATAGGTGAGATCAAGGAACTGTGCTTAACCGTAAATATAATAAAAATATAAAACATGATAATATGATGATAAATGTTCAAATAATTTTTAACGCAAATTTTGTTGCGAACAAATTACAAAAACACAAATGTTGAAAAATTTTTTTTAAATATTATGATCGGATGTTAGTGACGGTAGTTGTTGACATTGAATGGGCGCCTTTGGCTTTCAAAGTAAAAAGTGTTGAATAATTTCGGCGGGCTGGTTAGAACCACGATAGTTCAATTGGAAGAGCACCTGACCCGGAATGTCAGAAGGGTGCAGGTTCAAATCCTGCTCGTGGATTTTTTTTTACATTTGTGTTTTTATGATATGATGATGATTTAGAGGATCGGGCGAAGACGAGATTCCGTCTCCATGAGAGTATGTGTATGTGTATGTGTGCGTTGCTTGAACGAGGTATGTATTAAGCTTACCTTCTGGGATCTCCTTATTTTGTGGGAGCGGGAAGCGAATCTCTGAGTTTAACAACTTTGGGGACACTTTCGTTGATCCCATAGCCGGGAGTGTACTTATCGGTGTGCGTACGGTTGTTTCGGTACTCAGTTTCAATTGGAGCAATCAACCGCCTTTGTGGTTAGACAACCATTCTTAAAATTATTTATATTTTATTTTTAATTTATCTATTACCATGTTTTTTTGTTGTGTGTTTAGTATCCGCATGCCACTGTGCAAAAATATCGGAGACGAACACAAAAAAAATGGTAATAATTCCATGAATCGTTATTAATATTATAATCTAAATAATTATCTATATAAATTACTAATAAAATATAATATAACGAGGAGCTTCCTGGTATATTTATTTTATATAGGACCCTAGAGGTTAAATTACTGTACATTAGATTTTTTTCACGTTTTTAATTAATGTGTTTCGGTTTTTGGATGACGATGACGGTATGTTTAGATTAGGTAACTAGAAAATATTATGTATATTATTATATACGTACCATTCAGAGATGAAAGTACGTTACATTCAGAGCCGATGCAGATTGACAAAAATGGTCGAAAGACCATTTTCTATTGAAATAATGTACATGGTACTGTTATACAGTATAACATACATGTATAACATAAATAATTCTGCTAAAGCTACATGCAATATGCACTATGCAATTTCAAGATCTTACGATGATCTTGAAATTGCATAGTGCATATTGCATGTAGCTTTAGCTGAATTTTTTATGCGAAGTCGTCAATTTTGTTGATCCCTAATTTACGTATATGAGTATATTGGCATAAAACAACTAAAAAAAACACAAATGTTAAAAAAAAAATTCCACGAGCAAGATTTGAACCTGCACCCTTCTGACATTCCGGGTCAGGTGCTCTTCCACTTGAGCTATCGTGGTTCTAACCAGGCCGCCGAAATTATTCAACACTTTTTACTTTGAATGCCAAAGGTACCTATTCAATGTCAACAACTACCGTCACTAACATCCGATCATAATATTATTACAAATATTAAAGATCAGTTAAGAAGTAAGCAAGCTATTTATAAATGTTCAAATAATTTTTAACGCAAATTTTGTTGCGAACAAATTACAAAAACACAAATGTTAAAAAAATAATAAAACAACTAACTTATTATCATATTAAAAATCTTATGCTTATTATTATATAACCTAAAAATTCTGTGCCAAACGCTTGTATTGTAGACTCTAGAAACAAAACCAAGCTTCAACAAACCCTCAACCCCTAAACAAACTTCAATCAGGCGATTAGCAGACGACTCGTGGACGAGATTAAATTTCTTTATTTCTCATTCCCCCATTCGCTGTTTTATTGCTAAGGATTCTAATTTATTTGAGTAGACATTATTTAATTTGACAGATATTTCTGGACTCCTCCTGGCCTGCTAAGAAATATTTTGTACGGACGTTAATGGGGGAGTTTGTAATGGCTTCAGCGCTTTTACGATGCGATTCTTCGCTTTTTCTTACCTTTCCATTAACATAATATATTAATGTACTGTCTGTGGGAGCGAGTAGCCGCGTGGTTCGGTTTTAATTACGGTAGGTTACCTGTTAAGATTTAAAGATTAATTATTTGGGGTTTCCGTGAGGCCTCTTCATTTTTTTAAGGATTCGGCTTTAGCCAGGTACCTGCCTAACTATTGAAACACTCAAAGAGTTAAGTAGTGGTTTGTTTGGCTTTTTCTTTTTACTGATAGGTTCTATAGATAGTCGATCTGTCACAATAACGGAATTATTTTTAACTTAACTAAATAATACTTATTTTTTTAATATCACTTTACGAGTAAGCACAATCTTACTTGATGTTATGTAATGGGGCCGATCTCGGATCGGAATCACTAACTATACTACTGAGGCATTTATTTTGTACTCTTTTCACTGTATGACCAAAGTATTTAAAAACAACTAAGTATGTCAGTAGCACTTTTGTAGACTTTTGAAGACCTATCCATATATTTTTACACGTATTTTTTTTCATCAAACCCAAAGAAGTTTCAGTTCTAAGTATGGGGAACCCCCAAAATTTATTGTTTTTTTTTCTATTTATGTATGAAAATCTTAATGCGGTTCACAGACTCATCTACTTACCAAGTTTCAACAGTATAGTTCTTATAGTTTCGGAAAAAAGTGACTGTGACATACGGACGGACAGACAGACAGACAGACAGAGAGACATGACGAATCCATAAGGGTTCCGTTTTTTGCCATTTGGCTACGGAACCCTAAAAACTATCAAACCCGAAACATTATATCTCTAGTATATTCGTTCATATCCTTTGTAACAATGGTAAACTGGAAGCCTATTTATCGAAGCTAAGCTGTACCAATAATCAGTCAGCACAAAGGAGAAAATGGGCGGCCGGTTAGCTAAATATTCCTTTGTGATCTGTGCCATAGTTTTCTATACAAAAGTGACCGAAAGCCAGCTTATAGCGGGAGTTGGGAAGCGAGACGCGTAGAATCATATAGGGATGTGAAAATTGTGCATTATCCTTTCGGATTAAATAAAAGTAATCATCAATTGTTTCACTTCTCAGTTAGGTTGGTACTTACATCAAAAGATCTTTTCGTAAATAATTTATTTTGTTATTTTATATAAATGTTTATTTGTAGGCATTTCGTAGCCGCTATTAAGCTATAAGCTAATGGCAGTGGCAATGTAACGGACATAAGTTTTTTTATAATAACATAGTATTAAAAGTAGGTATGTATATTTAAATGATGATGATCGTTTACTTGTTGCATGGCTACAAAAATACAATCGTATTTTATTAATTATGCCGAAATAATAGAAGATGAAGATATTGGACCTTAATCCACCACGCTGACCCAATTCGGTAATAAAGATTTGGTAATCTTTAAAGCCTATCTACGTTTCGAGCAATATATATGTGACCAACAGCTTAAGATTCCTTCCGAGATATGGAGCTCTCAAAAATTGTTTTTACAAGAATAAAATAATTGTAAAGTGACAGGTGTCATGTGTCAGCTGTCAGGTGTTAGCTGTCAGCTCGTATCAGCAGGCTTATTACCGAAAAGAAGCAACCAGTTGCTAATTGTACATTGGCAACGCGACTGCTACTAGTTGCGGTTGCTACAATCGGTTGGTTTATTTTAGGGCGCCGCCATGCACTTTTAGTTACTCATGTGCTTTTAGTTCTGCAATCGAACGCTTGTGGCGCTATCGGAGCGTTCTACGTTCCGTAATACGAAATTTGTATCTTGGTAGCGATAAATCGCAAATTGTTCCGATTGCGACTGTCACCCTGCCGGTAACCCTAATCCACCGTTGCAGTAGTTGCTTAGCTTTAAAGATTACAACATCGAGTCCCTAAAAATAAATATCTACTTCAGAGTTGCTGCACATCACTAAAAGTGTAGCTTAAAATTGAATTTAAATATACTAAGCTGTTTAACTGCGCTGTGGTCCGCATGATTTATGCTTGCGCCCAGGGTGCATATTGTGAGTCGCTACGGCATCAGCACACTACTGGTTTAATTCACTAAATTTAATGTAGCTTTCCATAATAACCTTTGAAAGTAAAGCTTAATAAAGGGAATTGAGGCTGTTTTTCTTTGAACGTTGAGAGGAAGAACGGTACAACAACATTCATAATTAAGTGTAAACGATTTGAAAAGCTAATAAGGTAATAACGATTATAGAGATTAATAAAATGTATCCTATTTTGTGATTTATTTACACGAACATTATCATAATAACCTGCACTCTTACAGATCTAACAGTAACTGAATATCTATGTAACTACAGAACCTGCAAAGTGTTCAATACGTTAGCTTATTTTTTTAAGGGTTTTGAAACTTAAAGAAGTTTAACATTTAAATTTCGCAAGTTTGTCTAACAAAATGCCATCAGAATAGTACCAAATTAACCCGTCGTTTACTTAATTCACCTGCGTTAATGCACCCAGGTGAATTAAATATTCTATTTGTAATCTTAATTTAATACTTTTAATATAAAAAATAACTAAATTGGCGCAGCCACTCAAAGTGAGACTTGGCCTCCGACAGTAAAAGCTTGCAACTGCGCCACGAAAAATGAAAAAAAAAACGTTTCTTATCACATTTTATTGTAAGTACCCAACATTTGAAACAACACTAAAATAATTTTACGGGCGATTAACAGCAAAACCGATTCCGCTCCACTGCCCTCTGTCTCCCAATTAAAGCAGCAAACGTTATATGTTGCACAACGATCCGCTGAAACGTTAAAACGTATCTTATTTCGGGCAGGGTACAGTTTTAAGAGGGGAAATTAATTATCCGCAGCTTTATCAAATAACCCGTAATGGCTGCCCGCTGCGTTGCGCCGTGTATGAATTTCCCGCGTTTTTACATGCGTGCTTTTTTGAGGAGCACAGCTCTATTGAGACACGGATCATCAAAGTATTATACGATGCACTTCGATTAATTATGTATTAGATAAAGGATCTGAAACAAAAATGCATCTCGAAAGTGGTACTGTTTGCTCATACCTACTTATACATTTAAATTTCGAATAACAAAATCTGAAAAAACATTTGAACAGCACCAACAACTCCAGCTTACTATGAACCTTAAGTCTTAGACATAAAGATTAAATAAGGTTGCAAAACATTTGTACTTAACTTAATATTTACTGTCATCGCCACAAACGTCATTGTGACTTCGTGGCTCCAAAGTCGCGTATCGTTTTTCAAGCGCTCATCGGGAATCTAGTACATAATTGATCGAAGACGATGCAACATTAATAAGGTTGTTTTCTAAAGTGTATATGGAAAATAATTTTATACTTTATAACAAAAAAATAATAATTATTAAATACGTAAAATAAATGCGGGTCAGATTCGTATACAAACAGCAAACGTGTCTTTATGTTGCACAAAGTTCCGCTTTAACGTTAAAAGTATCTTATTTGAGCCAGGGTACAATTTTAAGAGGGAAAATTCATTATCCGCAGCTTTATCAAATAACCCGTAATGGCTGCCCGCTGCGTTGCGCCGTGTATGCGCCCGCTGATGAATTTCCCGCGTTTTTACATGCGTGCTTTATTTTGATGAGGCACAGCTTTATTGGCACGCGGATTAACGAACTATTATGATGCAACATTAACGAGGTTGTTTTCTAAAGTTGAT
This sequence comes from Eudonia mercurella, assembly GCA_963082485.1. NCBI lineage: Eukaryota > Metazoa > Arthropoda > Insecta > Lepidoptera > Crambidae > Eudonia > Eudonia mercurella. The sequence continues at coordinate 12,650,219 of OY720033.1, read as the reverse complement.
GCGAACAATACATTTTGAAACGAGCGCGAACGAGAGCGAGAGTATTTTTATAAAACATTGCAATTATATATTGGAAAAATAATAATATACAAAATACCGATAATATACAAAATAATAATAATAATATAAGTAATAAATTATAGAAAAACATATTTGAATCATCTACTTTTTTATTATTATTGTTACTATAATAATATAATAACTATAATTTTAATATATATTTATAAATAAATTTTAATAAATAATGTAATTAAGTAATTGACAGTATAATTATTGTATAGAAAATAATAAAATTAATACATATTTTGAATTATAAGCAGTAGAATAAGATTAGATATTAATTTCCTCTCAAAACATTGTCGTGCCCAATCCGGGCCCATAACGTTCTATCTAACTAATATTGTAACAACTCATGTATACCTATGGAGAGCAATAAATGATTGAATTGAATTGAATTACCTATGTAAAAGATTTATTATTATCTACGTATAAGTATAGTGTCTCAGTTCAAAAAATAATTTGGTAGTTTGTCTTATGTTAAAGCGAATAGATGTAAAATATTCAATTTCCTTTTACGATTTTTTAGTAAAACGATTAAAGTTATAAAGTGCTTATTCGTAAATAAATTTGTAAATTAAACGCACTTTGGAAATTTTTTCGTACGAATTTTACTCGTACGTAAACATACGATATTGAACGTACGTATTAGCGAACGTGTTGATTGCATTTTTCTCAGTTGAAATGCCAGAGCGACTGTAAAAAGTTTGACCGGTAACATACATTTTTCTATATCCATGACATTTATACGTACAAACGCAAAATAAAATCCAAACAAGTTGGGATTAATATAGGACGTCGGACGAGGATTTATTAACTGTTCTGAAGTAACATTACAAATAATTACATGCGCATTATATGCCGTGAGAGAAGTTAATTGGCACCCACCGAGTTACAATAACATACTTACCTGTGTTTTTAAATGCTTTTTTATAAGAAACATCTCTAAGAGGACGACATTTAAGCAATGGCATTTCGTCAATCGATTCGTCTCACGTCTCTAAACTCAATTTAGAAGACAAGTTTAAATATTTTTTGTTTCATTATAGACCGGCCGGAGTCAAAATTTTGAGCAAAAATTTCATTATCTGTAGCTTAATCAAATCGCCCCAGGAATAGCCCGGAGGCCGCGTCCTGCACTTCCATGCATGGCGGTAAATGCCCCACCCGCACTTTACGGGAGACATTACAAAAAAACTACTATTAAAACCGACCGACGTCAACTTTTATGTTTTAGTCACCCCCAATGTTGAGGAAAATAGTTCCCGCTATAAATGTTTGTGTAGGTAACATGAACGTTAGCAAAAAATATATACAACATACTAAAACAATAAAAAAACAAAAATGTTATGAGACCTTCTTTCAGCTCTTAATGATTCTACTTCTTCTTCAGCCTATAGTCACCCACTGCTGGGTGTAGGCCTCCTCATACGCCATCTTGTCCGGTCTTGGACTTTTCAATTCTAACCAATTCTTAATTATTAAAAAAAAAATCAGCATATTTAGTAAGTACTACCTCTTCCACAGGACCTAACAGTTTCTAGCTATGTTTTAAAGGAGAGCGTCATTTCCTGAAATATGTACCTATGTATCTGTGTTATATTTTTAATTCCGCTTTAGGTATATATTTATTTATATGATATTTCTTTTAACTTAATTGTGATAATAATAAAAACTGCATATCAGCAATAATGCCAACAGCAGGGTAATTTAATTAATAAACAATGAACTGTTTAAATAATGGCAACACAGTGTTGTTTTTAAACAATGCGCGGTAAAATAAGCATTTATTGCAACACCGACAAATATTTGCAAGGCTCTTATGAAACGCTCTTTTGGACATAAAATTAATAGGTAAGTACTTACTTTAAGTTGTGTTTGTGTGTTGTACTGTATATAATCTTAAGCATACAACTGCTGGACTTCATTTTGACATAAAACTTTATGGTGTTATAGATAAAAATTAAAAAAAAAACAGGATTATTTTGAATTTATGGTCTGGCAGTAAGTTTTGATTGGATGGCCCTTATTTTGTGGGAAGGCTTTGGAATACCATTGTGTTAATTTCTGCAAAGCTTACTGTACTCGTAGAAATGCTCCTTAGAACTTCACGACACGATAAAGTACGAGACATAGATTACTGCAAGGATTTTTTTATAAATGCTTAAAGTTTTTTTTATAAAGAACTACAACAGTTTAGAAATAATTTTCACCTTTTTGATTTAACACTTACTTGTATAATAACAATTAAACAAAAGGGCCTATAACACTTATCACTTAAAACCAGTTAGCAGTAAAAGGCTAGAACCCATTCCATATTAATAGTAATAACTTATTGGGGCAGTGCTGAACTGACCTCTATGGGAGGTGATTCCCATTAAAGGTCGGTTCAATAATGGCAATATGTTCTGAAGGGATAATAGAGCTGACGTTAATGTGCGTCAGGGCTGGCGACTTTAAATATAATCCAATTAAAACAGGCAAAACAGAAAAAAATTATAACGTTGCAACATTGGGCTAAAGACAACATAAATAAAAACATATGGGTGTATTGATGTTTATCCCATCACGCTGGCCAATGCGAGCTGGTGGGTTACAATAATTTGCGCATTGGGATTGTGATTGTCATAAGATAACCTAAAACATTTGCATGATGACGATGACTTTAACGAGGAATATAGCAATGTAGGACACAGCTGCTTGGCTTGAACCCTCAATTTTAGACCCGCCCTATCCTCTAAATGCCACTACACATTTACAGAATACACTAAACATGCACACTAGTTTAGGCCCAAGACACCGTACTCGTAGAATAAGAGTACGAAGAACCGGTTCACACGCGCTCTATACCAGGTACAGACATGTACCTGGGCGCTTCTCTCCTCCTTCACGGCCCGGTCAACCCGAGCCGAGATCCGAGCCTTTAAAGGCGCCCTCGAGTTGTTCCGCTCCCCGATCCGATCTGAACCCTTCGGAGAATCTAGTAGGGCACAGGGACGCGCACTAGTGCGCGCGATGCCGTTCCCTCTAGAAAACCTCCGAAAGTGATTCGTTTCACACGGCTTAAGGAACCCTTTAAGTTTCTCGCCGCCCCCAAACAAGCTGAAAATGCCGTCTGAGGCAATCAGCAATCTCTCTCCAAAAAAAAACAATTTTAGATTGATAGCTATCTTGACGGGTTTTGTTTGGAAAAACCTTTTGTAAGACAACTCCACTGAAATGAGTGAAGAAACCTTTAAACTCAGATAAAACGAAAAAGCTCATAGTAAACTTAACAGTAATTTTGAGGGCCCTATTGATCTTTACCGTTTTGACAACCCTTATCTCAGTGACCTTTCCACAGACCATCCCTCTAACAGTAATAAGGATTTAGCTTACGGATTCGCAATTAAGGAGGAAACTTTTAATAACCGAGAACAATTTTATAGCGGCAAAGGATCTTATTGGATTTATGGTCAGGCAGTAAGGGCGTTTTGATTGGAAGGCTTTAAACTTTGCGGTAAAGTTGGAGAGATAGATTGCTGCTAAGTTTCAAAACAAGAATATGTTAAACGTTCACATTGAAGTATAGTAAGTAAAGTAAAGTAAATAGCCTATAACTGTCCCACTGCTGGGCAAAGGCCTCATCATTGAAATCAAGTCGTAGCTTGCCAAATACGGGTTGGTGATCACAAACCCGGGGTATGCACCGAAAACTCCGAAACACACTTTGCCCGACCTGGGAATTGAACCCGGGGCTTTTAGGTCATCGGGCTGGCGATTTGCTACTCTGCCACCAAGGCGTTCAATTAAAGTATTCGTATCATCATCATCATCATCATCATCAGCCTATAGTAGTCCACTGCTGGACATAGGCCTCTCCAAGTGCACGCCACCGAGCACGATCCGCGGCTACTCTCATCCAGCTCAGACTAGGTGGACCGACGATCTTCGCAAGGTGGCTGGCAAGAGCTGGATGAGAGTATTCGTATATCAAATGATAAATCTATAAATAGTAATCAGTTATATACAAGTGAAAGATATCCCCTTCTTAGTATCATCATCATCAGCTCATTTATGTCCCCACTGCTGGGGCACGAGCCTTCCCTGTGGATGGATAGGGAGAACGGGCCATAAACCACCACGCGGGCCCAGTGCAGATTGGTGGTTGTTAACGACTGCTAATGCAGCCGGGACCAACGGCTTCACGTGCCTTCCGAAGCACGGAGGAGCTCGAGATGATTAATTTTTTGGCCACCCATTCGATGACCGGCCTTTGCGAATGTTGCTTAACCTCAGCACTCGCAGACCGGGCGCGTTAACCACTGCGCCATCGAGTTCCTCAGCCCCTTCTACCGCGGCTTAAAAGAAAGTTTTAGGTTTCATATTTTAAGAGGGTGAAAATTAAATAGGGAAGCGAGTTTGTAGAATAGGTTTGTCATTTTTAAAATTAGTAATTTGTAAAAGTAGTTAGCAAGAAATAAAAAAGTATGATTCAACTTTTTGAGCACAATTTTACGGTAAAACGGAATCAACTTTTGGGAGCTTACACGTTTTTATGTAACAGCGAGTTGATGCCGATATAGTTGCGGGAAATAGCTGTAAAGTTTACTTTTAAATGAACATTTCCTTCATTCAATAATTTTTTTATTTTATAAAAATCTCTTTAAACTTCTTATGCGATACAAAAGTATAGAAGTTTAAACGGAGAAAATTTTAAAAACCGTTAAGCTTACCCGATGATTGAAGAAAGGATTTATATAAAATTGTAGATAGAGCCATCTAAGGCCTCACTCAAAGTAGGGTATTATTTCACAGGTTTTCGTTATAAATGAAATATAATTTCGATAAGATTTCTTAGAACGATTCTGGTGACTAAGATCAACAATGTATAGAATAGAATAGAATAGAAAAACATTTATTCAGTATCACAAAACAACATTCAGACAAATAAGTGAATACCTATTGTAATTCTAATGAGAAGTAATAAAGTTCTTTTCATCCCCCCATCTCGGAAAGAGTATTTTTACTCTTCGATATCTGAGCGCAAAAGCCGTTTTTATCCGCTAGAGGATAAAGTAAAATTGAATTTAGAACATCGTGTGCACTAAGTTTGTGAATTCAAAACATCATCAAACCTATTTACTTCTACCTCCATGGTGCCGAATTTTCAGTACTGTAGCAACCGGGACTCCTTGCTCGGGCATACTTACTGGCAGCCGCTGTGGCCTGAATTCAAACGTAGTAGAAGAAAAAGGGATGGAAGAAAAAAGAAGAACATCGCGGACTCGGTGACGGGCCGCGACGACGATTTGATTGTTATGATTTCATGTTGAAAGCAATATAGATATTTAAAGCTTTTAAAGTGTTATTATTCGATACAACCCCCGGTACCTTAAGTAACGACCCAGCGGGGTGTTACAGTACACAAGTCACTAACACCAACATTACAGTACCTAACAAAAATATTACACTCAACTTAAGGGGGTGCCGCGCGGAATTTCGAAAATTTACGTGTTTTTAAGTCACTGGTGCTAGGCGCTGAATAGATCATATACATTAAAAGGCCTAGTGTAGGTTAGCTTTATCCTTTCACAAGGCCATGGTTGTCTTGGAATTTGAAACAAATACCCAGAAACTGCATAAACAGTACGTAAAAGTAATGATATCCACAAACTTATTTCTTCAGAAACTTTGGAAATATAGCACAATTGAAACAATGATCCGACATCGAAATGTTTGTATTGATATTCCACAGGCCACTGTTGTCTTATTTTTCAATTAAAAAATATAAATATGAAAATAGTAAGACTTCTATTATTTTTTACCCAAACGCCTATGATTTTACGAAAGTAAACATTGCTCTAATTAAATCACCAGCCTACTCTGTACAGATATTAGTGTGCGTGCGTATTTGTAGTCGTGCGCCGTTGTCATACCACTGCCACGCGCTACTCGCTCTCTATCATAAAGAAACTTGAAACTCGCAGTTTTGTGTCCGCGCTGCACCCCCTTAAGTAACTGTAGCAACGTTACTTTCAATTTTTCTTAATTATACTTAAGTATTATTTGTTACAACTTAAAGATTATTCTGTAATACTTACCTATCATAATGTAGTAGTTAATACCTAAATTGTAATAAAAGTAACTTGTGATTGTAAATGTTATTTTTTGCATTTAGTCATTTCCTCGCTGAGGTGGGATGAAAAGTTACGTGTTGCACTCGAGTGCAAAGATTTTTCACCTGGTGCTCTTTTGATTCCCTCGCTAACGCTCAGGATTCTAATTTTTTAATCACTCGCTGCGCTCGTGATTCAATTTTAGAATCCTTCGCTTGCTCGGTCATCAAAATTGAGCACGCGGTTAAAAAGCAACTTTGCACTCTTGTATAACAAATAACTATTAACCATAAGTATTCATAACTTAATATACATGGTATATGATACTGAAAAGGCATCTTCTCAGCATGTGTTATAGCACTTCAATAATGCTACAACGCTGGTCTTCCGAAGATGCCCAGACTAGAGCTAAACTTAAACTAAGAAAAGAATAGAATAAAATAAAACACAAAACACCAAGCGGTGTTTTATGTTTCATTTCACTCACACCACCCAAATGATAGCTCATACACTTTGGTTACAATTGTGTAGTTAATTATTTACTGTTACATGGCTTAAACTAAAACTAAGAATAGTAATAGTAATAAAATAAAACATAAAACACCAAGCGGTGTTTTATGTTTCATTTCACTCACACCACCCAAATGATAGCTCATACACCCTGGTTACACTTGTGTAGTTAATTATTTACTGTCACATGGCTTAAACTAAAACTAAGAATAGTAATAGTAATAGTAATAAAATAAAACATAAAACACCAAGCGGTGTTTTATGTTTCATTTCACTCACACCACCCAAATGATAGCTCATACACCCTGGTTACAATTGTGTAGTTAATTATTTACCGTTACATGGCTTAAACTAAAACTAAGAATAGTAATAGTAGTAGTAATATGATAAAACATAAAACACCAAGCGGTGCTTTATGCTTTATTTCACTCACACCACCCAAATGAAAGCTCATACACTTTGGTTCATAATTGTGTAGTTAATTATTTACTGTTACATGGCAAACTATTTCTTATCTATGTCTTATAAATTATACAAATACAATTAAATATAAATATGCATATCAATACCTCCACAGCTAAATTGTTAAATTTTTAGATATACTACAATGAGTCCTTTTGCAAATTTAGAAGAAAATTCCTATATTTGTACTTAAAACTGCATAATGTGGAACATTTTTTAAAAGGTGGAGGGATGTTATTCCAGCATTTCGTGGCAGAGTACCGAAAACTGCCACGAAAGGCAGCTGTGCTGTGACTCGGACAACCAAGATGAGAGGCAGTTCTAATACGATTAGAAAATAACAACTTATCATACAAATACGAGGGTGATTTAGTTTGGACTATACTAAATAAGAGACACGCATAATGGAGCGAACGCCGTGACTGCATATTTATTAAATTACTTTGGTTTAGAAACGGAGTAATATGGGCTCTGCGTGGTATAGTGAAGCAAAAACGTGCACACGAATTTTGAACCCGCTGAATTAATTTTTTTGTGTATCCATACAGGCACTCACCTATGACTGTATCAGCATAATTGAGTTTTGATAGTATAAGTGTTTCACAAAGCTTGATTCTTAAATTGACATCCAAAAAGATCCTTATTTGATACAGCACCCTAAGCCTATAGTAGCAGTTTTTCACAGCCTCCAAGACATGATTATGAAACCGTAGCCTGCTGTCCATTAGAACTCCAAGATTGCGAGCTTCGGCTACTTGTTCGATATGTGAATTACCTATCTTAATAACAGGATTGAATTTATTTATGTTGCAAATTTGATTGGCGGAACCCAGCACGAGAAACTTAGATTTAAGCGGATTTAAAACCAAGCAATTTTTATTGGCCCATTTTTCAATAAAATCCAAGTCATCATTGATTTTATTGACAGCATTATTAGTTTCATTTGGTTTAAAGTGCAGATAAATTTGTAAATCATCAGCATACATATGATAATTACAGTTTTTAATACAAGCAGTCAAGTCAGTGATATAAAGCATAAATAATATCGGACCCAGTACAGATCCCTGCGGCACACCCCGGCCTAAAGGGGAGGGTTCTGAATAAGATTTAGTACCATCCACAGCAACCACCTCCACTTGCTGCGATCGCCCACTAAGATAGCTGGAGAACCATTTAAGTGCAATGTATATTATATATTATTTTACAAGACTGCCCAGAAAAAGCAGTGTTATGTTTAAGTGTCTATGTACTATGTATGTAGTTCTGAGTTTTTTTATTCCATTTAACTCATAAAAGCCTAATCCGATTTAATTTTATGTGATATCGTTAGAATCTTTAGTCTAAGATTGGAAAATAGATTAAAATCTATATATTTTCTTTGCAGAAAACACGTATGGTTCCCTCACCTGTTGCAACAAAAATACCTACATTATTTTTTTGAGCAGTTGTTTTCGTTTAATTATTAACCCCCTTATTCATAAAAACTATATAAGTATTATTTAGTTAAATATTGTTTTGTCAACGTCACACAAACGTCATTCTGAATTTGAGAAAAAGAGACAAAACAACGATTAACTAAATAATGCTTAAATAGTTTTTATGAATAAGGGGGTTAGGATTTAACTTTTCTTCTCTCATTACTCTAACTATCGAGTTTCACGAACCCTACGCTGTAAAAGACAAAGGCAGCCAACACCTACTTGTCTCCATAAAAAAAACAAAGCTAAAAATCTTCGTTCATTCTATTGAATATAAAAAACTACATTAATTATGAAACTCCTTACAATACTTAGGTAAGTACTTCTGTAATTTAAAATTAAGTTATCTATAACCTTCGTAAGTTTCTTGCGGGCTCCATAATAGTTTAATTATTCAGCTCCTTCGCCGAGTAATATGATGAGATAGCGGGGATTCCTCCTAAGCTGTATTAAAATTAAATTTAAATGTCAATTTAATACCGAAATATAATGTAGCGTCACGATTCTTGACTCAGAAGTTAGTCTTACCTACGCGTTACGCGGTATTTTACGGATTCTGCGGATTTACGTCATCCATGAGAATTGAAATTTGGATTATAAAATGTGAAACTTTCACAGTGAGAAAGGTCACGTATAATCTTTGAGAGTTCGCGTTGCTGCTGTAATACCTACTTTAAAATAAGTTAGTAATAAATTAAAATATTAAATTTTCCTAAAAAAAATACTTAAAACAGTGTATAAGCAACTTAGGGTAATTTTTTTATATTTTCGGGTAAGCACATTGCCTTGATCTCACCTGATGTTAACGGCCGGCGAACAGTCCGGACTTAAATCCAATAGAGCACATGTGGGATCAGTTGAAACGAAGAGTTAGAGACGGTGATCAGGAAATCCACAACCAACAGCAACTCATCAACGCTGTTAAAAGAGCCTGGGAAGAGATTCCAATGGAAAATGTCAGGCATTTGATTGAGAGCATGCACTCCAGGCTTCAGGAGTGCGTAACGAAACGAGGGGGGCATACCCGTTACTAAAAGATGAGCATGGAGTATTTTCTTTTGTTTTCAGTAACTTTACATTGTTTTTATTTTTAACCTTAAATGTGTTTTTTCTTTCAAAAGCAAATAAACTTTTTAATCATTATTATTGGAATAAATTTATTGGTCTACACGGTAAAAACAACATTAGTTTTCGTTATGGAGACAAAAAAATTAATATTGGTTTTATTATTTTCATGGTACAGACAAAATACCTCGTGGCCCTTATTTTGTTTTGAGTAGTATACATTGTACATTATATTGTATTATGTATTATGTATTGTATTATATTGTATATTGTTCATTTGACAGCTGGGAAGCAGGTGGTCTGTATTCAAATGTTGCTAAAGACTAAAATCAGTTACCGGTTATCAGTTAGAAATATCGATAACTGGTGTCACTGCCCTACTTAGTTTATAGGTATCATAGGCATAGTTCTCGATGGCGCAGTGGTTAACGCGCCCGGTCTGCGAATGCTGAGATTAAGCAACTTTCGCAAGGACTGGTCATCGGATGGGTGACCAAAAATTTACGATGGTAAATTTTTGGTCACCCATCCGATCCGAAGCACGGAGGAGCTCGAGATGTCGAGCTCCTCCGTGCTTCGGAAGGCACGTAAAGCCATTGGCCCGCCTGCATTAGCAGTCGTTAACAACCACCAATCCGCACCGGGCCCGCGTGGTGGTTTATGGCCCGTTCTCTCTTTCATCCATAGGGAAGGCTCGTGCCCCAGCAGTGGGGACATAAAATGAGCCGATGATCATCGTCATCATCATGGTGGCCTCTTCGAGATCAAGTCTTGGATGTAGGCCTCTTCCCTCTTATTCCATTCCTGCCGATCCTGTGATGAAGCTTACCAGCCTTGCACACCGGCGTCGTGTCGCCTGCCTGTGTGTCTTTTACCGACTTTACTACGGAGAGTGTGCCGGGGAGCTTTTCGAGGACATGCCACCATCGCCCTTTTAGCACCGAACCTCCAGACGTACTGCAGGATATTATCCCCACCTAGTAGAAATTCCACTATGTCGCACTAAGCGCTTTATGTCATCATTTTTACTGCGCACTGGCAGGGAGTGGAATTCTCTGCCATCGTCTGTGTTCCCAAAAACTTATAACCTGAATGCCTTCAAGGCGAGAGTTAATAGGCATCTTCTGGGGCAACTCGCTCCATCGTGGACCTCATCTACGCTCACCATCAGGCGAGATCGAAGTCAAGAGTTGTCTTATAAGGCATTTAAAAAACTCAACATTTCGACCGAGTTGCATTGGCCGCGGCAGTGGTCACGGGCTGGCTCACGGCTAGATTTGTTTATCATCAATGTTTATTCCCACTCAGTGTCAGATATTATTACAATAAGTTTTGACTCTTTCGAATTACCTATATCATACTACCAACTGATGATGTATACCGTGATGGTTTTACCCAATTAAAAACCTTTGTTATTTTTTACATGAAAAAATTTTCATGTAAAAAATAAAAGACGTCATCTTTACATTTAACGTTCCCTTCTGCAACTCCAGTTACCATCGAACTAAATTCACTGGCAGAATTATCAAAATGTCACTCGCAACTCGCCTTTAACTAGGTCACATCACAGTTCAGATTGAAATCAAACAACCTGGAATGGAGTTTTTGAACGAACAGTTTTGCATCAGAAGTCTAATTAACGGTTTTGTTTCGTAGCGAACGGCGAGCTTCAACGGTTACCTTTTGAACTGGCGAAATTTGCTTTATTAGTTACCGTCTGAACTGTTTATATTTAAATATAGCCTTTCAATTTCGATAAAATTTACTTCACTAAGTAAATGTGGTTGCGTTGAGCTATTTCGACATGGGTCCAGACACTCCAGGACCAAGGTAATATGTATGTATGTATGTATGTATGTATGTATGTATGTATGTATGTATGTATGTATGTATGTATGTATGTATGTATGTATGTATGTATGTATGTATGTATGTATGTATGTATGTATGTATGTATGTATGTATGTATGTATGTATGTATGTATTTGGCACGCCCTACAGCCCAAACGGCATGGTGGATTTTAACATATGAGGTGTCATTAGATTTGTTTTGACTGAGGGAGTGACATAGGCTAAAAAAAAACCTTCTGTCGCAGTCGAGTAAAAAGAAAACGTGATTGGCGTCATAATTTTATCAGTAGTTAATTATGTTGCCTCATTTAATGATCGCATAAGTTCAGCTGCCTTTAGTTTCTACAATGATTGCGGGATTTTTTTACCATGTTTTTATTTTGTTTGTAAGAATCTATCCTCTTCAACCTCAACCGAGTTATTAACCGTAAGTGGCGCCCTAAGTATTCCCGCCTAACACCTAAACCGTTAACCTTGAAAGACCTTTACTTTGTCGCCGCCCCTAATATTAATAAATAATTAAGGCCACAACCGCCACTGCAACATTACACCAAAGCAACATTAAAAAATATCCTCTTTCTTTAAAAATGGACCACGAAGAATACCTTAGCCACATTACCTCAACGCAACACAATTACATCGGCCTTTACCTCCCAGCTATTTTAATTCAGTCCGGAACGAGCGGCGACGGTGTTCCCGGAATTTTTGCTCAAACAACTTCTGTTCAGTGACGTGCGAGGGCTTGTTTCGGAATTTGTGTCATACCGGGTATTTATGCGTGTAACAGTAGAATTTGTTATTCGGGAGCCCGTATTGGCTATGGCGTTTAGGCAAATCAATGTCTTCGTTATTATTTTTTTTTATGGTGAGTGTTTGCTGACGGACTTTTTAGCGTCACCGGACTTTTTTCGGGAAGGCGGGAACCTTAAAGGGTTCCTCAAGACGTGTGATCGAAAAAAAATGAAACCTAGCTAGATCGATTTACCGCCCCCGAAACCCCTGCAAATTAAATTTCATGAAAATCGTTGGAGCCAATTGCTCGTTTAAAGGTAAAAATATAATAAATAAATATAATATTAGAAAAAACTACGCTCTAAAGCTAACGCTGCTGATGCTGGTATCCTGATCACAAAAATATATTTGAATTTGTAATTTCATTTGCCGGACTTCGCGATGGAAGACTGTATCCCGAATCATGAATATTTAAAAGGCTTCTGAGATTGAGCTTTCCTTGAATAAAAACTTTTTTACTGTAGGTACTTTATTTCACTCATACTTCGGTTGTGAGTAATCTTATTTCACGTAGAATAGTTTAAAAATCATTAGACAGTTATAGGCACGGAATGGTGAAGTAGATTGGATGCAAGAATATTCTAAATAATATTAACTGGTTTTTTACTTTTTAAGTGCTAATTGCTGCGGATGACCTAGGTTAGATTCCTGGCAGGGTCGGGTAGGCATTTAATTTTTTCGTATTTTATAAATAATTAACTGGTTTGTTATTGAAAACTGTAAAAATAACTCAATACCTAAAAAACATAGTTTTTCAACTATTTTCATGAGGAGTTAATTGTGTGCTGATTTACTCGTATAAGCAATGCTACAAGAAAAGATATACAAACGATTAGCAATTGTTTAGTTAGTATTGTTGTTCTGCTAAACGATTGGAGTGCGCGAGTTCGCCTCTCATTTGTTTTAATTAAACAATCTATAGCTTGAAATATCTGTTTAACCATAATTATTATATCGAAATAGTTTCAATACTCAAGCGTAACAAAAGCAGAGCGTTTTCCACATAAGCTCCTTTCAGAGAGCCGGTAATGGCCAAACTTTGGAGGGGCAGCGCTTTGTTCAGCCCCGGAATACAGCTTAATTATCAGTGCGCAGCTCTAATGACGTCACGCGTTGACGACGTGAAAAAGGACAGTTTAGGCTCCCAGCGCGGGCCAGAGGACTTTGTAAAGGGACCCGATGGTATGGGCTGGCTTATTACAGTGCTATAGGCTTTTGCCCGACTCCATTCAGTCTCATTGCAATGAAATATTCGGAATGGGGACCTAATTTGCCGGTAAACTCAGTTCTGCTGCTTATGCCATTAGAAAAATTAGGCAGTTAACAGACGTTGAAACTGCTAGAACAGTTTATTTTAGTTATTTTCATAGTGTCATGTCGTATGGCGTCCTACTGTGGGGAACAGCGGCTGATATTGAAACTATATTCATTCTACAGAAACGAGCGATAAGAACAATCTATAAACTAGGATCACGAACTTCCTTAAGAAATCTTTTTAGGGAGATTGGTGTCCTGACAGTTGCATCTCAATATATTTATAATTGTATAGTTTTTGTACGTTGCAATATTAACTCCTTCACTAAACATGGTGACATACACAATTTCAATACTAGAAATAAGACAAAACTTGTTATGCCACTGTTCAGGTTACAAAAGGTTCTTGGTTCTTTCTTGGGGCAAGGTATACACTATTATAATAAAATACCAAGTACTGTACTAGATTTACCTTTAGATAAGTTTAAAAAACATGTGAAATCTTTATTACTCAAAAAAGGTTATTATACAGTAAAAGAATATTTAGATGATAAAACAGCTTGGTTATAATAAAAACACACTATACTCTATTTGAATCATCATAATAAAATTAATTTATATAATTTTTATACTGATATGATAGCCTTTATCAACAGTGTCCTACAGATAACAAACAGCGTTGCGTTAAATAGATCACTAAGTTTTTATTTAGAGTATCTTGAGTGTGTCATGCTCTCTTTACTGTCTCTGCGGTGGTGGCGTGTGCGTCGGGTCGTTACGTTCCCTAAAATATGGTTGAGCGAAGCGATGGCTAATTCATAGGTCATACTCGTGAACGGGTGCCGCCTGTGGAGGCTGGTCTGCTCACGCATACTTATCTTATTTTTAGTATTATTCACTATAATTTGACTTTGTTTTTCTTAAACAATTTTTTTTCCTTTTACGATAGTACTGTAGTGGTACTGTATGACATTGTGGAAATTGCAACTGTTACCTGATGGAAATTTGTTAACGTATATTTTTTTATTTTGTGTTTTTTCTTTTTTTACATGTTGTGGTTGTCTTCTATATTTTTTGTGTTTATTGTAATGGAAAGTGTCCTGCTATGATAGGGCATTTTCCAATATTTTTGACGCTGTAAGGGAGAAAAGAGCTGGACACTTGCTGAGTTTCTTGCCGGTTCTTCTCAGTACAAGATCTCCCGCCCAGAGTAGACTTACGAACCGATGGCATAGTGACATTCATAAGAGCTACTTGTAGCCTAAACTGAATAAATGTTTTTGAATTTTGAATTTTGAATTTTGAATTCGTGTAACTTTTCTGAGAAATATCTTATGCAACTTTTTGATTAAGTGAATTTGTAACTCTTTAGAGATATTTAACCACAACTTTCATCGCTTTATTTAATAGATGAAATGTTATTTATTTATTTACACACAAACTTACAACTATCATTACAGATTTTTTGATGTGTAACAATTTTTGGGAGTGATTTCGTAGAAAAGGGACGGAAGTAAGTAACAAAGTGATCCGTAATAGCCACCAGTGATCGACACTTGTGTGAAGCCCAATGTCCGTTGTAGGTAGTAATATTTGTGGGAGTGATTTCGTAGAAATGTGACCGTAACAGTGTGATACTGCCGCACAATTTATGAACACATTAAGTACAACTTACTGTGTTTGTGATTATGATATTTGAGGTGCTGACATTACGATCTATTTTCTCGAAACTGTTCACATGTTCTATACTCATAAATAAATTGCGCGGCAGATAGGATGTGTCAGTGTGACATGTCTTCTAATGAGTATTTACTGCATTCTCTTTATGATTTGAAAAAATATACATATACGGAGTCGGAAGCGCGCATAAAAACGATACATAAAATCGATAATAAACAAGTGCGCGCAGTGTATATCAGAACATACCCTTTGGGTTCAATTCATATATGTATACTATATATTATATATATTATACATATATGAATTGAACCAAAGCCATTGATACAAAATGCGGGTGATGATCACATACTCAAGCTTAGCATCAAAGTTAAAAACACACTATTACCAAGCTGGTAAATGAATCCAGGACTTCCGGATATAGCAAGAGCGCTTTACTACACGGCCACCGAGGTGTTATATCATCATCATTTTAGCCAAAAGAAGTCCACTGCTCGACAAGGGCCTCCCCCAAGGATCTCCACAACGACCGGTTTTGTGCTGCTCGCATCCAGCGGCAGCTCGCGACCTTCACCAGATCGTCGGTCCGTTATATGTATACGAATCCGTTCCATCGCACAAAAATTAATTTGGTGACTCATTTCTATGTCGCACTTTCAAAAGATGGAATATTCCGCCAGCACACGATTTCCCTCCTTCCTATGACATGGAGTCCTTCAAACGAGGCGTGAAGAGGCACCTTGTGGGCCGGCAGGGTGACGATGACGGTGACTGATGCTGCGTTGTTTTCACGCTGCACCCTGCTTCTGTCTTCGCGTCTTGGTCTCCATTTCCATCGCCAGGTGGTGTGGAGTCATTTGCCGTGCAATCTACAAAAAAAGATATTTATTTGTTATAGGTAGGTACTTAACTACTTTAAAAAAATGTTTCAATAAAAACGACGGGTTGCACTCTGGGAGTGCCGGCAGAAGTGAAAACTTAAATATTAACGTTGTGCATTTTTGATATTTTGGAATGGTTAGGGAATAATTTTGCACGAATTGCTTTAATTATCAGTATAAAAGTACTCTCATTTATGTGGTAGAATACAATATTTATTTATTGGGCTATCGTACACAAACATGACAATTTATATTACATTAAAAAGTTATATTAAGTTATATTAAAAATTTATATTACGCCGCGCCAGCTGTCTACTCTCCATCCCTCTTAAGAATTTTCGATCACGACACGTGACCTGACGCGAGTTTAACATTTTTTACCCATTCCAAAAAAAGTGCACAACGCCGCTAAAGAAGTTTTCACTTCAATAATTTCACAAAGCCATTCATTCAGAAAGTACCTATTGGTTACCGTTCACAGTGAATCATATCATTCGTGATTTTCAGCCAAAAAAACAACATTATTCTCAGAAACAAAAGCCAGGCGAAAGCGTATAAACCGATAACAGCATAAATCTCTCCCCAAAGTCACAACTATCTGAAAACACTAGCACTATGGGACGTATCAGCTTATCGCTTGACGAGTACTGCACTGGAAGCGATTTGTCAAACTTTCGCTACCGACGAAAACACTGAGTCGCAAACGCCAGCGTAAGCTGAACGCTACCATAAAGCAGGGCTCGATCACGGCTTGATACCGTTACCAAATTCCCACTATAAGTATTGGTAAGTAACGTTATTTCTACAAAGATAAATAAGTGATTGTAATCTACAAAAGTATTATTACTTCTTCGTTACCCAATGCGCTTGAGCCAATCCGCATGGAGCGGTAAGTTAATTTACCAGTAAAAATGCCAGCCAGGTAATGATACCAGGCATAACGTTGCCGTTTTTAACAGTATAGCAGAAGAAACTTTACAAAATTTTTAACGGTATCCAAAGCCCTGCATTCACGTGCCAAACCGTTTAAGCGGCGTATAATCGCGGCGGCTCAACTGAAACTGGGCATAACAAGCGACAGATTGAGAGTATCATCTCATGTTTAATTCACAAACGACGAGTTTGAATCGAGAACATACTAACTTGGGTCATAATGCATTTCGCGTTGTCCCATATGAAAGATTGCATTGAATAAATGAATATTTGCTCGGGCCGCTGCTGCGGTGCAATCGTATGTGCATTGCGGTGCAGTTACTGTTTTACGATTCTTTATAAAAGTTTTGAATGCGACATATTTCTCGTAACGTTAGTTTTTATGGTGAAGTTATGGTGAAATGAATAGCGTGTTTCAGTAATTGTGTTATTTCGTTCTTTGAAATATTAACTGTTTCGTAGATTAACGTTAAATTAATTAATTGAATTATTATTGTTACAATAATTTGTTTTGACTATTATTCATTGAATGTTAAGGCGAAGGGTAAGGCACACTAGCGCCACCAATTGATAATTTGACAATTACTAACGGACCGGATCTCTTTTTTAAACATTGCGTACCGTCCGATAACAGGAAAGCATCCATAGTATTTATTTAATAATTGTGCACTACTTTTTGTTGCGTGGTTTATTCATAAAACGGGCTATCGCATTTATTCACAAACAATGGCCACTTTTGGTGTTAGCGAATGAATACAAAAACAAACCTAAAAGTAGTGCACAATTATTAAATAATAGGTGTTTGCCTAGTGTCGGAAGGTCCGCAATGTTTGAAAAAAAATCCAGTTTGGCAGTTATCAAATGAAACCCATCAGCGGTGCTATTGTGCCTTACCCTTCGCCTTAAGAGATTCGCTTGTTAAGAGATAGAGGGCCTACGACGCTAGAGCTTGCGGATTGGTGGATTTTATCAACTGTCATCTTACTACAACAGCCGGGAGCATGTATTTACTAGATAGACTAGACTACTAAACGAAGTTTCCCTCTCCCAGCAGCATTAACCCATCATCATCATCACCATTATCAGTTCATTTTTATGTCCCCACTGCTGGGGCACGAGCCTTCCCTATGGATAGATAGGGAGAACGGGCCATACACCACCACGCGGGCCCAGTGCGGATTGGTGGTTGTTAACGACTGCTAATGCGGTTTTACGTGCCTTCCGAAACACGGAGAAGCTCGAGATGATAAATTTTTGGTCACCCATCCAATGACCGGCCTTTGCGAATGTTGCTTAACCTCAGCACTCGCAGACTGGGCGCGTTTACCACTGCGCCATCGAGCTCCTCACGGACTGCCTAGTGTGGGGTCAAAGGAAATCTCCGCCTCTTTGAAAATTATGCTTAATTATCACTAGTTGCTCCTGTGTTAGTTTGTAGGTAAGCATTTATCAAATTTTATTTGTATATGTATTATTTGTTCAAGTAAGGAGACCTAAGCTATGTGACGTTTATATATAAAATAAAAAAGTTTCGCGTATCTTTGATGTCCACTCATCACGAGCCGAGTGGACAATGAATTTTAATTCGCGGCTTCCACGAACGCTTTCTGCTAGCGTAACACAATGAGTAGATAATTATGGACAGACGGGACATAGGTAAATTGTATTAAGAAAATATTCGCAACATTCTTTTTAAACAGTATTCTTTTTATATTTATCATGGAGGTTTTATTACTATTTTCTATACGTAGAACTGTACTGGTACCTAGACAGACGGACTCAGAATAATTCACTTCCTTAGAAACAAGTAAAAAAAAACCCATATATCACCCTCCTCGGGCTACTAAGTAAAGTAAGTATGTAAAATCAATATTTATTTTTTACACCACCAATTCTCTGTCGGGTGAATGGAACACCCCTCGATGCCTAACAGCGCATCTGCATAAATTAAAATGCTTATAAAACAACGTGCGGCCTACTGGCCAACGTCCAAAAATCGCTAATGGAATTTCGTCCGTCTGTGACCCACCGCTTCACTGCCATCGACTGTAGGGCACTCCGACGTTGGAATTATGCACTAACCCACCGAAATATCTTGTTACTAGGTAGGTAGCTTATTATGTAAAAAAAATGCAGGGTTTGCACACAAAGAGGAATTTGCACGGTTCTCGTACATTGCACCTTAATACTTTGGGCCATTCACTGAGAAATTGGTTACTCTACAGCAGAAGCCCATAAGAATTTTTTTTACAGTATTATGGTGTTACATCAGTCAGTACCTAAGGATTGTTAAGGATTCCAGGTGAAATCGTTCGTCCCTCACTTGTCTAATTCTGACATTTTCCTAATAAAAGAAACTTCAAGTCTATATAAATAAAAATGAATCACTGAGCTGAAAGGTATGTACTCGCATAACTTCCGATCGACTGCACAAAATTGGATAATTATTTTTTTGTGTTTCTTATTGTCAGGACAAGGTTTGTACAGAAGAAAATTAAAAGAAAAAAATATTTTTACTAAAATATGATTTTTTTAAATATCATGATATTTTGAAAAGTGAGTGAGTGAATGTGACAGAATGACGTACAGTTCATTTGACAACTTCAAACGGACAATACACCATATGACATGGTACGTCATATAATAATATCAATCAAATAGAATTAGGTACCGCTTCTACCGTAGTCTATAGGTACTAATATTATAAAGAGGAAACCTTTGTATTTTTGTATGTAGGTATGTATGTTTGCAACGAATAAACCCAAAAACTAATGGACTGATTAAAAAAAAAATTCACCATTAGAATGCTACATTAGCGCTGAGTAACATAGGCTATATTAAAAAAAATTAAATAAAATACTAAAAACGACAATTTAATTTTCCAATACAAATTGATTTGTTTGTTTTGTTGTCATGGAAACTATTGATATATATTTAACTCAATGATGGAACTGTCAAAGCGGTACGAAGTCCGCCGGGTCAGCTAGTTATGTATAAAAGACAAGCTCTTCCCCGTTACATAAGAAATAACTTATTAAAATAAATAACAAGGCTTAAAGGACATTTAAAGAATATTTAGAGGACCTTTAAGCCTTTTGGCATTTTAAGTAACAATATGTCACTTTAAATTCTCTCAAATCTATTTCCGTCCATTTATCACGATTTTACAAACAGCTTCTTTGAAACAAACTTATCAAAGTACCTGTCTGTAAATATCTCAAACCTCAAACAGACTTCTGTTAGAACACAAAATGTAGTTGAATTCGTTAAGAGATCTTTATTTACATCGCAGCACTCCGTTGCAAAAATAAGATCGTAAAGAAGTCTTTACCCTCAGAAATGAACAGTGAGCACAAACAGAGCCTCTACTTTTGCCCCACAATCTGGCAACAATAAAACTCAGGAAAAGTCTGCACAATTTCGAATTTTTAAAATCCGTGTTACAGCTATGTGTAATGAACATCTTCTTTTTAATCGACTGCCCAAAAAGGAGTGTTATGTTTTTATGGTTCATTGTGTGCACAGCCCTGGGGGTCGACCGCCTAACTCTCTCGCTTTCGATCGCTTTGAAGGCGAGGCGAGGAGGAGGCGTCAACTTGTCATTTCGAAAGCAATATGAAAGCATTTCGAAAGCTATAGGCTATAGCTTTCGATATCATTCGGTATTGTATTTTGATATTATATTAGAAAGCGAGGCGAGGGTCTCGCCTTCAAAGCGATCGAAAGCGAGAGAGTTAGGCGGTTGGGGGGCTGGTCTGTGATTGTGTGTGTGAGTTTCCTTATTCCACTAAAACTTCTAAACAGGACTTCTTGGCGGGAAAGTGAAGAGTCGTGTCTGCGGTTTTGATTTATTTTCTAAAAAATGTGTTATGTCGAATATTAATGTGAAATAATAGTGGATTATTAACCGTTAAATGTTCGTGAGTGTGCATGAGTGTTGGCAAATAAAACAAAACAGTGCAACGTCACTCAAGAAGTCCGCCCAAGGACTTAGTAGAGCCCCACATCTTTACTGAGATAATCGAGGGTTTGACACTGGCTAAATGTGCTAATCGCACGAAGCCATCATTTTAAAGAAAAAAAACTTCTAATCACAAACATTATTATGTGACATTATGTGACACAAACATTATTGTGTCAGAATCTGTTGATACCTAATTCCAGGTGACTAAAAGGTTAGTGATATAAAAAAAATGTTGTGGTCACGAGAGACATGAACATATTATAGTTCTTTAAATTAATGAAATATGTAATACTATCAATGACCAGGGAGGTAACCACGAGCTCTTAAAGCAGTATTATTGCCTTTGTAAAAACAAGACGCGTGTAGCGGCGGATATACTCGCGTCTCTTTTCCACAACTGCAATAATACTGCTATAAGAACTCGAAGTCAGGAGGCTGGCTTTCACTTAAAATTCCATTTTAAACTACGTCGATAAAATGTTCAGTTAGGAAATTATTTCAAATTTCATGACTAGGATTAGGGATTAGGATTATTTATCTACTGTGAAGACAAAAATTAGACACACACATTTCATTATGTGGTTGTAAGTAATAATTAAAGTCAAAACTCAGGAACCCGTAGTAAGGGTAATACATACAAAATAATGTAGGAACTCCGAGAGCGAAGGAAAGCACATCAAGAAAGTAAAAAGATAAAGTTCTCTCGGCAAACACTCCAAATTAGAATTTGTCATCCGTCACGAAAAGTAATCAGAAACATCTTTTCAAATTGTTTGTACGACTGTGTAGTTATTAATAGTAGAAATAACATCGTATTTTGCTCGGGACGCTTTATTAACTTTATTTATCAGATAATTATGTTGTTGCTCATTTCGGACGTTGCGTACAAAGTGATAAATTTAAATTGGTAGCTGTAATTACTTATTTTTTTATTAATTAAAACACAAAAGAGGAGCTCGATGGCGCAGTGGTTAACGCGCCCGGTCTGCGAGTGCTGAGGTTAAGCCACTTTCGCATAGGCCGGTCATCGGATGAGTGACCATAAAATGTATCAAGCTCGAGCTCCTCCGTGCTTCGGAAGGCACGTAAAGTCGTTGGTCCCGGCTGCATTAGCAGTCGTTAACAACCACCGACCCGCACTGGGTCCGCGTGATGGTTTATGGCCCGTTCTACATCTATAGGGAAGGTGGTTACTTAGTATTTCATCTATACTTAATATTATAAAGCTGAATCTATACTAATATTATAAAGCTGAAGAGTTTGTTTGTTTGTTTGTTTGTTTGAACGCGCTAATCTCAGGAACTACTGGTTCGAATTGAAAAATTCTTTTTGTGTTGAATAGTCCATTTATTGAGGAAGGCTATAGGCTATATTACATCACGCTATAACTAATAGGAGTGGAACAGTCGCTAATTAACGCGGGTGAAACCGCAGGGCACAGCTAGTGTAAGATATGCAACCTGCTGAATGAACCAGATATTTTTAGAGTAATTTAATGAGTAGGCATCAGATATCTTGTCCTTCTTTTCTTCTCTCTTCTTTAAATGGTAGCTTAAAACTTAACTTATTTTGAAAATCTTGTTTGTGTTAGAAGTGTAATGGCAAATGTTGTGCGTTCCTATTATAGGTGTACATATCAGTACTGGTCCTGTGTATGTAATCATGTCAACAGTAAATAATATGTACACTGTTGGTATGTTTAATAAATAAATAAGTAAATAAGATCTCAAAAAAAAGAGTGAAAGAAATGTTTCTACTTCCTTTTAGGGCCATTAATCATAGTACCTTACTGTAGGGCTACCGTGGTTGCTAACGACGACCCGTGCAAATTTAATATACCTATGCTTAGTGCATAATATGTAAAAATATGTAAAAACAATCGAAAAATTTCAATGCATTTATTTTCACTTTTCGACTTACTATTTGATATTAATTTTATCTATTCGAAATTCAAATACTTCAAAATTCAAGAAGGTTTCTTTAATTTATTTTGTCTTCGTAGTTTAATTTAAGTTTATTTTGTTGACTCAATAGTTATTTGAATGTTATTACTGATGCGTCGACCTTTACGACTTCAGAAGTAATCAGCTCAGTCCTTGTAGATAATGTCTACTCTAGAATATGCTCGATTTTGTTTGCTGTGCTAAAACGAACATTACGGCCCAAATTTTAAGGTAACAAATTAAATGTGCGAGGAAAACATTTTGTTGTTCATTGTTCAAGATAAAAGCACTTCTGAGGATGATGTCGAAGGTGTGTCGATTGTAATCTCGTACGAAATTGAAATAGAAATAAACAAGTATTTCGAATGAAAATTCTTTTATTCATTTATACATAGTAAGTATTGAAATTTACTTTATTGGGACTAAAATTGCTACTATGGACATACCAGAAGCTCTACACTTAAAATAAATATAAAAAATACTAATTGTGAAAGCCAATAATTATAAAAAAGAAATTTACTTTTTTTTTCTTATTTTTGAGCAAAAGAGGTTATTTCAAAAGCACTTTGGATGATAAAGAAATTCAGCTGAAATCTTATCATTTACATATTATTATGTTAATAATGGTGCAACTTCGATTGTTTTTGCATTTTTGCCTAGTTTGCATTTGATACCTTTTCCATACTTAAACACAGTAAGTATGTAAGTCAGTTTTAAACGTATACATATATTTTTTTAAATCGTGTAACTTTCCTGAGCTCTTGGGATTCTGCACCCTTCTAAAAGAATGCACATAGCTTTGCAGACCAATATCTCGCGACGTGACTAATGGATACTCCTCATGTGAGATAAAGCAGAGAGCCCACCAGACGTCAGATAAATGTCAACTTTGAAACTAGTAAAGGCATAGACCAAAAAAGCATAGACCAATAAATTCTGAGACGATGCCTAGGCACATAAGTAAAATGTGGCCTAGGTATACGTCTATTAAGATATTGCTTGTAGTCTGTTGTATGACATGAAGAGCTTTTATGTTTCTGAATTAGTTCTATTTGAGGCAAAATATTGAAAATTGAGCGATTTTCTGACAGCCCAAATTAAAAAATAAAATATAGTTCAAAAAAACTCGATAGATGGCGTTATTAAATCCGAACAGTACATAGAGGCTATAATAAATTGTGCAGTACACAGAGTGAACTTTTGCTTGTCAACCAAAAAATAAAAAATGAGTATTTTCATTTCAGGACCTATTCCTATTTTCCATAATTTTGTTCACAGTTTGACAGTTGAATAAAGGCAATGGAATAAATATTACGCAGCCATATTCTCCATGAACTCGCCTTTTACTAAGCGCCATCTATGCAGTCATTTGGAACTAATTTCTTTTTTTTTGGGAAGTCGGAAAATCGCCAATGATATATAATAGAATTATATAATAGTTACAATAGAATTTGCTATTCTTAGACATAATACATTTAGATCTAGGTACAGCTCCAATTACTAGCAACTATGAGTGGAATAGAATAAAATGAAATAAATATTTTTCTAATGATATATTTTATATAAAATTAAATTTTCATTATATTCCAAAGGACAGGAAGCATTTGATATTAAATAAATACATGTGGACCGTGGCCCAGACTAGCGCAGGTTCGAGGCCAATGGTACAAACAAAGAGAAGCTCTACAGCCAGCAGTGGGTTAAGAGGGGCTGATGATGATGATGATGAAATGAAATAAATAAATATTTATGTATTTTAAGCCCAAATTAACCGTAATAAATAAAACAATGTTGAACACATTAATTCGCGGTGGGATCAGTATATAACTAATTACCTATGTGCCACAAGAACGAGCCGGGATCAAAATTTCATTAAACATATAGACTCATAAAATTACAATACTCCGCCCGCGGCTTCGTCCGCGTGAATTTCGGATTTTCGGCAAAATCTTATTTACGGGATAAAAAGTAGCCCACCAGTAGGCACTTTCAGGCCCTCAAACATGCTAGCCCTCTGTGAAATCATGTGCGGTTTAGTATTAGAGGTAGTTAAATAATGATTTATCTCACCTGTGAGAAACGTTTGCTTAATATAAAATAAAAAGAAAGTTAATATTTTTATTATTTTAGAGCTACCGGTTCCCCTCAGCGGTCAGCGGTCGCGGCATTGTACTGGTTATCCAAAGGTCGTGGGTTTGATTCCCACTCGAGCTTCCTGGGGCTGGTTGATTTTTTCTAGTAAAATTTTGTCAAGAAACTCAATGTTGCTTTCAAGATGCAACACGAGTACAAGTTCGCGCCAAACTTCTAGTCCCATCTGAAGTTGGCGCGATTCGCGTCGCAGTAGATCCTGATTCCTGAACTATATAATATGTACCCATAAATTTGTACGTAACCCTCGGTCGGCAAGTCCGATTCGCACCTGTCCAGTTTTTAATATGTGGAATCTGTTGCAGACCCTATTGACCGGGTTGTTATGAAACCCGGGAGGTGTGTAGGGTTGGGTGATTGTCTGTCCGACCCACTAACACACGACCTGGGAATCGTCCTAATGTCTCCGGTTCCAGCGCTTTGACTCTGGGCCATGAGGTGGTCAGTGTATGCACCACCATAAATAATATTTTTTAAACCATCGAGAAAATAATTCCAGCAACTAAAACTAAATAACAGCCGTCCCAACCACGTGCAAAACATAAAACCTAAGATGAATGTTTTAGAAACGCGGAACGAATCCTTTTTTTTCTTAAATGAGGGTTTTAGTTATACAAAGTGGATAATAAATTTAGAAAAGACAAAGAACTAGTCTGACCGTATGCCATTAAAAGTTAAAGTTTATGGTCTAGTCAATAGGTGACAGTGATTTGGAAGAAAGACAAAAAGTTAGCAGACGTTCGAAAGTGCCATAAATAAACAAAAATGAACTATACATTTGCTTAAGCGTCGAGTTGGACTATGGGAAAGCATAAAAAAGCGTCACACATGCATTGCAAGTGAGGTTCTAGGAAACCCGGGGCGGGATGCTGTGCGCTGTAGAACCTCCTACAAACATCATCTGACCAATTAGAAAAAATATACTCGTAGATGTGTAAAAAAAAATTAGAGACGGGAGACATGAGAGGTGTGGCTTCAGAGGCTACCTGGGCTGGACGGCGAAGGAGTGCAGGGACAGTCAACGGGCGCACCTCCGGGAACGAGGAAGCTCATTTTGGTTCGATTGCAAAAATCGATGTTAAAAGCAGTGTACCTTTTGAAAATTGTAACTAGAGCCAGTGTTTTGATTATAAGATAAAATTGTACAAGTAATAGATCATAATTAGATTCATACGTAAGGTGGTACCATCGTGCGAGTGTGCTAAATTCGGTAAAGTAGAAAATTTTGTTTTGTAAAATTTGTAGCATAGTTCGTTAGATTTATTACAGAAGCTTTCACGACACAAGCTAACTAAAGTTATTTATGTGAACTAAACCACATTTAAACCAGAGATACATAACGAACTTCCTTTATTGTGGGCCTATATAGAGATATATGTATAAATCAGTAACACTATTTTACGGAGCTATTACGTGATAGCAATAATACTAATCATAATTACATGAGTTGCTATAGCGTAATGCGCCAAATATTGAAATGAATGAACCGTGCTCCATAGTGTGATGTATTCGCCATTGTAATGATTGACCCGAGACTCGATGTCGTTGGATTCCTGCAGAATCACGATTAAATACTAATTTCACGTGGCTTAAAGGAGAGAGGAATAATTGTGTGTCGAGAAAGGTTCTTGTAAATAGAGTGTGCATGTTTAGTTATATAATTGTAACTAGGTTGGTCAATGAGGTTTTTTAGTTTAACCGACAGTTTTTCCTCATTTGCGATGACCTAGGAACTAATCGGTTGGCTTTGTAAGGTCTGACGATTTTACAAAGTCTCAAAATAATGAAACAGTTTCGTATCTTCTAGTTTAATTAGGAAATTAAGTAGATAGATAGATAAATAAATAATTAACTAAATAATAACAATAAAAAATCCAAATTTGGGCAGATTTATATAAATAAATTAAGAGAAATGCCTATGTCTTGAGTTTTATTTGATTAAGTTAAGTACCTTGAGTGCAATGATTATTACAACCGCTAGGATAGCGGAAGACCTAGGTTCGATTCCTAATGGTCAGTGCAGCCGCAAGGATTGCGGGAGACCCAGGTTCGACCGCTGGATGGATTGAGAGAACATTTAAAGTTTTACCGTGCTTTATTTCATCATGTCAATTTCACCACTGAGATATAACATTAGGGATACCTGTGGCCTTTGTCTAACCCAGCAGTGGAAATTATAGCTGAGCTTCATTGTTATTACTTTTATTAAATTGGTTTTATTTCACTCGATACACAAATATAGATGTCAGTTAATTCCTTCATTTTGTAGACAGACAATAGTATATTATCTTCCTAAATAGCGAAGCGTTCTGATGCGCTTAGTTTTGAATAAGCCTAGTAATTACAACTGGACATTAAAATCCGACTTAACTATAAAGAGTGGAATGGGTAATTTTGTAGAGCAGATGCATTGCGATAATTCTATTTGATTTAGGCAATTATTGTTATGAACAAATTGCAATTCAACATTGCACCTGACCCGGAGTGTCATGGGGTACGGGTTCGACTCCCGTTTGTATAATCTTTCAATGTGTTACGAGGCGCGGGTTCGACTCCCGTTTGTGAAACTTATTCAACGTTTAGTCTCTTTAAAGCATTTAAGTTAAATTAGAGTTCAGATAGACAATAATAGATAAGCTGCAGAGCTGAATGGCGGGAAGGAGAGCAGCTGCAGACGTCACGCATTCATCCTGAGGGAAGTATTTATTGTAAAATCAGAGACATAGGAAAATTGAGGTAGGAGTACGTAGGACTAGTACAGAGATTTGTGATATTTGGGAGAGCACAGTTACTTTTGTTATATCGGGAGTAAAGCCATCGCTGCAACGCGAAGCCTGAATTATGTTAATTAAAACCAGTACACTGTCGTGGCGGGGAGCAGCAGTCCGGGGTGTCACCAATACACGTCCCTGTCTCAACCGAACCTTTGCTTTCCATAGTCTGGCCAGACTAACACACAATTATCTTGAGAATATAAATGAGTAAACAATAAATCCATGGATAAGGGGGCAAAAGAAAAGAAGCGCTCAGCGCCACGTAAATGATATTACACGCTTCGCAGCGTATAGGGTAAATAAGGTCGGTTACCCCCATCTAGCTCTGCTAGCGGCTCTGCCATCAAGTAGGAACCCTGACATCAAGCTGGACTGGTTCCTGATCGGAGGGGGGCCCTTAGCCCTCACGGGTACAACACATAGATTCACGCGATCCTATCACTTGCTATGGCTGCATGGTCTATATACTCTTAAGTCAACTCTATGCAAGCACCCTTTAGAGTGATTTTGCGCACTTATTTCAGCTTAACGATTAGAAACCTATCTAGACTCACTAGAAGGATTAAGACCAGCCATTGCAGCAAGCTAGGTGGAATGGAAAGATGTTTGTGCTTGGTTCACTCGATGATGTATTGGTATAGACATGCGTAATGACTATTGAAGTAATTAAATCAAGATAATCCAGCTCTCCTATAATGTAGAATCTCTGTATCTGGCAAAGCATACTCGATATACTTATAACTTACTAGACGATCACAAAGGGGCACTACTGGGGTGCCACCACAGCCACCGAGCGCTTTACCACCGAAGTTCCTCACTAGTTGATTCCGAGTGAATTGTGATTTTACCTTCGGCTTCATCATCACCACTTGAGATGAAGGCGAAGTGCTTACCTGTAAGATCTCTAACAGCACTTCTTCACCTAGAATCTTCAGCTACTGAGGTACTGGTTTTGGAAGAAAAAATGTTTTTTTCGGTGTGCCACTATCCTAACGTGAAAACAAAGGCATTACTTTCAATGTGATGGCCTAGAGGTAATTGACCCCTGAATGACCACCCTTGTGGCAGTGCTGCATTCCTATATATTTTCCGCCATCCCTTCCGTATGGGGAGGCGAAACTAATTTTGGGTCACGACTTTTGTTTTTGTATATCCGAAGATAAGAATATGTTATCATTCGGCTATTAGTGTTGATCTTACGACATCAAGGTTTTACTTTGTTTCGCCGTCAGACCTTGTCCACCATTTTAGTTTTGGTTAGACCACCGATCACTTATTTACTTATTTAATGAAGTTTCTAATTTCTACTTATTTAAGTCGCGAGAGGAATGCTATGTTCTATGAGATCGCTGAAATATGAATGATGGTATTGCTGATGCTTACATAAAAATCACGCGTTAACGAATTCCTACAAGTGTAAAAATACAGATACGATACCATATAATAAGTTTGGCTTTTATTACAAACTATCACTAGTCGTGTAGCCCACGCGAGCAAAGCCGCGAGCAAAAGCTAGTAAGAGCATCTAACAGGTTAAAACCAATAACAAGTAAAAGCAATAATATTA
This sequence comes from Eudonia mercurella, assembly GCA_963082485.1. NCBI lineage: Eukaryota > Metazoa > Arthropoda > Insecta > Lepidoptera > Crambidae > Eudonia > Eudonia mercurella. The sequence goes on along the minus strand of OY720033.1, from coordinate 12,620,762 downwards.
AAAAATATCTAAAAAAAATGTTTTAATTCGCTGCAAGAGTTTGTGAATGAATAATTTATAAAATAATTGATAATTTTTTTTTATGGGTTTTTATTATTATAACTAGCTCGTACCGCTTTGACAGTTTCTATGACAACAAAACAAACAAATCGTATATCTATTTATTTACTATTAAATATTTTTTCTAGTAATAAATAGTAGTCCCTGAGTAACATAGGCTATGTTACTCAGGGATAATGTAGCATTTTAATGGTGAAAGAATTTTTAAAATCGGTTTATTAGTTAATTATTGAGTTTATTCGTTGCAAACGTACAAAATACAGTGGCGGGTGGTAAGCGGCAACTGCCGAGCTAGCGCGAACGTGAAATGCGTCATCATCAGTGAATCGTGTTACCTATATCGGTGTGCGTTTTTGAGAATGCAGCACGAAAATCGCTCTAACTTCCGTCATTTTTGGTCCAATTTCAATAATTCTTTCACTGAAATAATTGGTTTTGATGTGACTGTAAAGAATTACAGTCTCATCAAAACCAATTATTTCAGTGAAAGAATTATTGAAAGAAAGAAAGAATGTAGAAACATAACTAAAATTATCGTTGATCCTCATTAGGCAAGCTATATTTATGATATTTTTTCAACACTTTGTCTTTTTTTTCAAATTGTAATTTGTTCGCAACAATATTTGCGTAAAATTATATGTAAATAATCACACAATATTTGTTCGTCAAAACGAATTACCGGACATACGTAGAGAAGTTTTGTACCTACTTATTAAAAAAAACATAATTTCAATTTGATTTAATTAAAATAATATTTTATTATAATAATTGTATAGTGCAGTTATGTTAAGTATCATTTACTGTTAAAGCATTTAATATACTTCCTAAAATAACAAAACTAAAACTTAAATCTAAGCTGTCAATGAATTTATCTTTATGACTAGTAATTTTACTTCATCTAATTTTTTTGTAATATATTAATGAAATATTTACTAATAAAAAGGATTTTATATATTTAAAAGATGTTATACTTATCTATAAGTTTTGTTTACCATAAACCGGCACTAGATGGCGCTGTACCCTTCAAAGCTGAATCGCGCTATCGAAGTTGTTTGCCAACACTGTATAAGCTTCGGGCGGACTTGTAAGGGTATATACACAAAACAAAAACATCTACGTAGTTATTTTTGGGATCCTACGAAAGTAGGAAAGGACAATAATGAAGCGAAATATGTAACTGATAGAAACTGTATGTAGGCGATGGGCCAACAAGTCGCAATATTTTCAACTCAAGTTAACAGAGTTGAATTCAATGCCGACTCGGTTATAGACATGGGCTGGATTAGGTAAAACCTGTACCTATTCCACCTGTTCCTAGTATTTAAAAATACCTAATCCAAATACCTATTCCTAATATTTATTCAGTACTGCATATATATTCAGAATAGGCAATGTATTGGTGTAAGTAACGATAATAGGTACTGCATAAATATTCGGAATGGGTAATGTTACGATTAACAGTATTGAATAAATAAATAATAGGAATATATATTATGTAGGTAACGTGTTGGTGTAAAATATTCTTAATTTGAATGATGTTTTAATAATTTTATGTAACGTTTTTTACTTAATATCACCAAGTTAACATGACAGTTAGCCATGAACAAATAGTTGAGAATAATATAATAATAGAATAGTTGTGACTGTACCTCGCAACTAGTCGTGGGTGTATCTTTATGGGAATGTGTCGTGTGTATTCGTACAAAAACCCATCTAAAGTGCAGCTGGCCTAACAGCCGGTTTCTCGAACGCTGATCAAATCGCAAATCAGTTGACAAAGCAATTAACTTGACACACTGTTCAAATCAAATCGAGTTGTACGAACGCTGATTACACAAAAATTAGCTAATCAATGATCATCTTATGATTGTCAAATCAGTGTATATTTTCATATGGCCACACATAATTTAATCATTCTTTCAGTTCAATAATTCACTCATAAACGTCAAAAATGTCACATGATTTTGCCGCGAATCTTTGTTGGCTGTTTGAATATTGTATTGTAAAATATTTTTGATAAACCAAAGAAAACCAACCAAAATTATGACAGAAAAAGCTATCAGCAGAGGAAAGAACTATACCGAAAGAGAGAAACTAACACTGACTGCTTTAGTTGACAAGTAAGAACCGTTTTCCAATTCCTTTTCACCAATTTTTTCTCCTTTAATTGTTTATAGAAATATTATTTATAAGTATTATGCTGAAGCGAAAGGGGCCCATACACAACATAGGTGATCCCGGGCTGATATGATGATTAGTTTGGTGGCGTTATGCCTCTATGCCTTAGGGAGTTTTGAATATAAAAACAATGGGAGCCCTGGCATATTTTCAAATGAATCCAGGAGGTGATGAGTAGCAGCAAACACTAGCTGCGATTTCCAACCAGTATTTTAACCACCCATCTGCAAAGTGTGGAAACTTTGTGATGATCAAAGTGACGAAGAACTGCTCCATCACTTTGATACCTATATACATGCCTATTGTAGAAATTATTATGTGTATGGGTAAAGAAAACAAGTATTACAATTTGGTAGTTACTTAGTGTTTATTTTAACTCATAGGTACAACTAAATATTTATAATAATTTTTATAAACTATAGTGAAAAAATTAAACACACATTAGTGCAGCAATTAGCACTTAAAAATAAAAAGTAAAATTTATCATAGGTACAAGTCAATAATTGAAAATAAATGCACAAATGCTGTGTATACATTGGAAAAAAATAAAACATGGGAGAAAATTACCATGGAATTTAATAGCTGTGCTCAAGAACAAAGAAGTACAAAGCAACTGCAAGCAGCTTATAACAATTTAAAACGAATAACTCGGCAAAGTATTGCTAATGACAATGTAAGTATTAATATGTGTCCAAACAGAGTTACTTTATCCTTATGAAATTCTTTAACTGAGATTGTCTAATCTGAAGGTGAAAGTGTAATTCACTTCTAGAATCGTCAACTACTATTAACGGCTATCTTATCTCTAACTATCGGAACACAACAATGCTATGCTAAAAACATTGTTGTTAAATTGTGTAGTACTTTTTATAAGGTTAGCAAATTTAATCTGTTTCTAATAATTACACAAATTCCTTAACATTTTTTTCTTATTTTATCAGGTTAAGAAATATCTGGCAAAAAAAAAAGAAACTGATATAGAGAGTTTTGGAGAAATAGAGGTAAGCAAGTTACTACCAACTAAAAATAATTTTAATTGTTATAACATTGTACTTATTACCTATGTAAATTCATTTGGCTACATTTCAGATACTGCCTACAAGCCAAGAAGACTTGGAAATAGACCAAGAAACAAAAGTTCTTCTAAAAAAATTCAAAAAAGATGAAGTTGCTGACAAGGTATGAATATTTATCTCTGTAATAAAAATAATGAACACCTACAACTCCCTACAATTACATCTACACACCTTAAATCTACAATAAAGTATTAATATTTACAGAAGGGCATTAAAGATACAGGTGGAGGACCGTATACACCCGTGCTTAGTGAAGCTGGGGCCCAAATGCTAGCCATAATGGGAAACCAAGTTAAACCGCTTTGCAACCAATATGATAGTGCCACTGAGTACTATTGTAAGTATGATTGATTATAATAAAAATTTAAGCTTGCTTTGAAATAATGGTGACACAAATGAGTATCTTATCTATAATCGTAATTAAGGAACTAGGGTTTTTTATTTGAAAATGTTCCAAACAAAGAATAGATGTACTAAAAGTAATATTTATGCTTATTTCAGTTGATGAAAGCAGTGTTTGCATTGAAGTTGTGCCAGACCCTCCTCCACTTCCCCCTAAGAAAATAGTACCAAAAAGAACTAAGCTACCTGCAAGAAAAAGAAATATTACGAAAGGCACAATTAAAATGCAATATTATAGAAAAAAGCTAGAATGTGCCATGATGGAAAAAAAAACGAGATTCGTGGAATACAAATCAGCTTTAAAAAAACAAAAACTACTTGATTTGGAAATAAAAATAAAAACAACAGAATATGAAAATATACAAAAGCTTTCAACTTGCTCTAATTAATATTAACTTTAACGATTTTCTCGAAGACACATTATATAGAATATGATTCGGACGATAGTTGATCATTACCTGTTACACTTGTGTAACAGTGTTATTTAGTGGGAAAAAATCATAAGTCACACTATGATCGGATTTGGTGTGACTTGTTGGGATTTTTTCCCATCAAATAACATTTTACACAAATTTAATAATAAATTTAATAAGCTTTGTTGCAAATACCTAGTTATAAATGTTCAAATAATTTTTAACGCAAATGTTGTTATGAACAAATTACAAAAACACAAATGTTGAAAAAATTTCCACAAGCAGGATTAGAACCTGCACCCTTCTGACATACCGGGTCAGGTGCTCTTCCAATTGAGCTATCGTGGGTCTAACCAGCCTGCCGAAATTATGCAACACTTTTTACTTTGAAAGCCAAAGGCGCCCATTCAATGTCAACAACTACCGTCACTAACATCCGATCATAATATTTTTACAAATATTAAAGATCAGTTAAGAAGTAAGCAAGCTATTTATAAATGTTCAAATAGTTTTTAATGCAAATTTTGTTGCGAACAAACTACTTCTTAACTGATCTTTAATATTTGTAAAAATATTTGTTTTATAAAAAAAAGATTTAATAAAACTTTTATGGTATATATGTAATACCTAACATGAAAAACAGTTTCATTTATTACCCAACTTTCAAAAGGAGTGGAGTTATTTTATTCTAATGTATTACTTACAGCTACTGCCTAAAATGTGTCAACAATAAGACTGTGCGAACTGATGTATTTTCACTAGAATTTTGAATATTGGCCTCGCTAACTTCTGGGAGATTGCAATCCTCGTCAAATTCATCATCAATGTAGTCATTGTTATCAATGGCTATATTGTGAAGAATGCAGCACGACACTATAATACTCATTGTTGTCTCTAATTTAACTCTCAGCCCCATAGAGAGGCATGGAAAACGTCTTTTTAAGACACCAAAACATCTCTCTATTGTGTTTCTTGTTCTTATTTGTGCTCTATTGAAAGCTTCTTCACTGGGAGTTGAAGGATTCAAAAAGGGAGTGAGTAAATAGTGCCGGCATGGATACCCACTATCCCCCAAAAGGTAGTCACTACCATACACACCTGATTCGAAATCTGCTCTTACATGAGAATCGTTTAATATTGTGGTATCATGGACAGATCCTGGCCACCTACAAATCACATCCATGATTTTTAAATTTGCATCACAGATTGCTTGGACATTAAGAGAAAAATACCCTTTTCTGTTTCTGTACAGTTCTGCTTGAGGTCCACCAGGAGATGGTATTTTAATGTGAGTGCAGTCTATTGCCCCGATCACATTTGGGAATAGGCAAATCTTGTAAAAGTCACTTTTAACCTTATTTCGTTCTTCTTCAGTTCCAGGCATTTTCACAAATTGGGGTCTTAACTGGGCAATAGCTGCAGACACTTTTTTAATTATTCGGCAAGCTGTTGTTTTATGTATACAGATCCGGTCAGCCACTGTTATTTGAAATGCACCTGTTGCATAGAAACTTATTGTTAACAAGATCTGTTGTAGGGCACTTATTGATTTACTCCTTAACGTAAGTGGCTTTATGGATTCCCCAATGAGAGTCACCAAATACAGTATCACGGGCTTTGAGACTCGATACCGCATCTTGAATTCCGCTTCTGTAAACTCTTCAAATGGCTCTACTCTAGCCCTGAACGTTCTTGAGGGTCCAGGTGTGTTTTCCTCATCAGATTCACTGCTGCTGCTCACTGTTACATCCGAAAGCGACATCCTAAAATATTAGAGGTTATTTTAATTTCCAAGTATATTTTTTATTGATAAAACGAACCATAAGTATTGTGAAATATAATAAAAACCACTTTTGGAGTACTAACCTGTTGAATTTTTAGACGTTCCTGGTTTAAAACTTAGCAAAACACATTAATTATTTCAGATAATTAGAGCAAAATCACCGATTAGTTGATCGTTGATTTGACAAGCGCTTGACCAAAGAAAAATGCCTAATTAACGTTTGAGAAACCCATTTTGACGTTTGACAAGCGATTTACTTCAATGATTTGACAGACTTGTCAACTAATCTCTGTTCAAAATCAAAGTACGTAATCAACGTTCAAGCAACCCAAATTACACTTGATTAGAGATTTGATCATTGATTAGTTAATTATGAAGATGATCAGCGTTCTAGAAACCGGCTGTTAGAGTGGCACTTGCACAGTACACTTTAGGAAATTAGGAGTTATTCAAAATTAGCAAGTAGTGTGTATGTTTAGCACACTCTAACAGGCTTAGGACTGTCTCATCTATTGTATTTTTACATTTGCAATGCATATAAATATTTTAAAGGAATACAATTAAGGTGTTTATTGAAATCTTCATACAAAATTGTACTCTAAGAGTCTAAGATGTTCTTAATTAGGCCTATTTTTCTTTGAGTCTCATTCAATGGCAAAAAAATCAAACGACATTTTAATAAGATTTTTTTTATTAGATCAAAGATATCGTTCAAAATGTTGTACTATATTTTTACATTTGTGATAGAGATAAATGGAATACAACCAAAGTGTTTATTGAAGACGAGGTAGTACCAACCTACCTACCTACTCAACAAAAACTATTCGAAGTTCATACCTAAAATATGACTCGTTTTAATTGATTTATTATTTTGAATTAATTTTAATCTTTTTCAAAGATTTTTTAAAAAACTAAACTTAAATTAATAAATTTAATTAGATGGGTACCACATAAACTAAACTTTTTAATCTAATTCAGCAAAACGCAGTCTAAAATTAGACAAAGAAAACTTCCAATTACGCCGTTTAGCATCGCTTACAGCGCATAAACATTAGCTTTAATTCCATGCTATATTAGTTATGATATTCTATCCTAGATGGCGTATATGGGGACTCTCAAATGAATTTGAAACTTACGTGTTGGACATAAAGTGCAGATTTATTTACAACAGTAGATATTTTATGCAAAACGATCGTGGAATACGAATACCTAATCCTCGGTGGCGTGGATTAGGTACGTACTGGTATCGAAAAATACCTATTCCACGTACCTAATCGCATATTTATGCCTCAAGACTACTCAGTTAGCAACTCGGTTGAGTTAATGAGTTGAATCTACGATGCGATAGAAGATGGCGTTTTTATTTATATATTTAACCGAAACGACTCGCATGGACGTACAAACAACCGCGCGCGACGATACGAATACAGCCGAGCGTTCGAACGCTCCTCAATGATAAGTATTTCACGGGTGGCGATAACATAAAATATCTCGATTAAGATAGTTAAGCGACTATAACAAAGCAAAAGAAGGCAGGCACCGGAACTCAGTTCTGATGATGGAATCCTTGAGGTCCACCAGCCCGCACTGGGCCCGCGTGGTGGTTTATGGCCCGTTCTCCCTATCCATCCATAGGGAAGGCTCGTGCCCCAGCAGTGGGGACAAAAATGAGCTGATGATGATGATCATGATGAATCATTGAGGAATTGAGGGAATTTCTCAAATATTGTAGACATACCTACCTATAGCGATTTTGGTATTTTCAACCACTCCGGCTATAAATCTTTCCGAATTAATATTGTAAATGCGAAAGCTTGTTAGTTTGTTTGTCCGTCTTCCACTGTTGCCTGGAAGATATCGCTTTAAGCGATAAGGCCGCCTTTGTGCACAACAAATGTAAGACATTTCGTGTATTTGATGTTTCCGTGTGCATATATAAAGAGTCTATCTATCTATCGACACTGATGGAATTTCATTAACAATGTCACACCGGAACAATGTTTCATTTGTGATGTAGTTTCTCTTTTTCTTCGCTTGTCTCATTTAAACGGCGCTGTCTCATACGAGCAGCGCGTTTAGTAGGTCTTCCCATATTCACTTTTGATAAATAGATCGAAAAAAAACGAATAACTAAAAAGCGAGAAATAAACAAAATTTTAACAAAAAATAAAACCGACTCCAAAAAATTTGTTGCACTAAAAAGTAAAAAAATGTAAGTAGTAAAATGCTGTATCCTAAAAAAGTTACCTCCTCCGCCCCAAAAACACACTTGGACGTGTTGACTAGCATACCGTAGTCCCTCAGCCTACTGAAGATGATGCGGAGATGCTTCTCATGTTGAGCCTTATCCCTTGAAAACACAAGAAAATCGTCGAGGTAACAGTACATGAAATCCAGTCCTCTCGTCGTCTCGTCCACAAACCTTTGGAAAGTTTGGCCTGCGTTTCGCAAACCAAAGGTCATGAATGGAAATTCATAAAGTCCAAATAGCGTGGTGATTGCGGTCTTGGGAATGTCCTCTGGACTGACAGGTATCTGATTGAAAGCTTTATCAGGTCTAGGGTTTTAAAGACCTTGCAGCCAGCAATAGAATGGGCAAAATCGTGAATGTGCCTAACCGGATACCTGTCAGGCACAGTGCGGGCATTCAACATGCGGTAGTCGCCGCACGGACGCCAGCCATTGTCCTTTTTTGGAGCAAGATGTAACGGAGAGGACCAAGAGCTTTCCGAAGGTCTGGCTGTTCCGTTAGTAGGCAATCTTAAGTTTGTCAGGAGCGAGACGGCGAGGTGACGAAGATACTGGAGGCCCTGGCGTCGTGCGAATATGGTGTTGGGTGTTGTGTGGTATTGTGCGATGCGTACCAGCTGGTCGAGTGATCTCTGGGAACTCATTGAGTATCTTGTGAAATTGAGTAGCACCAGTTGAGACTTTTACAGAGTACAGGTTACTATTACTAACTACAGGACTAGCTACAGCAGTTACAAATGTGGTAGGCGTTTATTTCTACAGTCTACTACTAAGTTGTAAAAATTAAGGAATTCTACGCCTATTATAGGTTTTGTTACGTCTGCAACTACAAAACGCCACACAAAAGTTCTACGTAAGCCAAAGTTTAATTCAAGGTGTAAATATCCATATGTTGAAATGCTGGAGCCATTCGTAGCGCACAGTTTGAAGCCCGTTGGAGCACGACGATCACGCAGTACCGAGCGAGGGAAGACACAGAGGTCGCTACCGGTGTCGACCAGGAACTGCGTCTTCGAGGAACGGTCGGTGATAAATAGACGACCAGCAGAAGATGGGCAATCGTCAGCCGCCATTACCGACTGCCCTTTGAGTTTTTTGCCTTAAAGTCGCATGGGTGTATGCATTTGGAAGCCTTCTCCCCGAACTTGCTGTGGTACCAGCAGACCGGGTACCTCCGATAGTTGGAATGCGACCGCTCGCGCTGTCTGGAAGACGACCGATTGTGGCGTCGTCGGGTGGGTCGGGAACTAGTTCTGCTGCCTTGCTGGGACGCGAGCTTTTGAAATTGCCGCCGAAGTTCAGCGACTTCCCTTGTGAGATCACTGAGTACGGAGCTGGGACCGGCTTCACTCATTGCAGCGACCTTAGGTGATGCTGAGGCAAGGTCGTTCACTCGGTCCGCTAAATCAGCCAAATCTTCAAGGTTAGCCGACACTGGTTGACCTGCCAGGACCGTTTGGATGCCATGTGGAAGACGGCTGATCCAAATAGTCTTCATAAAATCGTCAGGAACATCTTAACCGGCGAGGTTCTGCAGATGACGGAGGAAGCGAGAGGGCTTGCGGTCTCCAAGCTTCTCGTGCATCAATAACTGCTTAAGCTTCTTTTCATTATAAGCCGTAAGCCGCTTGATTAGCTCCGTCTTGTTGTTCTCCTTTGGAGGACTGATGATGAGGTCCTTCACCTCCCTGGAGTATTGATTATCCAGCTGGCCAATAATGTAGTTGAACTTCGCCGAATCTCTGGTAATGTGATAGATCGCAAACTGTCCTTCAACTTGTGCTAACCATATTTCAGGCTCTTCAGGCCAGAATGGTGGGATGCGGGATATTAATGTTATGTACATCTCGATTTGTCGACACTTTCCCTTCACTATCGTTCATGTTGCCACCGCGTGTTTCATTTTCGGCCATCTTGTTTTGTGTCCTTGTTGGGGGTCACCAATGTAGTATCAAGTGTGGAAATAATTCCCGTATAGTCCTGATTACTTATTACGTGTGTAGGGCATAGTCAATAAAAACAACAACTCAGGTTCAGTAATGTAATACTCCCAGACACACGATACAGAAGGCACAAAGATAGCAACGACAAAGCACAATTCGGTACAGTAAACAATTTAGGAAGGAAGAAAGATAGTTCAACAGTAAGCACAATTTAGTATAAACACATAGGCACCAGAAAGTCTAAACACATAAGCAAAAGCGGCAAGTATATAAGCGGATGCAGAGAAGCGCGCGCTTCGCGTCGTGAACGATTCGAGACCTGAATCTAAATAAACATTCACATTCACTTTCGCCCACATGACAATACTAACACACTTAACTTCCTGTACTTGGCAAAAGCCAGTAGAGGAAGATAATATACCTCTTTCTTAAACAAAAAGAAAGAAGAAAATCTACCAATACAATAACAATAATACAAATGGTAAATTATAATATTTATTTTATTATTTTATTTTCTAAACGAGAAAAACTAAACAACAATTTCAATAACCTTTATATAAAACGTAAATATTTCAAAGAAGTTATGATTAGTACTTGATTATAATAAAAAGCACATTTTTTTAAATAAATTCCAAGTTGCCACGACACGCTCTTTTAGTCTCCTCTTCTTATTGGACTGCTGTATAAAACAAGAAGTTTGAAAATGCTGTAAACAAATTGTAATGGTGCGTTTTAGGAGTCCACAAAACATGAACACCTGATGTTAAGTGAATATGGAATCCAGATGCGACGTCAACGGGTGCAGCGTGAAAACAACGCAGCATCACCTACCTTCACTCTGCCGGCCCACAAGGTGCCTCTTCACGCCTCGTTTGAAGGACCCCATATCATAGAAAGGAGGGAAAACATGTGCTGGCAAACTATTCCATGTTTTGGAGGTGCGACAAAAAAATGAGTCACCAAATTTCTTAGTGCGCGATGGAATACGGAGGAAGGGAGAAGGTGGGATGAGGTCAAAGAGTTCTTCAGAGCACTCGCCATGGTATAAGCGGTAAAACACGCTGAGTGACGCAATATCTCTACGCAATTGCAGAGTTTCAAGAGTATTTGTGACTTCTGCGTTGCCGATAATGCGTACAGCGCGACGCTGCAATCTGTCCAAAGCATCGAGAAGGTACTTTGCGGAACCTTCCCAGATGTGCGAGCAGTATTCCACGCAAGACCGTACCTGTGTCTTGTACAAAAGGTACAACTGGTCAGGCGTAAAGAATCGCCGCACCCTGTTCAGAATACCGAGTTTTCGTGAGGCTGTTTTAATCACGGCTTCGATGTAGTCTTTTGGAAATCTGAAAAATAAATAGCCAGAATAAACATTATAATGAGGTCGATATCGATATTTTGTTTTTGTACTGTCGCTGCTCTAACTTTGTTGCAGTGTGGCTAATGTAATTAAATAAAAAAATCCTATTTTGGGGATAAGTGACGGGACGTCAATATAATATAATAATGAAGTAGACCGATCATAAACATACAGTTTCATAGTATTGATATTTTTTAAAGCAATTTAATTGAAAAAAACGTTGGAAAAAGAAAATAAGTAATATTTTTTAGAAAGTGTTTTATCATTAATTAAATAAGCATTTATAATTTTAAAAAAAAAACAGTTTTAACGATATAGAACGTGAAATATAAATTGTTATTCAGTGTTGGCTCATTCAACTTTATAAATTACGCAAAGTTGCAACTTGACGTTTTAGTAGCAACACTTTTTGATTGATAATATTTTTTCATTTTTTGCAAATTTAGTGCATTATTCAATTAAATTAAGACAAAATAATACTTACCGATGAAAAGTAACGTTATCCTTTTGTACACTCGACGTTTCTGATCGCTTTTTACACGAAAACACGCTGCAATTATGCATTTTTTGCTCACGTTCTAACGCGTGCACCGTGATTTGCAAATGACACTAGAATACGCAACTAGTTTTATATAACCGATATGACCGGCGGTCATATACTTTTGTCAGAGGGGAACGCCTGCCAGTGGCGTCTCCGGTTGGTATAATGCTCTAAGGGTAAAAACAATGTTTGGACGATTCAAAAGCACCTTTCTAAAGTTTATTTTAATAAAAAATATTTGACTTTGACTTTGACTTTGACTTATGGTAACTTATCATCAGGTGAGATGAAGGCCAAGCCCTTCCCCATGGTGACATAAAAAAAGAACATAGCTTGAATCTGGCGGTATTTAACTTTGGCTTAGTAATACACACGTAGTAAAATTGTACCCGAAACTGCAATCTAATGTCGAATAAAATCTAATAAAAAATTTAATAAATTGAAACTTATTGGTAGTCAAGTCTCACACGAAATGGTCTTTGAATAAAATACATATAACTTCAGTTTAGAACGATAGTCGGCTGCCAACTTCTTAGATTAGAGAATAGAAGATATTGAGGCACGTTCAAAAACGTACAAAGAAAACTTTAACAACTGTATATTAACACTAAAAAGGTTGGCTCTAGGTGAAGATAGCGCAAGCCAACAACTTTAGTCATCATCATCATCAGTCCGTAAAAGTCAAACAGATGAGCTCAGTTTTTCACATACAAACAATAGCACATGTGGACATTGGGTCATAACTTATTACGCCAACACAATGCGGGTTGGTTGGTTTTACCGACAACCATCTTACGACATCAACAACAACTAACGGCTTATATGCCTACCGAAACGCGAAGGAGCTCGTGAAAATTTAAATTTAGGGGTTGTATTTAATCGATCACCAAACTAACCTTCTTTTTTTTTTTTTTTTTTTGTCCCAGGGGAAGTCATTACGACTACCGGAGCCTTTTCTTAAAGTTGCCTCTTGGCACCCGGTTATGTGGGACTCACCCGTCCGCCTTTCCACACCCACTGACAGGGAGAGAGGCTCCAAGTCAGCTGCCAGGACTAAGTCCCGGCTGGGAGGGCGAGACGGAGGGGGATACCGCACTAAACCCCTGGGGGACCACAATCCGAAAGCAGAAGGCTAAGGCGACGGCACGGGACATGTCCGAAGATAATGACCGCGACCGCCGCCCTGCGCCCGTGCACCGACCTGCAGCCATCTCCACACACCCATTCCCGCGTTTGCACGGGAAACGTGTGCTTTGACGGCCACGCGCCGGGGCACGGGCACGTACTGTTGACACACAGCAATATGAATGAACAAAGGAAAAGAAAAGTCCACGCGCACCCCCCACAGGCGGGGTGCAGCGCCGACACCTCAACACGAGGCGCACGTCCGTTGGGACGGTGCGGCCTCAACCACCAACCAAACCACGACGCGCGTACACACATACATAGGTGCACGCACACACAAACGACAGACAAACAATACTTATTTACAGACAACACAAAACTCCTCACAAGCACAACAACACAAGATAAAACAACACAACTCCACAATATATACAAAGGGTAGGTGCGGGACGGGACAGAACCCGGCCCCGGCCTTGCCCATGTCAAGTCCGGGTATCAGGGGGGATTGAGGTCTGCACCTCTCCTCCTCCTTACCAAACTAACCTAACCTAACCCACATAAATACTAAGTTAGCACCTAAAAATACAAAGTTAGCACCTAAACTACTATTTAGATGCTAACTTACCATTTTAAATGCTAGCCTTCAAAATTCTTTATTTCGCATTAAATGTGGTACTACATAGATGGTATAAGACAATAACAGGATCACACATTTAGCCAAAGTATTGGCATACAAAAATAAAATATAAAATACACAAATTACATAAAAAAAATTATACAAAACAATAATACAATGCAATGCTAAGTATCTGATTTATAATTAAAATATTCGGTAATTGTATAAAAAGAATTCTGTAACAACCATTTACGTAATGTCAACTTAAATTTATTAAAGGGAAGGGCTTTTATAGAATCTGGTATATTATTTGAATCTTAATGCACATTGCGTAACAATTTTTTCCAAAACGGGCCGTTTTTGGTCTGGTGTCCAAAACCAGTCTATGAGGGTTTCTGGTATTAGTCCTGTAAAAATTCTTTGCTTCAGTGAAAACATGGTAATTTAGTTTTACGAATTTTCCCTCTAAAATATAGATGGATGTTAGCGTTAGTATTCCTGTGTTTAAAAAATATGGTCGGCATGATATGTCCGGTGCAATACCGCATATGGCTCGAACACATCGCTTCTGAGCTATAAACGCAGATTTCGCTTCTACGCTATTTCCCCACACTATTACACCATACCTTAGCAACGATTCTACATATGCGTAGTAAGCCATTAGAGCGGCTTCTCTATTGGGCCACTTTCATTAGTTTGTAAAGTGCAAAAGAAACTCCGTTTATTTTTTTGCAAACTGCTTCTGAGTGTGATTTCCAATTCAGTTTAGAGTCTAACATAATTCCTAAAAATTTTACCTCGTTTATACTTTGGAGCGAATGACCAAAGTAATTTATACCTACATGTATATTTTTAAAATTATTAAAATTAATTAAATGTGTTTTAGCTAGATTTACCTTTAAGTTATTTTCATTAAGCCAATTATTTACTAATGTTATGGTATCGACAATATCTTGATTATGCTGGTCAAGAGAAGCATTTTTATCAGTCGTAACTCGATCAATTTATTATTTCTCTAAATTTAGTCGCCCATCCGGTTTCCCGCATTGCAAAACCTGCTTGACTTGCAAGATCGCAACCCGGGTCGCAACCAGCTAGCAGCTGCGCCATTGAGGTTTAGTCATCATCATCAACATCATCATCATCATCTCATTTTTACGTCCCCACTGCTGGGGCACGAGCCTTCCCTATGGATGGATAGGGAGAATGGACCATAAATCACCACGCGAGCCTAGTGCGGATTTGGTGGTTATTAACGACTGCTAATGCAGCCGGGACCAACGGCTTTACGTGCCTTCCGGAGCACGGAGGAGCTCGAGATGATTAATTTTTTGGTCACCCATCCGATGACCGGCCTTTGCGAAAGTTGCTCAAGTTGCTTGAGGTTTAGGAATAGCAACCAAAGTTGATAGAATAAGCATAGCTGGTCTAGTAAGACAATTACTTTGAAAAATATATTAACGCCAAGTTAGAAAGAAAGAGAAGGATTTTTTTAGGTTTTACTTGACACATAATATAACCAAATACATTATAGTAGGTATATCTAAAATTTAAATTGGTGCACTGTGTGGTGCCGGGAGTTAAGAATTGCACCACCCCGTCTTTTCCCATGGGTGTCGTAGAAGGCGACTATGGGACCATTCCAGAGGATGGGCAGCAGCGTCTCTCTGTGATTATTCTCACCTTACTGCGATCGCCAACCCGCCTGCCAAGCGTATCGATTACGGCAAATTCCCCTCAAAATGATTTATCCTTGAGGGAGGCCTTTGTCCAGCAGTGGACGTCTTTTTGGCTGAGATGATCTAAAATTGAAATGCCAAGAGCGCCTTCTTTTTGTATCGTATTTTGTGATTTTGTGGTCATTTTGTGACCATCGCAACGGTTGTGCCTTGTCCGCTCATTCTTTTTTCATATCTTACGGGTAAGTACACACGGCGGCAGATCGACCTAGTCAAATTTCTCCAATTAATATTGATCCTTATAGCCAAACAAAATAAAGTTCAAAATTGATTGTAGAAATTTGACAGTTTTGGGTAGGTTGATCTGCCGCCGACTGTACTTGGCCATCATCGCACCTGATGTTAAGGCAAAAGGTGAAGCGCACTTCACCCGGAATCCTGAACTACTAACGACATAACTATAAACCTTGTATCGGAAACTAATTGCAAACGACTTACATTGATTTATATATATATCTCGGAGTATAAGAATAGATCTTTCTTTATTTGTTACATGTCAAAGGTTTCGTTTGGATCCGGAAAATTAGGGCTTCTTGTATTGAATCGGCTGAAGGGTGTGGAAACAACGGAGGACCCTCTTGTATGAAGGGGAGCTGCTGCTTGCACACTAGAAATAAGTAACTCCTGTTACCAATTTATAAAAATAAAAATATGTATTTTTACAAGCTTTTATTTAGTTTCACCTGTCCCGATGTTTGTGCTTAATCAAATCTTGCAAGTTAAATTTGATCCACTTCCCGGTTACCGATTGAGCTGAAATTTTGCATGCATGTGTAAATCTGATGACAATGCAAAATTATTATGACATGGAGCTGAGTCATATTATTATTTTAAGTGTTCGGATGTGCCTAGCAATCTTACCTATAAGTTTGCGATTTTCGTTCATAATTTCAATTGATATTATTACTTTGACGATTGGAAGACTTACTCATTGGATTATTTATATTATTTGCCAACGATTTTGACGTTGTTTGGATAATTTAAAAAAATATTAATACGTTTTAAGTACTTTAAAGCCACGTTTATCTATTAATCGTATTCCTGCACAAAAAAACTCTTGCGTACCAGTAGAATGACCATCCTTGCCCACACTGGGTTGTCCCTATAACTGGCGATGGTTCGTGTTTATTTCATTCATTGTCATTCTCTATGTATGGGAATATTGAGGCTTTAAGAAAATCTGTTGTTGGTATTCAAGATGTAGAAGGTACCGGAAAAGAAAAAAGTAGGTCTATCTACAAAAGGAAATGAGATGCTATTGAAAATCTTTTATGTTTTAAATAAGTAGTGTGACTCGGCAATCGCACTAAACAATGTAATTTAATATGATAATATTACTTGTGAGATACATTGTGTTTTCATGCGATGCCCAAGTCAATCTGTTTATTTAAAACATAAAAGATTTTTAATATTGATATGGTCACTATAAGATGTTGTTAGGTTAGCTAATTAAGTAAAACTTAAGACAAGGTCCCTTAAGTAGGGACTGAATAAATTAACCGACTTGGTATTACATGTAT
This sequence comes from Eudonia mercurella, assembly GCA_963082485.1. NCBI lineage: Eukaryota > Metazoa > Arthropoda > Insecta > Lepidoptera > Crambidae > Eudonia > Eudonia mercurella. The sequence goes on along the minus strand of OY720033.1, from coordinate 12,603,756 downwards.
CTCACAACTTTTTACAGTAGAAGAACTGAGTTGCGAGACTTGGTTTTTTACAAGTATGTTTTTGATGGTATAAACTTTACTGACTGCTATTTAGTACGTGTGTGTGCGTACTACGTAGGTAACATGTTTCGGCAAATGCCTTCAATAAAACTTTCAATGATATATAGCTGGACCATAAATACAGTAGTATTTCGGCATCGGAACTATAACACTACTCCGCAATATCTCACGGCAGTGGCCAATGAAAAACTTTTAACGTTCGGACATCGCGGCACTTGGTGTGCGCGAACGATATATTTTATTACCGTTCGCCCTGACTACTGGCGATTTGCGGTGCGGCGCGCGATTTCTCTGCTGATTGCATTTTTACTATTGCCATTGGCTAAGACTGTCGGAGTATAACGCGCAATGAACTAAAGGTTGAAAGACGCTCACGCTCGTGGCTGAGGCGGCGCCGGCGATAGCAAACGCAACGATCCTAAACTGGCAGAACTGAAGTTATGAGCGGTCCGCGAAATCTTCATTGGATCAATTGATTTATGATATCGCCGATAAAAGTGTCCTGAAACGAATCCAAGTACCTACTGTTAGGAAAGGAGAGTTGAAGTTTTGTTGGAAGCAGTTAAGTTATAATTAATGACACTTGAAGTTGGACATGATACAAGACAATGGTTGTTGCGTTGTTAGTCTTTTATAGGAGGTCGTGTTCCTTAGTCACTTAGTAGTAATTAGCCTATACATATATACTATCCCACTGCTGGGGATGGGACCAGTGGGATATTATTGGTTCCGGGTGGTGTCGGATGCCAAGGATAGCACTAATCCATCTTTTCCGGGGGTATCGTAAAAGGCGACCCCAAGAAGCATGGGATCGGACTAGGGTAGGAAGAAGACGATTTCTATCCCACTGCTGCACAAAAGTCTCCATCACTGAAATCAAGTGATTGTTTAAATTAATGGGTAATGGCTTAACCATCAAATGCCAAATGCAAGTTGGTAATCACAAAGTCGGGCTACTTAAGCATCGAAAAAATCGGAAACAAAATGCCCGACCAGGAACAGGACCTTTGTATCAGTGTTGCCGTTTGTACGGCAATTGCCGTTTTGTACGGCACTCAGGCTCTTTATAGACGAATTGTACGGTATACGGCAGAGTGGTCATTGCCGTACGCTAAAATACGGCAATCAGGCAATCATAGCATAAGGAAGTAGGTATTGGGTAGATATACCACTAGCTACTATATTTACGAAATACAGTAAAATTGTAGATGAAAAAAGAAACGTAATCAGCGTTTGCGTAAAAATGAACGCTAAGTTTTGGAGCAAGATATTACATTTATCGGAACCGCAATATCAGAATTTGGCGAAGTTTGTTTTTGATGTTCTTTCCTTGCCACATGCAAATGCCGATTCAGAAAGAATCTTCAGTGCTGTCAACTTCATTAAAACAAAACAAAGAAACCGCCTCTTAACATCTACTATGAATGCAACATTATTAGCCAAACAGTGCATTTCCAGAAATCATTCAAATTGTACGAGGTTCAAGCCAACTCCCGAAATGATAGCGAAAATAAAAAAAACCGTCTGATTATGAAAAGAATGCCACTGAAGATGTCTTAGGTATTATGTGATGTTGTGGATTTGATGGGAAGAGAGGAGTGATCTGTGGTGCCTTTTTCTATTAAATCTATTGGTTCAGTGGCATCTTTTTCATAAACAGAAGGTTTTTATTTTTTTGACTTGTGTTTCTTGTCTGATGAAAAAAAATCCTTTTTCATGTAAATAAAAAAATGTACGGCAATTTTTGTTTCAATACGGTAATTTCATCTCTTGCGTACGGTAACCCTACAAATGACCAGCGGCAACACTGCTTTGTATATTGGACCGAGCGAATACATGGTTAATAAATTATTAATGGTTTGCAATAAGGAGCCAAAGCGTATACCTTACATCATACCATATTTCCCATAGATTTTTTTCTTTTTGTTGATGGCTTCGTGCGATTAGCACATTTAGCCAGTGTCAAGTTGGTGATCACAAACTCGGGCTACTTAAGCATCGAAAAAATCGGAAACAAAATGCCCGACCAGGAACAGGACCTCTGTATATCGGACCGAGCGAATACATGGTTAATAAATTATTAATGGTTTGCAATAAATGGAGCCGAAGCGTATACCTTACATCATACCATATTTCCCATAGGTTTTTTTCTTTTTGTTGATAGCTTCGTGCGATTAGCACATTTAGCCAGTGTCAAAGTAATTTTTCTAACAAGTAATACATAAATAAATAATATTTCTTTTCTGTATGATGATGATGAATGATAATAGAAATGAGAAGTGAGAAATGATATACCCCCCAACCCCTCGAGTATCTCAGTAAAGATGTGGGGCTTTACTAAGTCCTCGGGCGGACTTCTTGAGAGAATTTGAAAAGTGACGTTGCACTGTTTTGTTTCATTTGCCAACACTCATGCACACTCACGAACACTTAACGGTTAATAATCCACCATTATTTCACATTAATATTCGATATAACACAAATTTTCGAAACTAAAACAAAACCGCAGACATGACTCTTCACTTTCCGCCAAGAAGTCCTTCCCATAGATTATTATTACCATTAGGTACTGTGCTTACCCGTCAAATATATAAAAAAATAAAACTCCTTGAACATCGAATAAGTGTTGCAGCTTTACTCGTAAGTATATATGACACGTTAATCGAGCAATAAAATATGAATCATATTAAATCTTTCAATCTTCTGTTACTGAAATTGAGTGGAATGTGAAATATATTTCAATGAAATAATAATACGTGTGTAGCGGGTAGGTTTCGAATTCAGACAGTTTTTAAAACACCTAATTTTTTTTAGAAGACGACAAAAATTTTTAACAACATCGTTTCTATGGCAAAGCAACGTAATTTATCACTATCTATATTTAATTTTGGAACGTTTTGGAACCTCCTATACAATTTGTCATGCCCTACTTAAGGGATCATTTTCCAAAAATCCTGAAACACATCATAATTTCTAACCAGGCTAAATACCGAAATTTATGGAATGACAGATTTCCATACAAACTTTCCACCCTTATTTCACCTCTGTTTTGTTCTCAGGTTTTTCAAAAAATGCAAAAATACGTCATTCTTTAGTTTTATTGAAAAATCTATTTATCGAATTAATTATTAATTTTTATAGTTATTACTTTAAAAAGAACGATTGCACCGAAAAAATCTTTTTCTCTTTTTACAAAATAACTAAAATATGTCATTCTTTACTTTCACACCCTATTTGACCCTCTTAGGGTACGATTTCCATAAAATCCTTTCTTAGTGGCTGGTTACGTTACTCAATTAACCTACAGTCCAAATTCTATCTCATTAGCTTCAGCGGTTTCGGCTCGGCGATGATGAATCAGTCAGTCAGGACAAGTAGCGCACACAGCAAACACACAACAAATAGCACATCAATGGTTTGCTAACTATTTGTCCAACAGGGTTACCTATTGAAACGCATAAAGTTTTTAGGCCTAAGCTGAAAATGCATAATGTTCATGGTCATAATCGTCACTTGCCAAAGTCTTTATAGCATAACTTCATAACGCATAACATCATATGGCCGAAATCTGTAAGGCATAATCATGGAAAGGCATAATTGCAATAATCATAATTAACAAAAGGCATAATTTAAATTTGCCATAACATTTAAAAGGCATAATATTCATACATTTGATAAGCATAAACTGACAAAATCCATATATTCTTAAGGAATAACACTTGTTTACCATAATTTCAAAAAGCATACATCTGGTATTCATAAATACATTCTATGTACATAGGTATCTCCTTTTTAAATTATACCCTATAATAAATATTTCGGTTTAAAATGTTGTTTTATTTACTACACCTTATCATGCACGCATGCAGCAAGCATGCAACAAGCATGCAGCAAGCAAGCTTCAGCGGGCATGCGGCATGCAAGCAGCATGCAAGCAGCATGCAAGCAGCATGCAAGCAAGCAAGCAGCAGGCAAGCAAGCTAGCAGCATGCAAGCAAGCATGAACCATGCAAGCAAGCATGCAACATGCAGCAGGCATGGTTTCTGTCACGGCTCCGGCGCTGCGGGGCTCCAGCGGTCCCACGCGAGCTTATCGTCGCAGATGGTTTTCGCCCTCCACCGCAGCTTCGGCTTGCTGGCCGACTTTGCCGGCCAGCCTCAGCCGCCTCGGCGAGTTAAAGCCACCTGCTCCTCAGCTCGCGGGCCGCCTCGCCCCTCCGCGCCTACGCGCTTCTAAATTACACTCTAGGGGGTAGGACAGACAAGACTACGTGGAGTCGGATTTGTAGCGATTCGTTTCTGTCACTGACTTTTTTTAGCACAACATTACTAAAAACACAACGTCGTATTAACTTTTAAGACTATATTTTAAATCAAATTAAGGTTTAAATGATATTTATATTAAAAATAACATAATTTAGTAAAAAGTAAAATTATAGCAAGTGAATAATATACGTAATGTTTTTATAAGAAGTGTATTTAGACCAAGTAAAAAATATATCCAATGTACGTTATATCCTTTGAAATTAGTTCATTTAATTTTGTAATTGTATGTATTGTAAGGGGTGTATTTCATTTACATACATACATACATACCATCACGCCTTTTTAAATACACCCCTTAAAACAATTTAAGATTATGTCAAAAAAAATTATGAAAGTTATGCATAGTAAAATTATGCGTTTTAAAGTATGCTTAATAAAATTATGTCAAACAAAAATATAGATTTTAACGATTATGATTTTTTAGATTATGCCTTTCAAAAATTCTGCGTTATTATGTTTATGCATAATAAAATATTATGCCAAATAATATTATTCTTTTTGATATTTATGCCATATGATGTATGGCAATCGAAATTATGACAATGAACAGTATGCGTTTTAAAGTGTCACCGTCCAACAGACAACAATGTACCAAAACAACATGGATTGAAAACCAAACACGAGTAAATGCTAGATCAAATTTATTTGACATGATAAATCAATGACAACAACGCAACGAAGTGATAACAACATCCAGACACAAAAAATCGTAGAATGTTTGGTTTTTTTATGAACTATAAATAAGCTCGTACTTGCTGCCGAATATCAAAATGTCTAAATTCTCAAACTGACCGTAACACACACATCGCATTTGGCGCACCCATCGTCAAATTACGTGGAATGAAAAAATCATTCGCTCGGTTATTGTATTTTATATGTTAGCGTTTCCCTTGAGAGGGTACGCTTCAAAGGATGGGTGGTTGTGGTCACTTGGTAGAATACTATGACTTCGCTTACACATTTATAATGACATGTCTATATATTTTGTTAACGCCTCGTTGGCCGAGTGGCAAAGCGCTCGGCCCGATACCCGATGTGCCGGGTTCGATTCCCAGTTCGGGCAAAGTGTTTCGGATTTTCGATACATAGCCCGGATTTGTGATTACAAACCCGCATTAGACAAGCGTGGTGATTAAGCCATTACCCATCAATTGTAGCGATGACTTGATTTCAATGATGTAGGCCTTTGCCCAGCAGTGGGACATTTATAGGCTGTTTATTACTTATATTTTGTCAACAATATTTGTTTTCATAGTTTAGTCTTTTTTGCTACTGGTTTTTTCTCTTTTGATACCCTTACTGATCGACGGGTAGAGAATGCCTATTGGTCTAACGTTCGCCTTTTGCTGTATTTTTGCAATAAATAATTAAAAAAAAAATTAAGTAAGATAATGAAAAAACCTTGAGCGAATGCACGAGAAATTATTCTAACGAATGTTACAATTTTTTTTTCTTGTACCTTTGGCAACTTTCAACTTTCTTGCTGCTGCTTCTCAGTATATTTCCATCATAGGGCTTACGAAACCATAGCATAGAGTCATATAATACTTTGTTTAAAGTTCTTTTTAACAACAAAATATTTTCTCTGTAGTGAAAAAAAGAACAAACTTAGAATTATGTTATATATTACTGCGATAGGTTACATAAATATTCCAAACACCTATCTCAGACTAAGGTGGGGCTTCGAAGATGATGGAATATCGACACACAAATAGGTATTTGTCTACCAATTTTCCTAGAAAACCCTACAAAAAGTCTCAGACAAAAGCACCTCCCTTTTCATGTAGATATCGATTTATACTCGTAATTCATGGATATGAGTGAGTAATCCCCCATTTGGAGATGAGATCCGATAATATCGTTGAAAGGCCCACAAAGGAAAAATGGATTCGATAGATATTTTAGTACGTGTTTTCATTCCCCTCACATGTTACTTACCTACTTACTTTTAGCTTATATTTTCAAAGAGCGTCTAAAAGGTATTATTATTACTATTCTCCCTTATTTATTTTCTTTCTTAAAACTAGATTTTTACAATATTTTAATACTTATAAAAACAATAAAACTTAATTTTTGAGTACCGTCACCAGCGAGGCAGGGCCCAAGCTACCGGTGGTCAGGGCTGCAGAGTGAGGGACCTCCTGACAATACGTGCCGTGTCAAGGAATACTGCTTTCTGAATCTGACCCTTGATCCAACCATCAAGTGAGAGCCTCTTAAGATGTCGATGTCGGGGCTCTTCGCTATCAGACCGTTCGCTGAAACGACTATCAGGACAATGATCGCCGAATCATAAATAATCAATAAAATCAAAAACTTTTATTCAAATAAGCTTAAGAAAAATGCTTTTGAATAACCCATACATTTATTACCCACTACATGCTACTACCCATTCAGTATTTAGTTGTGGAGAAGAATTGGCGCAAATTACTGACATAACCCTCTTATCGCAATAATATACTATATTTCTAAGGTACCTACATACAACTAGGCACGTAAGCGGGAGGGTAGTTCCAGCAAAAGCTTTTCATACACCGAGTACCTACGGCTAAAACGTTTCGGAACACCAAAAATCCGTGTTATTACAAGCAGGCTATTCGTATTCCCCGGTAAGTAGGATTATGATAGTTCGCTATAATCCCGGCGAATACAGAGGCCAATCACGTCTGAATGTGACGCAATATTTGTGTTTCATTTTGCGAGATAACGATGTTTTTAATCCTTCGAGCCGGCCACCCATTATCGCGGGGCGGGGCAGCGCTTCGGAACTGCGTACATACGCCGGATTTAACCCGGACAGGGACGTATGAGGGTTAAAAAATCGCTATTTGATTTATTATTAACTGGAAATCGGTATGGTAGCCTTAGAAACAAGCACCCGCAGCAGTTTGCCAGCCTCATACCCCCGCAATGTGGAATACTTACCCGACGTTAGCCACAAGGGGTCTTTTACCATTAAAAATAGTTATCAGATGCAAATCGCCTGAGACGTATTTTTGACCATAGCTTTGAGGATTTTGGGAGAATCGAGATGGAAATAGTACCAATTTATCGAGACATGTGTGAGCATTTGAATTTTGAAAATCGGCTGGAAACTTTTTTTGGAATTTTGAAAAATATAAAAAAAACGGGATTTTTGGGGGGTGTTTGTATATAAATTGTAAATATTTCAAAAAAAAACCGACTTAAGAAAAAATTAAAAAAAGGGTCCTACAAAATGGCTACAAAATGGCGAAAAAAATTTGAAAATCGATTAATAGGTAATTGTGACATGTAGATGGTCCCTTTAGATTTGGTATTGTAGAATAGCTTCTTTGATTATTGACCGATCGTCATGGTAATGGTGTTAAAAGAATATGCAGGCGAGAAGTGCATTCAAGTTGGAATTGTGTTATTTTCGTAAATTGTTGTATTCATTTTCAATGCTACGATCTTGCGGGGACTGCGAAATCTGTGAATTTTTTTCAACGCACACAGAGATACTGTTGTTGTTGTATATACATAAAAGAAAACGACTTATTACACAAAATACATGTTGCGGTTCCAAAACTAGTGCCTAATATTATTAGCTGTAGAGCTTACTTCCAGTTGTAGAGCTTGCCACAAGCTGTAGAGCTACAAGCCTTTTTTATATTCCATCCCTTAATACGTCCATCCAATAAATTCATGTTTGACATGAATATCAGAATTATTTTTGCAATATGGATATTATGTCCTGTGATGTTGTTGTACTTGTTGTCAAATCTGTAATTTTTTGGAAAGTGTGTGCGGGGTCATACGGACACCTAGCTTTTTCTTTCTTTTTTTGGTTACTTGAGCTGTAGGTATGTAACCTTTAAAACCCTGGAGATTTTCTAGGGAGGTAAACGGAAAAAGCATTGTCGGTTATCGAGGTTAGAAAACCTAAGAAATTACTTTTTAGGTGTTTTAAAAAAAAAACATTCATTCCTCATTACCAACCAATTACAGTCTACATTTTCTTTCGATTCACAGCTGGGAATCGAAACTGGGAACCTTTTTGATCAGAGACCGGTGGTCTATCCACTAGACCATAGAGGTGGGTAGACCGCTGTCCTTTCCGAGCATTCTATCGCGCACAAGGAAATTTGGTAATTCGTTTTTTGTCGCACTTCTGAAAGCACACGTTTCCCCCCTTTCGTGAAGAGTTATTTTTACGCTGCACTTGTCTTCGCATCTGGTGGAGAGGAGTCATTTGCCGTAATCATCATCATCATCATCATCATCATCATCATCAGCTCTTTTTATGTCCTGCTCCCCAGCATTCCAGAGCCTTCCCTATGGGTGGATAGGGAGAACGGGCCATAAACCACCACGCGGGCCCAGCACGGATTGGTGGTTGTTAACGACTGCTAGTGTAGCCGGGACCAACGGCTTTACGTGCCTTCCGAAGCACGGAGGAGTTCATGATGATACATTTTTGGTCACCCATCCGATGACCGGGCTTTGCGAAAGTTGCTTAACCTTGCACTCGCAGACCGAGCGCGTTTAGCACTGCGCCATCGAGCTCCTCGATGCCGTAAAATCTATTACAATAGGTAGGTACCTATATATCGCACTACCAATACAATACTGGTGCAAGTCAAAATATACCTACTGATATTTGAAATTAAACTGTAGGTACTGTTATTCAATACGGCAAAATTTCCAGTATCAGTATATTTTGACTTGCACCAGTATTGTATTGGTAGTGCAATATATACTTTGCGTCTCCCACTTTACCACAACATACAAATATGTTTAGTACCTTAATGTATTTGTTATGTAGGTAGAAAACGGTAGTTAATTTTTTCTATCCATTAGAATACGCAAAGGGTAAAAAGGTAAGATAAAAAGGTCTTCCACCGAAATAAGTGTCCATAATAAAAAATCCGATTCATTTCTTGACGGACTTCGTGAAAAAGCTAGGCGTCGCACAAACGAAAACATCCAATAATAAAGCAAAACCGTTTAAAAACGTTATCGCGAGTAACACATACCTATGGATACCGGCATAGGTTTTCGAATGTAACTTTACCTACGTCAGTGTTGCAAGAGCGGCACAATCTTCCCTTGAGCAGAAAGCTATTATCCGAATATGAGTCAGCATTATCATCATCATCATCATCATCAGCCATTGGTGTAGGTTATGTTTTTTTTATCTTAAGAGTAAGCACTTGCCTTTCATTCTTGGCCAGTCAAAAAAAAACTTCTGAGGCACTGACACCCACTTGCAAGAAGCTTCACATTAAACCTTCTTTAGTTAATGCCACTTTATCCTAATGAAATCATTAAAATAATGATTTCATTAGTTTGTTGCATCAAACTATTTTAGGCTAAAAACTTGATCCTTTAACTAATGAGAGCATTATACATTGTTGCCAATAATAAATTTTAAAAATGAATGAAATGAACGAGTGGTTGCGTTTTGCTTTGAAAAGTATTTAATAATTGTGTTTAAATTTGCCGAAAACAAGCCGTGTCTGACACATAGATGGTTTGATAACTTTGATATTGTTCTTTCAAATACTTTGGACGTGAAAGTCGCGTTAAACTTTTATTGTTTTGGTATTATTTTGTTAGTGAAAATGTCTAAAAAACGGAATAAAAAAACGAGAACGAGGTGCAAGCTATACTTCTGGCTGCCTTGTGTGAGTTTTGTTTACTATCCGTATTCATTCGATTACGTTTACGAAAACGAAAATTAGTATGGCATTGAAGCAGCCCTCCTGGCGACATACGAGAAGAGTTACCATTTTGCCATACAAATTCTCGTTTTCGTTTACGTGATCGAATGGCGAATGAAACTCGCACTTGGCACCCTGAAGAAAAAGCACTATTGGCTGATCTCATAAAACAGTAAGTTTTATAGTTTTGTACTGATTTACTTTGTTTTCTAGATATAAGTATAAAAAAAGGGTGCAGGTTCAAATCCTGCTCGTGGAAATTTTTTCAACATATTTTGTGTTTTTGTAATTTGTTCGCAACAAAATTTGCGTTAAAAATTATTTTAAACATTTTATAAGTAAGTATGTTATTGAAAATAAAAGAACGGGGACAATATTTATCAACAAAAAGAAAGAGGCCTGGATTGAAATTACTAGGAAATACAACAGCAACTCTACGACAGGGAGCAGAGGGACAGAACAATTAAAATCTCTATATGATAACGAGCTTTCTGCGCTCGTAAAAACGTGCACCGAGCCAGGCCAGCGTGCTATAATATCCCTTATTTTTAGTGATGCATTATTTAACATTGATGGAAAAATATCCTTTTCTGCAGCGGAACATTTCAGCTAATGAGCCCCTAATGCTATTGATCTTCACATGGGTGCAGTCAAGAGCTCCTGCCACACGTGAAAACCCATCAATGGCGCGTCGCGGAGAACCGCAAACAGATCAGAAGCTGTGTAAGACCACAAATGGCCTTACTCCTCAAGGTCTGTGGCTCCAGATTGAGGCGGCCTCGAAGCTGCAGCGCTGCCTTTAAAATTCGGTAGCACAGCCGGAATTCTTCTCCGTCAAGTTTTACGAATAAATTTAACCTGTCTGGGATCTGGCGGCGAGGAACATCTTCTGGTTCCGATAACGACGATAGGCTGGTCAACGACATATTCAGCAAAAATACAAAATAAACACGACGTCAAATTAGTTTAATGGCCCGTCGTCGACCCATTAAAAATTTTAACCTTCAAAATGTAATTTAATGAGGTCTGATGCGCTAAAGTCGCTTCGTGCAATACAAAATACCGTTAATGGGTGGTTTGACACTTCATTAGATAAATTTGACATTTCCATATTTAAATTTTAAAGGAGCTTTAAAATGCATCATAATTTCTTTCTTGCAATGCTTTAATGAAACATTAAGGTTTAAAGTGGCATTAAAAAGATAAAAATCTTTCTTGCAAGTGAGTGTGACTATCTTATCTCTAGCTGTCGGATCACAACAAAGAGACATATTTAGATGAGATAGTGGTAGCTAGCCAGGCGGGAAAACAAGCCCTACCACCAACCAGAGTCCTACACAAACATGTACCCCCCGCTGGGATCGAACCCGGGACCTCTGGGTCTAAACCGGTGGTGTTAACCACTAGCTAGAACACAAAGGCGGTAGGTATGTAGTTAATAGGAAAGCAAATAAAGCGTCCATTAATAAAAAAATGAGGCAGTCTAATCTCCTAAGTCACTATTTACTCGAACTTGTTCTCGAAACAGTACCACAAAAACTAGACTCACCGTATCAGGTAGGATACTCTTGACACAAACTCAATCTCAATACAATTCCAATGCGATTAATATGTATCGATATTGGGATAAGTTTCGCAATTTCGAAACGCCCCATCTCGATAATAATTTGTACACTCAATTTCCACGCAATTTAATTCCAATGTGGCGCTATTATCGCTTTTAAGAGTGCATTTGAATTTTTTAGATTTGTGATTGGAAATTGATGATTGCAATTGTGTTTCAAGAGTAACCCTACAGATCGCGAAACGTCAGTTTTGTTATTTTTGTGATATTTACATACCTATCTAAACTAATCATTGGATTCCAGACCCGTAGTAGGTAGCTCAATGACTACGGTTGCCGAAGAAAGTTGTCTTTTGGAAAAGCCTGGTGTATACAAGATCGATTGCAGCTGTTCTTCTATATTGCTCAAACAAAACGCACTTAAGAATGTATACAGTAGATACCTACTTGTATAAATTCTTGTATAGTCTTGTGTACAAAAATTCACAAGTATGTTTCATTCATAACTATGAATTAGGTATATTTTATATATTACTTTTATTTATTTGTGTATGTTATTGTGACATAAAAACAATTTTTTAATTTATTATTTGTGTAACTATCAGTGTGTTACTATCAGTGTTCAGGCAAATAAACGACGATTTGGTTCACTCAAGTCACAACAGGTGCTGATTATTTGTCAGATTTAGGGATTTTTAAGTCAACCTCTTGCAACCGTTTCCTGCTTACGCTCCGTCCAGTTCTATCGCTGCGATATTTCCTCATGCAAATGAAGTCATTCGAGTGCACTAATAATGTGCCTGTATCGAGGAAATATACTCGGAAAAATTGCTTTACCATCGATACGTCTAGGCAGCTAAGCGTACCGTACCGTAGTAACTAGAATTTTGTCTTTAAAGTAACACCCTGTGTTTTACTATATTATAGTAAAATGAAACAAATATTTATGATATAAGTTTACAAAATATATAAAAAAATAAAAAAGGTCCGGTATATGATCCAGAGGTCTCAGGTTCGATTATCAGCGGGGGGCTACATGAATTTGAACACGGTTTGGTGGTGGGACTTGTAGCGAGTCCACCTGGCTAGCCCACCATCTTATATAAATGTATCGCCATAACCTCAGTGTTATTAGCATTGTTGTTTCTACAGTTAGAGATAACACGCCTGGTGAACTACCATTCTGCCTTCGGCCTAATAATCATTTAACACCAGGTAAGAAGGCCAAATACTTGCCCGTAAGGAATAATAATTAAAATAGCATTGTTGTGTTCCAGCAGGAAGATAAGATAGCCATTTCCGACTCAGACACTCTTAGAAAACGTTTCAGTATAGACGTTGAAAATAAAACAAGAAAATTTCGAAAATTTTAAAATTTATTATCATACTTAATACGAATAGTTCGGCTCCGGCGGATGATGCGGCGGGAATGGTGGATGTCCAAACGGTGGCGGTCCCCTAGGCGGGAACTGCGGCCTGAATGAAGGGGGAGGTGGTCTCCAAGGCGGGGGGGGTCTAGCCCCGGGCGGAGGGGGGGGACCGAATCCCGGCGGCCCGAACGGAGGGGGAGGGAAGTGATGGAAGGGAGGGGGAGGCGGCGGGGGGCCTGGGGGAGGGGGAGGTCCTGGCGGAGGCATCGATGACGGCGGGGGTGGCGGAGCAGTCATCGGCAGAGGAGGCGGAGGTCGAGCGCCCATCGGGGGGCCGGGCGGTGGCATCGGGCTTGGAGTTGGAGGGGGGGGCGGTGCCATCAGCATTGGTCCCATTAGTGTAGGCGGAGCGTCCGCGAAGAGCTGGTGAGGACGATCCGCGTGCGACAGTGGGTTTTGGGCGGCGAGCAATCTGGAACGAAAGTTATTGGCATAAGTAATGTAAGAAAAAAAATGAAATCACTGGATATTTTCATTTATCAACAAAAAACATCATAAACACTAAGGTAAATTGAGTTCAAACAGTTGGACATTGTCCTATACCTCTTTTTTAATTTATCCAAGTTAAAAAAAACATATCCCTCCTGATAAGCAAGCAGTTATTTTCATATAGTTAGTAGTTAGTTTCATATAGCAAATAGCTAACTTATAGCTATAACTAATAGCTCAAAGTCCGCCAACTACAACCATCTTATCTAAGTCGGTGAGCAACAAATTGGTACCATTTGATATTGCAATACAACAGTAAGAGATAAAATAGCCAGTTCCTCAGTATTAGAGGATGTTGGGTGAAGATCGCTTCCACTATTTTATCACATTATTGTTGCGCAACTTATTGTATATATTATCTAATACACCTATTAAGAAGCGAAATAATAATTTGAGCAGTAAATTACCTTTCCGCAGCCGAACCATGCCGTTCTCCCTTAACATCCTTCTTGAAAGCATAAGACACTGAAATTGGTCTGTTGCAAAGGTACTGATTATTCATTGCTTCTATTGCAGCATCAGAGGCTTCAAATGAAGCGAAATTTATGAAGGCAAACGCTTTGGAGTTTCCTGTTTCTGGGTCTCTCATAACCTGAAATAAAAACCAATATTTGTAGTGCTTAACTTAGTAGTACTTAATCTACTTTGCCTCATTAGCAGTGAACGGAGTAGGTAGAGCTATTTTGGTTCATTGACCGTAAATGTTGATGTCAATATGGACATTCTGCAAGATTCTAACTGAAACTTTTTTTATAAACATGATAAAAGACGGCTTGTCTTACGTATTGGCAGTGGGTGCCACGACGTTGTCGAACTTGCATCAGCGACGCGTTGCTAATTTCCATTGCGCACACGCGCGATGTTGCCGCACGATTTTGCCGCGCAACACGGCTTTTGGAAACAATAAAATACAATAGCGGGCTCCACTGCTAGAAGAACGCACCTGTTTTTGTCTCTTTCTACAGCATTCAAATTGTTTATCAATCAATCAATATTTCGGGAATGTCCATATCAATACAACGTATCGCAAGTAAAAAAAAATGCTCTACCTACTCCGATCACTGCTCATTAGACTAAGTTTACTAAGTAGACTTATTTGGAGAATGTATACCTAGAATAAGCATAATAGCTCTCTGAACTACTATTAGCGTGTTAACGGTACATTTTAATAAGAAATATGACTTTTAACTTCCCAGGACAAAGTCATTAAATAGTTTATCTAAGTCGCTAAGGTTTCCCACTCATAGTAGCACTTTGAATTACAGAATTACAAGAATTACAAAGTTACAAGAATAGTTGAATAGTTCATTAGCTATTGCTTCTTTGAGAAATCAGCTTGGAAGCTGTAACCCACTGATATCAAGCAGGACTAACAGCATAATGTGTATTCCAATGCTAATGCCCCAGAAGCCTGGCTGGCTACTGAATTTGCTTTAGTTAGTAACAAGATTGGATGATTTGAAGAGAGGATTAAGAATACTTTACATTCTGAGAACAGGAAATGTCAGCAGGGACTCCCGTGAATGTCAATATCATAGTAACATAATTACCTTTGGTGTCTGTAATATTACTCCAAATGCAGAAAATGTATCATATAAAAGCTTTTCATCAACTTCAGGATCCAAGTTTCCTATGAAAACGTTGGCTCCCACGTCCAAATTTTTCTGATGGGCTGACGCCTTGTTGACTCTTACTGGTTTACCATAAAGTTTTATCATGTTCATGACCTGAAATTGAGGAAAATATACATGCAGCAACAGCGGTATGTTAAAGTTACACGGTTTAGTTCATGTCTTCCCATTAAGAAAGTAACGCCACTGGCCCAATGTAGGTTGGTGAGCAATATGACACAATGTGTATAAAACTTATGATAATTATAGAATAGATAATACTTTTATTGCAATTATACAAAAATAAATATTGAACAAAATAATTTACAAAGATTTAATTTGGCAGTCTTATAGCTTTAATTAAAACAATCTCTTCCAGACAACCAGTGATCAATTCTACATCCAATATGGTTCTCAAGGTTCTCAACCATGAGGCTCATACATGAGAATGTATCATTGTCAACTCACCCAAATATACTTACTTTTATAGAATTTTGCAATTACTTTAGAAATAATTAACTAAAAGTTAAAAGAAACTTACAATAGTTTTATGTTGTTCTTATTAAGAGATATGAGATAAGCTGCACTACTTATGACTTAACACAAAGTTTTAATTTAGATGTCTACAAATATCCAGTTTGTATGTTTACAACATACTCCAGTAGTTATTTTTACTCTTACAGTATATATAATTATTAGTATTTAAAATAGTAGTCCGAGTCTTTTTTCTTTATTTAAAAATTATATATATATATATATATTTTTTAATAATTATTATTATTTTTTAACCTTTATTGCATAGTCAGCATCTTCTTCACCCATAAATTCCACAAAGCCATAACCCTGATGTGTTTGTGTCACACGATCCTTTGGCATATGTACATTAACTGAAAAAGAATAATTTCTTATATGAAAACAAATAGCTATAAAGTAATTTCAAATACTTATTAGAACTTTTATATTGAAGCACTGTTGTAAAAATATATGTAATAAGTATGAAGTAACATACCCACAGGTCCTGCTTGAACAAACAGTTCCCAGAGTAAGGTTTCAGATACCCTGTCATCGAGACCACCCACATAAATTGTAGCATCTGAAACATGGTATAAATTGTTGAGTTTAAGCTTCTTGTATTTGTATTAACTACTCTAAAATGCATAACATGTTAAGAATTTAGAAATTGATATGATAACATATAACGTTCTATCTAACTAATATTGTAACAACTCATGTATACTTATAGAGAGCAATAAATGATTGAATTGAATTGAATTGAATTGAATTTTACCCTTATTAATTATCTGAATAGCGAAATTGTTGATATTGAATTTCAATATGACAAAACAACTTCAAATCAGTTTGGAAAAAGATAAAACTAATAAAACCATTAGGTCTGCATTTTTAATGGAAAATATAGAATACATAACCTCTAAACAAGTTTGTACATTATGTTAGTAAAATCTTAACAGTACGCTTTCGCCAACTTAATTATTAGATAAAACTAAATATAAGAGTCTTGTCCATAATATTCAAGTAAAATCAAAGGAGTAATAAATTAAAATACCTTGATTTCTCTCAGCTATCGGTCCCGCTGCCATTTTGACATTGACAATACAATACAAACAAATTCAAACAATCAACCAACCACAGCATAGAGAAGGCGCTGCTGCTTTAGCAAGAAAACGCTTTTTTTTTTCTTTAGTTGATGGCTTTGTGCGATTTGCACATTTAACCAGCGTCAAAGTTATTTTTCCTTCAAGTAATACAAATATATAAAGATGTGGGGTTTTCCCTTAGAATAATAACACCTAGAACGATAGTGTCAAACAAAGTTCGTCAAAATATTGAGGCACAAAATACTCCGTCGTGTGCGTCAGCAGCTTGTCATTACACACACAACCGTACGAATAAATGTTGCAAGTAAAATGGTAATTTCCCCAAATCGGGGTAAATGGGTAAGTTACTAAACTCTTATCTTGTTTCATAGTTTAAAAATTGTATTGTTGTTACATATTATGATTTTTTTAATTACTTCAATTTTTTTATGTGAAAATAGCCACAAAGTCAATAGTCACAAAGAGAAAATTGTCTTCTATAATAATTACATATTATTATTTTATTATATTAACGGCATACATTAATAATATTAACTGTTATATACATTAAGATGTTTTCATTTAAGTTTGTGATTATTATTTAAAAAAGTAAAAATTGTAAGGTACATACATACATAAATAGCTCACGCCTCAATCCCTCAGGAGGGGTAGGCAGAGACAATGGACCGCCACTTCTCTCTTAAACTATTTGGAAGCATAATTTTATCTCATTATGCATTGAATATTATTTCGAGCCTTTAGTTAGATGGCGGTGAAGCTACGACTACCACAATTTTCATATCATTAGCTACTTATTTAAAGATACTTACATATAACACGAAAACATGTACATGTAATGTTATGTAAATGTAACAATGTTTGGTGATAAATAAGAATGCCAATATTTATTTATTTACTTTATTGCACAAAAATCAGTCTTATCAGAAAAAATTACTGCTATAACATTTTTTCAGCATGTCAGTTTAAAATCCTTGTAGCTGTAACTATTTTCTAAATAACTGGCGCTTTGATAACAGCAACCGTGATAAATTGTCTTTCTTGGACTCTAGACTTGGATAAAAACAACTCTAAATAAAAATAACTCGGAACACAAAATGGGGTAAAAGTTTTCCTACATCTAGCAAAACATACATGGAATGACTATTACAAATTTACGAACATTAATATCGTGTTTTACGAAATAATAGACATTGATTAGCTGTTCTTACAGGTGAAATGTAATCTTAGCATCCTTTTTGCTAGATTCTGACTTGTGAAAGCATCCTTTGATGGCACAAATCGTCATTATAAACAAAAATTGCGGAGCTGCTTACGACACGACGTGACCTTGGATACTAATCTTGTTATTGGGTCATTTCGCGAAACATGGAAAAAAACTATTTCTAGTTGATTAGAAATTCTATCTCATTTTTCAGTTACTTTTTTTGTTTAAGCGAGGTTTTAAACATAATTTAACGTAAGGTGACACAGTTACGAACCTTGTGTTCTAAAAACTCATTTTCTAATTTAATTAAAACTGAGTAAAACATCATTACCATCTAAAGAAAATATATGTGCACAAAACTTTCAAAATATATATTTCAATAATTATGATCGCCAAACCCGATTTTTTCAAACGTTTAGTAATCTGTATTTTACCGTAAACAACATAATAAATAGCGTTTATAATTCAGAACAGCATAATAGTCAAAACGAAATTTCAAAAGTTTGTAACAGAAATTCGTCATTACCATCGCGCTAACGTCAAATTTACTTTCTTGAAAGATCTACGTGATGTATCTTACTGTCCCCGTGCACACCACTCTCCTCAGTCGCTTGCACGAAATGTACCACAGCGCACGTCACGGTGAGTGCTCTTTAAATACTTTTTTTGTTACAAATCATATGTCTAGGAAATGGTTGTCACGTATTTCCATCATTACCGGTAAATACGTTTTCTAGGTAATTATAAATTAAGTATAATTGTTAGCATAAGAACTTATTGTGACTCCCAGGACAAATTCTCGAAAAGGCGGTCACAAAATAGTTTCGCTAAGAATTTACGATTTGTTCAAAAAAAACACTACGTTTGTCATTACCATCATCTTCATTGCCGTTTGATTTGTGTTGGTGGTAATGACGTTATGTTAATGGGAATGATGAATTCAAAGTTTCAAAATTTCTTATTAGTAGCAATTTGTTCTATTTTACTTAAAACGTTGTTTGCTTTCATGCTTTAAAATAACCGAAATACCAGCTGGAAGTTGAATGGGTTTTTTTGTGCGTTATCTTTATTTAAATTTGCTAAAAATATTAAATTATCCGTGCTTGTCTGGATTATAGTATTATAATAGCCAGCTTTTCTTGTCAGCATTCGTAAGTGGTGTATCGATAATCTCGATCGCCAGTGCATCAAAAAAGGCGATTGGCCAGCATCCTGACACTTCCTTTGCATAATTAACAACAAGGTCGCTCTATTTGCTAAAAGTGGACATTGATCCAAACCATGGCTTGGATAGGATATGATGATCTCTAACCACCTTTTGGGGAATAATGGTCGTGGGTTTATGCATACATACTCTAAACATATTTTAACTTTAAAAATACATCATACAAAATAATATTTTATTTCAGGTAGTTGCCGTGTTCAAAAATGAAACTTCAATATTACATAGTACTACATATTGAAACTATTCATCATCAGCTCATTTACGTCCCCACTGCTGGGGCACGAGCCTTCCCTATGGATGGATAGGGAGAACGGGCCATAAACCACCACGCGGGCCCAGTGCGGATTGGTGGTTGTTAACGACTGCTAATGCAGCCGGGACCAACGGCTTAACGTGCCTTACGAAGCACGGAGGAGCTCGAGATAATAATTGTTGGTCACCCATCCGATGACCGGCCTTTGCGAATGTTGCTTAACCTCAGCACTCGCAGACCGGGCGCGTTAACCACTGCGCCATCGAGCTCCACCTACTTACTATTGAAACTATTAGATATGTGAAAAAAGACAGTGCTGAAAAAAATTCCACGAAGGGAATTCGCACCCCACGACATGCCGGGTCAGGTGCACTACCACACTATTTGCGTAAAATTATATGTATATGTAATCATAAATATAGCTTGCCTAATTCTTAACTGATCTTTCAATATTTGTAAAAATATTTAGATCGGATGTTGATGACGTAGTTGTCGACATTGAATAGGGCTTACAGAGTAATGGCTGATTTACACGTTTTAAGTTGTTAAGTAGGTAACTAAATTTAAACTTAATTTTATGTGGCTTATATTTAAGTATATGTCCATACGTATTTAAGTAATTAGTTTGCTTAGTTCACTCAAGATGGACGATCAACCACGTAATGAAGTCGTAAATTCTGTGCTAAATTTGTTATGAAGTCAAAGATGAAATAATTAGGGAAATAACCATACCCAAAAAACTGGGTGAGAAATTGAATAAATAGAATAGATCAGTATGGCCAAGGATCAAGTGCCACTTTGTTCGAGGAGCTAGCGAATGAAGATTTAATAACAAGTATATTTTAATGCGTCACGCATGGCAGAAGACTCTTTTATTTGTTGTATCTTGTTATCTAAAGTGGAAAACGAAATACAGAAAAAAGATACTGTAATGCGATGTGCATTAGATGCAAAATTAAAATTACATATTACAATATATTTTCTCAATACTGGCAATAGTTTTCGCAGTCTATCCCATTTTTGTAGAGTTTCTAAATCGAGTAAATATGTTAAATACAATAATCAATAATTTAATACGAACAATAAAATTGAACCCGAGCGCGTCGCTCACTACACTTCTGCATTTAACTAATATTGTGCCAGTCCAAACGTGTCAAGTGACAAGCCCCGCCCACCAACTTAACCGAAAAATAGACAAAATTCTAAATATCTTGTTTAGTTGTTAGCTAAATTTTAACTTGCAACTTGCTACTAAATTCTGTGTTTACATGCAATTAATCACTTAAAGTTAAGTTAAAATTTAGTTACCTACTTAACAACTTAATACGTGCCAAAAGAGTAGATTAATTTCGGCGAGTTGGATTGAGCCATGATAGCATAGTTAAATTAAAGACCGAGATTGTGTTTGTTACGAGATTTGTTGAATTTTAATTTTTGTGTTATTAAACTTTACAAATTTATAAGTAAGTGTTTTATTTACAAGTTAGCAACTACTTATATATGAAAAAAATACATAGGTATGTCTTCTAAAATAGGTATCAGGTACTTAATTATTATTTTTGCCGTAAAACTCGTCATTACCAAGCATTCCTAATCATTACCATCCTCAAAAAATCATTGCCATTAGCCTAACGTCATTACCATTTCTCTTATTATTTTTTGAGATCAAATATTATCTAAATTCTTGATTAAAAAAGAGTGCCTTTGTTAAGCAGATCTTACTTAATAGTACTTCTTTCGATTTTTGAAACTTTGCACGCATTTCAGATTAATTTACAAAAAGGCTTCAAAATAAATCAGAAAAAATCCAAAACGCGAATCCACCCTATTACAAGGCCAAACAAGACTTGTGAATGACATTTCGAGCTGGCGTCAAAAGACAAAGTACTCTAATGCTTACAGAATGCGAACTTTTATTATTGTTATATGGTTTATTAATAATGTTTATACCTATATCATCCAACAAGAAGAAAATATTGTTAATTAAAAATGCATACTTATAAAAAATTACTTTGACATTGGCTAAATGTGCTAGACGCACAAAGCTATCAAGTAAACGAAAAAAAAAGTAGGGAAATTGGAATAATGGAATCTTACATGGAGACTTCTTGGCGGGAAAGTGAAGAGTCATGTCTGCGGTTTTGTTTTATTTTCTAAAATTTGTGTTAAGTCGAATATTAATGTGAAATAATGGTGGATTATTAACCGTTAAGTATTCGTGAGTGTGCATGAGTGTTGGCAAATGAAACAAAACAGTGCAACGTCACTTTTCAAATTCTCTTAAGAAGTCCGCCCGAGGACTTAGTAAAGCCCCACATCTTTACTGAGATACTCGAGGGGTTGGGGGTATATCATTTCTCATTTTTCATTTTTCATTTCTCATTTCTCATTTCTCATTTCTATCATCATTCATCATCATCTTTAGTATTATAATACTAATGAAATTAAGAAACTAATGACATGGCAGCATGGTCTATGACCTTAGCCGGTTCCTCAGAGAACGAACTACTAAAAAAAAAAAAAAAAAAGGAATCTTACATGACAGACAGTTGACTTGACATTGACATTCTTGAAGTTAACCAGAAGAGACGTTTGTTTTGTGTACGTTCCGCATTGTTTTGCTTTTGTATTTTTCCATTACATTTGTTGTTATATTTTAAAATCGTAACAATGCAAAGTGCTTCGGACGTGATATCATCACTGTATTGGTTTAAAGATACCGCCGATAATGAAGATCAAGAGCCACAAATAATAGAACAGTTTGTGCAAAATGTTGAAGATTTCAGTTCACAGTACGGAAGTGAAATAAGTGTTTCCTATACTGCCTTCAATCTTCGCGGCCCGCCTTCCAATTTCCCAGATTATGGAGACTATCCTCAGGCTTTTGTTATGGTGAGAATAACAGTTTTATCATATAATATTATAATAAGTTGAGTTTTTTTTTGTTTCAATTTTTAGTCTGGTCGGCTAGTAGTTCCTTGATTAAAAAAATATTATTGTTGTTATATACAATAATTACTTAATATTAAGCTTATAATAAGTACCTAAATTTCTTACAAAGTTTTCAACTGGGTTTTACCCAAATAGTATGTGTAGGACACCTATTCCAAGTAGTTTCAGTTAAACCCCAAATTATTAAAACTTTATTTCTAAGTTAATTAAAAACTTTATGAAAACTATTTAATATTACCCTCCCCCCTTGGAACTTAAGATAAAGTCCTTTTTGGCCTAAAAATATATTCAAAATCAAAATTATTAAAGAAACAAATCCCTGCCATTTGTATACATTTATATTATCAAAGATTTTTGTTACTTTATATGTTAGTGACTAATAAATTGTAATATAAGCTGTGAGTTTTATCTTTGTTATCATATTTGTTATAATGTTTTCTTTCTATTTATATTAATAAATTAATACCACAATTTTTAATTGTTTGTTGCTCCAAATAAAATAAAAAAGTAATTATTTAAAAGGAAATTAAATTGAATGCAAATAATAATTTACAATAATTTCCTGCCTTTTTTTATTATCAGAGAACCTATGGAAAGTGGTGGGACCAAGCTCCATCAGCTCAAAAAGATTACATGCCTCAAAACAGTGGTACAATAGCAAGCCAAGACTTTGTAGGTGAGTTAATCTTTAAACTTTTGAGAAATCTAAAAATTTTCAGGTCAATTTAAACCCATAATTTTTAATATGTAGTCCCAATTGATGTGCATCCACCTCATCACACCATCTTCATTCCAATCTGCAGCATTTACATAATCGCTACATAAATAAAACAGTAAAACAACCATCTCTGTGGATTAGTGATTACACCATCGGTCTTGAACCCAGAGGTTCTGGATCCAATTCCCAGTAGCAAGTTCATATTATTCTACTTGGTTGAATCTGTGGTAAGACTTTGGTTAAAGCCTGCCTAGCTCGCTACCACCATTTTATCTAAGCCTGTCACTATAACAATAATAATATGAGAAAAATTTTTGTTCCAAAAGTTAAGAGAGAGTAAGTTCAGTTCCTCTGTAGAAGTGAGATAAAAAGCCAAGAAGGAAGGTCTTGGCCCCATTAAGATATTTAAAAATTGTTAGTTTAGAGAGTTTTCAAAAGTAAAATGACTATGTCCATTGCAAATAACTTTGCTTCCGGCAGAAGTGTCTTTCGAACGCGCTGTATACCCTATGGAGGTGTCAGTCTTTGAAACATACAACCCTGGAGCGCTGGTGAGGATCTGGGCGCGCGGTCCCAAGATATGGATGCTGCTCTGGGAAGGGGAGCCCGAGTATGTAGGGGATAGGCCGAGGATTTTTAGCCCGACCATCAAACAATTAAATGTGCCAACGAGGTAAGAATTTTGTTATATTTATTTATATATTTATTATTTTTATGTAATAAGCAGAGGTCGGAATCTGCTGGTCATTCCAGGCCTGCATTCAAGTGTTGATTGGGGGACTCTCTTTTTAAATTTAGATGTGATTATGAAAGAAAATTACTATAGATAACCTTTGTTTAGTGTCTCAAAATATTATAAAATAATTATAATAATTAAAATGACCATGTCACGTTGTACTGGGATCAATCTATCATCACCGACAGGACTATTGTAGCCAATAAGCCTGACATTGTGGTGATAGATCGATTAGCGCGCCGCACGATGATTGTTGATATCACCATTCCCCATGACGAGAACCTCGTGAAAGCTGAGAAAGAGAAACAAATCAAATATCTTGACTTAGCACACAAGGTTGTTGACATGTGGAGTGTGGATTCGGCTGTCATTGTACCGATAATTGTCACAGCCAACGACCTGATGGCCAAAAGCCTCGATCAACATCTAATGAGGCTCTCGTTAGGCGGCTGGATCAAGGGCCTGACTCAGAAGGCAGTTCTCTTCGAAACGGCACGCATTGTGAGGAGGTTCCTGTCTCTGGAGCCCTAACCACCGGTAGCTTGGACCCTGGTCCAGATTTACGGCGGACCCCTATTTACAGTATGATGGTGGTTCCTAAGAACAGCACGTGTAGTCCGGGAGAGGAAAGGAGAGGGCGGGATTAGATCAAAAAGTTCTTCAGAACACTTTCCGTAGTAATTCCCGTAAAATATTATGATTACAACAACAGGCCGCGCCGTGTCGAGGTGTTGGTGGGCGGCGTTGAGGTTAGAATGGAGCTCACAGATGTTAGTGAACTCCGGCTCAAATAGCGAATTGGTGGTGGGAGAGCATTGGAAGAGCGTTACCACCCGGACGGACGGAAGGGCCTCCATACCCTCCCGAAAGTGGTTGCCGGGTCCCACCATTTCCGGACCCCAACCGGCACGACGATCCACTACGAAATTATGTGCGACCTGGTGAGGCAGCTTCCCGAGGTGGTTAGCTCCGGTCGGGCCCCTGTACTATGCCGCGGGCGGCCAGCGGCACCACCGTTTCTACGGGTCTTCCTGGCTGGCGTGTTGAGTCTCGTCTCCCGCTCAATGGTTCCACGGCAATGGAGCTAGGCTCTACCACCAAATGCTCAATTAGCACCACCCACGTGTCACATGTAGGGTCAGGAGGGTACACACCTAAGGATGCGTGCATTGTTAACCCCCAAAATTATTATTTAAAAATTGAAAGTCTAAACAAATTTTATTTTGAATTTCTTATAGATCTTTCAATATTTAAATTTTTTATTTAACAGAATTTTAAGACTGGAATTCAACCATAGACTGCTACCATATTATACAGAACTGGATGCAGTGCTTCTCAAAGGAAGGGAACCACCGAACCCAGTTCGAATTAAGAATAAGTTTACATACTCTTCACTTTACTACAATAAAACACAGCCGCCCATAGAAAAAGGTAAGCTGGCTCATTATGTATGCCGATGTATTGATAGTGATAAAGTTTTTAATTTCCATTTCTTAATAATTTTTAATTATAACTAGGGAGTTACAGTATGATCTTGCTTCATACGTAATTTTATCTGCTACATGATAGTGATATTTGGTTAGTGGTAGGGCTTGTTTTATGACGGCCCGACTGGCTACCATATCTTATTTAGTCACCATAACATCAATGTTAATAGCATTGTTGTGTCCCAACAGTAAGAGACAAGACTGTTATCTTTTAACATTAGGTGAGGTGAAGGCCAAGTCCTTACCCATAAAGAATATTTAAAACAACTGGCAACCCCATAGATTGTCTTTCACTGTCTTCAACGTCAGGTTGCCATATAAATAATTTGCAGTTGATTGCGCACCATTGCCACAACGATAGCAATCTCATGATCACGTTCAAGGTTCCAATTAATAATAATAACGAAAAAATACGCAACTTGCATTACGACTTCAATAGCTGTGGTAATCGTTCTGATGAGTTTCCTATTGACTGTGTTGTTTTTTATTTACCTCCACTTTGTATGTTGTACTATTGCTCTGAGCTTGAGAATGAAAATTATGGAGAGTAGACTTTATACTCATGTTAGCAGACAAACAACGGTAATATTATGTTGGAAACTTGGAATATGGATCCATCTAGGCTCTAGGAGAGCCAGCTAGGCTCTGTGTATATATTTTTATTTTATTTACCTAAATATATCCTTCTATGGAAGAATCCGAATCCACAAAAGATAGATAAAAACTTTTTTAGGAACTATTAGTTTTTTATTATTTTTAAACTCTGTTTTATGTAAGGATCGATTCATTGAGTCGACGTAATACAATCTAGACAGCAAACATTTTTCAAATCATCCAATTTGCAAGTAAGCTTTTGTTGTTTCTTCATAAAACGAATTCTTCCAGAAATGTTAAATGTGGCCTCGATTTTGCTTCATACAGGAATACAGGTTTCAAAATACCTTAAGTGGCTTAGACCTTTGTCTAAGATAAGGTCTTTACTTTATTTTAAAAACTTTTTCTAAGTGTCTTAGCTAACTATAAAACAATCGACTAGCAGACATTGGTTCTAGATTGTAAATACTTGCAATTAAACCGTGATAATAATACAGAAACCAATTTGCAGGTCAACTCCTTAATAAGATATTGGCGTCTAATCTACATGAGACTGTAATCCCGCCTCTGAGTACAAGTCTGAAGAGCACGCAGCTAGATACGGGACCTACTTTGGGGGACTTTGAGCGACTACCTGTAAGTATCTATATACACCGTTCTTTTTAACCGTCTTAGACCCGCAGGTGCGTTGATCAGACCATGAAACTGAACAACTTTCCCCAAAAAACATAGGTCAAAAAGCGAGTTTTTTTTCTTTTCCATACAAACCACGCTCGATAGACGCTTTGTATCACCTGCGGGTCAAAGACGGTTAAAAAACTCGGTGTATAAATAGACGTCCTGAATGGGTAGGGTAGGTAAAAAATGTTTAACGATTCAAAAGCACTTTTCTTATGTTTGTTTGAATAAAACATTTTGACTTTGACTTTATCACTGTTTTTTGCTTATCGACTTTTTTATATTATGATGAATAAAACAGTTTTACAATAACATTTACCCATTGGTAATCATCATCATCATCAGACTCTTAAAACTCCCATTGCTAGGTTTGGCCTTATCACATAAACAATAGCATATAGGGAGATTGGGTCTTACATAACCCACCACGTTGCACGTTGACCCATTGATTAGAGTTAAGATATATTTATTAAATTAAATTAATTAAATCAGCGATGTCCAGCGTTTATTAAATTAAATTAATTAAATCAGTGATGTCCAGCGTTCATCACACCAGCAATCAGTCATGCGCATGCGCAAATTACTTAAAATATAACCAGTAGGTAATTGTAGAATATTAATACAGTCATTTTGAAATAGTCATAATAACATTTGTTTGCCACACGCGTCTAGTTTATAAATAGGTGTGTTGTTATGACTAGTAATAAATAGTGATGGTTTAATCGTAACCATGATCTGCGCAACATAACATGACGCATCCTGTAACATTGTCTAACATGTGCCAGAGATAGCATGTCTTTATGAGGTGAAGATAAAAATCTTCCATTAATACAATAGCTTGATAAAGATACAACTGCATTAGAAGTATGTTTACGTGTACGTTTTGCGAATATTTATTTCAAATTCTAGAAAGAAAATGAATATGTTGATTTTGTCCGCATTAGGCCTATGCCCAGCTGGTTTTTTTGGAAATTTGTTTTGGCATTTTGTTTTGGAAAATTAATCTATCAGGCAATTGAAAACCAATTGTTATAGGTTCACATGTGAACCTGCGGGGCGTCAGACATTAAATTGTAAAAAAAGATGTTTGGGGTGGACCGCCCTTATCACTTAGGGGTATGAAAAAATAGATTACGACCGATTGTCAGACCTACCGAATATACATATATTTCATAAAAATCGATTGAACCGTTTCAAAGGAGTATGGCAACTAAAATGTGACACGTGAATTTTATATAATAAGGTCACATTTTATCAACTGCAAATATTTTGAAGATAAATTCAACAACATATATAAACTATTTTTTATGAAAAAACCTTAAATTTTTATACGCTAGTTTTCAAGAAAAACGCCAAAAGAAATTTCGATTAAAAAGTAAAATAAAAGGAGCCGAAACAGAGAGGTCGCAATGTCTTCACCGCTTACACGTGCCCGTAGTTTCATTCAAAGGAGCCGACAGAGAGGCCGCTCTTAAAAATATTATAATTTTTGTGTCAGGAAAAGTAAAAAAAAACTAGCTTGATTTTTTTAAAATAGGTTCTTTGATATAATTTCTCTGATATAATTAGATGTTTTGTCAAAATATTTGCAGTTGATAAAATGTGACCTTATAAATAGATGTCAATAAATGCCTGTGTATTATATTGAATGATTTGACATAGACTTTGTAGCGATGACTTGATTTCAAAGATAGAAGATGTTGCTCAGTTAGACTGTACCTAGTAGAAAAAATATAGCCTATTTATTACTTTTAAAATGCCGAATCAAATGTCGACTGTTTTCATGTTATTGATAATGATAACATCTGTAGTCAGGGCGCAACGTGTTGGGTTATAATAAATAACAAGGTTTTTCCATTCAAAGTATACTATATGATATCTGTCCGGCACCTCAGGGTCACCGTCAGATTAAACTATTGACAGTGTTGATCATCTGCGTAGTTATTTCGGGAACTATATAAGAATATGAAACAGCAAATGAGCTATCTAATGCCAGGTTTGAGTCTCGCCAAATAATCCTACTACCGTAAAACATGAAAATGAAAATATTTGAAATGAAACAACTTTTACGGATCTATTTATATGCGTTATACGCGTTTATTTTACACATTACTTTTTAATGTTTATCTCGACGTTTAGAACCCTTTGCAGGGTCCGTGCTCACAGGGAGACTGAGGTGTTGGTCGTCTCATAATTAGTTAGTTAAATTTAGTTAGTTAGTTAGTTACATTAGTTAGCTTGTATACCCTCATTTAAATTTAATCAGGTGCGTTCCGTTTTACGCAGAAAGAGCTTACAGTATCTTTCGGTCTGGCAGTATGGTAGTAACTATTAACTAATCTGTGGTGTGGTGTTGGGGCTGGGATTTAATATTTTCTATGATGGGATCCCAGGCTGGTGGTAGATTCCAACCATTTTCTCTATTGAAATTAGGATGTTTTTTTAATTTCAGTAGCCTCGCGTATCATCCTAGGGATGAATCGTTGTTCTCTAGCGAATATTTGTGGTTTATCAAATCTGATGTAATGGTTGGGCCCCTCTAGGGCATGTTCGCATACTGCAGACTTATTTTCGCGCCTACGCTTGACATTGGCTATATGTTCTTTAACGCGGGTTCCTACACTTCTCTTTGTTTGCCCGATGTAAGAAAGCCCCCAGTCGCAGTCTAGTTTGTACACGCCTGCATCTTGAAGGGATATGTTGTAAAAAGTAATGTGTAAACGCGAGTAGATCCGTAAAGTTGTTTCATTTCAATGTGTCATTATCATTATTATTATCAGCTCATTTTTATGTCCCCACTCAGCAGTGCCCCAGCGGGCACGAGCCTTCCCTATGGATGGATAGGGAGAACGGACCATAAACTACCACGCGGGCCCAGTGCGGATTGGTAGCTGTTAACGATTGCTAATGCAGCCGAGACCAACGGCTTCACGTTCCTTCCGAAGCACGGAGGAGCTTGAGACGATACATTTTTGGTCACCCATCCGATGACCGGCCTTTGCGAAAGTTGCCCAACCTCATCACTCGCAGACCGGGCGCGTTATCCACTGCGCCATCGAGCTCCTCCTCCTACTTTCTTGAATGTTATAGAATACTCAAGACAGACCTCATGAAAACAAGCAATGGCACCTAATTTTTTCGTTTAACTTTATTTTCTAGGATGAAACGATACTATGCGTCATGAAGTATTTGGACATGCAGTCTCTATGCCGGTGCGCTCAAGTCAATCGTCACTTCAATGTGTTGGCCTCAGACGCTATACTGTACCGGAGTATCGATCTCAGACCGTACTGGCATTGCGTGCAATCACAGGTCAGTATACTTTTCGATATGTATTTCTAATGCTTTATATTTGGACTAGCAGTGTCTTTGCCGCTGCGCACAATCTACTGACGCTACAACAGAATTGCCTCAGGCGTCATACTTTACCGCAATATCGATTACAGACCGTACTGGCATTGCGTGCAATTACAGGTCAGTATAGTTTCTGTTATATATTTCTAATGCTGTATTTGGACAAGCAGTATTTAAGCTGCTACGCTCAATCTACTGATGCTTCAACGAACTTGCCTTAAACGCAATACTATACCAGAGTATCGATGTAAGACCGTACTGGCATTGCGCGCAATCACAGGTCAGTAGGTATACCTATTGAGTCCTGCAGTCTCTATGACGCGGCGCTACCTACAGATTCTGATAATTTATTATACTCAGATGCTACTCGACTAAATACTGGGAAAAAAAATGTCGTAAAAAACTTTTATACCACATGTGTGTAATTAATAGTTTGAATTTGACCAACGCTTATTTACGCGAAAATGCGCTACAGATTATTTAATCTAGTTCCCGATACGGTAACCCAGCATTGCTTCAGTTGCATAACTTGCACGATCGCAACCCGAACGCGTTCACTGCGCAAACATGCCAAAGAGCTGGAGTCTTTCCACTTACATTGAAGGTCTACTCGCAATAAGCTAAGAAACAAGGATGACGTCGAGGTAGTGTTATAACATTTCCTGATAGATAATGGACAAATGGTATGTCGAGACCTTTACAGCAATAGGATAAACATGCGATTGTTACTCGCTCACAGACAGCAACAAACCCGCTAATTGATAAACTAGCGGCCTACACGCTATTTCCACGACGTTTCCGTGATCGTTTAACCGTCTCGAAAACCTTTGCGTGTGCGCACAGCATCTTGCCAAAGTATCTCCGGTCCGATTCGAACCCCTTAAGAATCTAGTAGCAAACAGGGACACGCTTGCGTGATGCCATTCCCTCTAAAACCCTCTGAAGGTGTTTCGATCACACGGCTTGAAGAACCCCTTAAGTTTCCCGCCGCCTCCAAAAAATTCAGGTATCCCTGTAAAAGCTGTCTGAGGCCAATAGCTAAAAAAAAGTATCAATGCATTATAGTGACTGGTGCATATTTTAAGTGCCTAGCCATAAAATATATATAAAAAAACTAAACATTTATGTTTAGGTTTTTATAAGAAAATATGAAATATTTTTTTGATTAATAACTTGAATATGAAAACTTTGTTGACAGGTATTAATGACGTTATCGATGCGATGCAAATTCTTACATAAGTTGGACCTCTCCTGGTGTGGCAGCCATCGCATGATACAATCCAGTTACGTCGTTAAGTGAGTATGACATCTTACGATTAACTATAATAATAAAATCATTATTACCTATCGGTTAAGTACTATCGTACTTTTGAATAATATGACTGCTGGTTTGGTTGGCAAACTCTTGGAAATATAGAAGTATAAAATGTAGAAGTTGTTATTACTATTCGTATTGGTAAAATTGACGATCGCGTTAATGAAAACGAAGTTTCGTTTCATTAACGTGATCAATTTTGCCATGCAAAGTTACAAATCTTTGTCTTTCACTATAAAGCGCTGCTTCAATGCCATACAAATTCTCGTTTTCGTTAACATAATCAAATGCAAGCCAAGGCGCTCGATTCCCGATCTTGACGTCACGAGTATTTCCGACACTATTTCTACATAGCAACTAGCATTTTTGCAAACCAATTAAATCCTTATATCCTTACTATTACGTCACAGTTTCGCTCAAGGTGATATTTGTTCACAGTTTCCTTAGAGACAGCGGCGCCGAGTTAACACATTTAAGGATGAATTGTTGTAAATTCGTTGACAACTCTGTGCTAAGAGCCGTCGTTGATAACTCCACTTGTTTGCAAGGTTTGTTTTTTTATCTTTGTAAACTAGGTCTATTCTATCTATCTTCTTTCCTTATGTAACAAAAAGTGTTCATTGAGACGGCGTAATATAGGTATTAGAATATTATACATTTTCCGTGAATTCGTGGCTTCCTCAGGGATTACAGAGATACATAGGAAAACTCGTCGTCCGAGTACTACCACGACCGGAGAGGTTATTGGGGGTTCTCCCTTCCAGCTCTCACCCAGGCCCGGGGGCTTTGGCAGGGATTCAGAGAAGGAAGGTAGGCCCCCTACTCACTGAAAACCCCTGTTCATACATCCTCTTCACGTACTACTAGGGTGACTAGAACCATCGGTCTGGCAATCACCAGTATTCACCCCAATAGCGACCCCTTAGAGGGAGCATGCCTGAGGATGTTTGGACGTGCTTCATACCTCCTATGACTACCGGACAACTGGGAATTCCTCTTTTCTAACTGTCACTTCAAACAAACCTAGACCTTAGCTTGTGTGCTTATGGATTCACGTCTGTAGTCTAACAAAGGTGTAGAGTATTGAATTACGATTACTCGCATTCAACCCGACCGTTTGACTTCCGACGCGACAACGCTTGCAATAAAAAATAATCATGCATTAACGTTCTTCAAACAATTGTTATGATTAGTTCGTTCTACGCATTCACTCTAAAATCCTTATTGTACCTTTTTAACACTATGGAAAACAATATCATCGCATCTTTATACTGTTACTAGCGGCCCGCCCCGGCTTCGCACGGGTGTACTTTTATTTTTAAACTATCTTTTTTAAATGTTCAAATAATTTTTAACGCAAATCTTGTTGCGAATTAATTACAAAAACACAAATGTTGAAAAAATCGTGAAATCTACTCGTGGAAATTTTTTCAACATTTGTGTTTTTGTATTTTTTTTTTTAAATATAACCTATGTTACTCAGCGCTATTGTAGCATTCTAATGGTGAAAGCATTTTTAGATTGGTCTAGTAGTTTTTGAGTTTATTCATTGCAAACATACATACATACAATAATACAAAGGTTTTCTCTTTATAACATTAGTATAGATGCATTTATGAATTAGCAAAATTAATGTAACATACCTGTTGTATGTTTCAGAACTATGCCTCCGATCGGTCACCGGTTGTTCTGACTGGATGTGTTTGGCCGCACTGAAGAAGTTGAAACGATTAGACTTGTATAGAACGGATATTACCACTGCGGCGGCGGTTGTTATTATCAGATCGAACCCTGGTCTGCAACACTTAAATGTTGGTAAGGAAAAAGTTATTTATTTAATAAACTAAGTTATCTATATCACCAACTAGCTGACCCGGCGGACTTCGTACCGCTTTGACAGTTTCCATCATTGAGTTAAATATATATCAATGGTTTCCATGACAACGAAACAAACAAATCATTTTGTATTGGAAAATTAAATTGTCGTTTTTAATACATATTTTTAATATAGCCTATGTTATTCAGCGCTTATGTAGCATTCTAAAGGTAAAAGAATTTTTTAAATCGGTCCAGTAGTTTTTGAGTTTATTCGTTACAAACATACATACATACAAAAATACAAAGGTTTCCTCTTCATAATATTAGTATAGATTAGACAGAGTCACTGGTTGTTCTGACTGGTTGCGTTTATTACTGATGAGGTCTAATTAGGACTTCTATAGAACGGATATAACCACAAAATAGCTGCCAAATAAACTTTCTGTTCAATGTAGATGATCAGCGTTTACTCTAGTCTATTGACGCATGTATTTCCGTCGATAAATTACATATATACAATTCCATACATTATTTATTTATTTAAACCTCAGCAACATTTATTATATGGTGGGCTTAAAGCCTGAAGCATTCTTTATAAGCCAACCATAGATTAGTGCAGACATAACAGTGAAATTATAAGCTATGACTGAATTCGTTTTTTTTATATTACTCGTTAAGAGACTTAAAACTATTTTTCCAGGATCATGCAAGATGATTTCAGCAATGGACGAGATAGCGTTGGAGCTAGGTGCAAACTGCCCAGAACTAATTTCTGTGGACTTTTGGAAGTCGTACTCGTTGACTCCGAACGGCATCAGAGCTTTGGGCAACTGTCGGAATCTGCAAGAACTGGACGTAGGGTGGTGGTAAGCAGCGACCTTGAACATTCATAAAATTTTACGTACTACTTTAAAAAATAGTGTATTGAGAAGAAATTTGCGTGCTTCTGAGAAGGCACGTAAATACGTAAATGCATTAGCAGTCGTTACCAATCACAAATCGGCACTGGACCCGTGTGATGGTTTATGGCCCTTTCTCTCTATCCTAGCATAGCGCAGGCTCGTGTCCCAGCAGGGGACATAAAATGAGCATGTGATGATGATGATACTATACAAATATAAAAGGTATAATACTTTTAAAAAAATCGTCTCCTTAACTAAATTTATTCGGTTTGTAGTGGGCATCCACTATGAAAAGTTTCAAATCGCATAAAGTCAGTTGACTGTTTAGATCTTTGTATTTCCCTCATAAAAATGGCTTATTGCATTGAAAGAAAATGAACTTTGAAGTTTGTTTGGGATACCGAAACATAAAATGGTGTTAAGAACACTTTGAATTTTAAATTTATATCTAAACAAATTTTTTCATGAATTTATTTTTATCAAATACTAGCTGACTCGGCGGACTTCGTACCGCTTTGACAGTTTCCATCATTGAGTTAAATATATATCCAATGGTTTCCATGACAACAAAACAAACAAATCATTTTGTATTGGAAAATTAAATTGTCGTTTTTAGTGTTTTATTTAATATATATATTTTTTTAATATAGCCTATGTTACTCAGCGCTAATGTAGCATTCTAATGGTGAAAGATTTTTTTAAATCAGTCCAGTAGTTTTTGAGTTTATTCGTTGCAAACATACATACATTCAAAATTCAAAATCATTTATTTAGTTTAGGCTACAAGTAGCTCTTATGAATGTCACTATGCCATCCACATACAAAAATACAAAGGTTTCCTCTTTATAATATTAGTATAGATAAAGCACTTCTATAGACACAAAACCACCCCAACCTATAAATAGTGTTTTGTTCCAAAAATGTAATCTTCCTTTTTTAGTTTACAAGCCGGCGGCTCTGGGGAGTGGTTAGCGTGGCTCTCTGGCGGAGAACTGAGGAAACTCTTCTTGGGCGCGTTGAGAGGCGTTTGCGACCGAGACTTACGGGCATTGCTGCCTCGAGCGCCTAAGCTTTCGCAACTAGACCTATTGGGAGTGAGGGCTGTGACACCGGACATTTGTGACGCGTAAGTATCTTGAACCTTATTGTTATACCATTAAGTCGACTGTTCTAAGACAAATACCTTAAGAAGTCGAAGATATCTTCTCGCAGTAAGAACTGTGACGCCTAACATTTGTGACTCGTGAGTATTTGCACCTTACTGTGATAAACATTAAGTCGAATATCTTGCTAGACCTATTGGGAGTGAGGGCTGTGACACCGGACATTTGTGACGCGTGAGTATTTTGCACCTTATTGTTATAGTTATTAAGTCTATTATGCTACGAATTAGATAATTTAGGTTGCAGAAATTCATTCCCAGTGACAACTGCGACGTTTTACATGAGTGATTTGTAGGTATTTTACACTTTATTTTGATAACCATTGAGTCGACTATCGTGTGAGATGGCTTACTGGCCATGAACTAAGAAAACTGTTGTTGGGCGCGTTGCGAGGTGTTTGCGACAAAGACTTGAGAGCTTTCCTGCCTCGAGCGCCCAAAACTTTCGCTATTAGACCTATTGCGAATGAGGGCTGTGACACCAGACATTTGTGACGCGTGAGTATTTTGCACCTTATTGTTATAGTTATTAAGTCTATTATCCTGTGACATTAGATAACCGTGACGCTTAAAAAAAACTAAAAGAAAGCAATGAAATGTAAGGAATAAAATTTATTATACCATTTAACCGGCCCGGGGATGGGCAATTCTACCATATTTTTAACATTATATGATTGCGATAAGATTGGAAACCAATAAAATTTTCAATCATATTATGCTTTGTGAATGGTTAAAATTTAAACTGACCTATTAACCTTTATTGTACATAGAAATTACACTTTGAATTGCACATTATAAAATACATCTCCTCCAGCCAATCCTACCTGTAATGGGAAAAGAAAGTCTGTGAGACCAAACTGATAATTCCTAAATGTTATGTTTCAGGATATTAGCCGAGTGTCGCGAACTAAGACTTTTGGATGTCAGCTTTTGTGATCAAATAAATGAGTCACAGGTATGTTAAACTTTTCTTCAAGTATTGTACTTGTTTCTCTTTTTTGTATCATAAAGTATGGCAATAAGGCAAACGGTCATCAGTTTGATGGTAAGCGTAGCCAAGTAAGCTGTTGCTAATGGACGTTTGTAGAAGTATCACAAACGCGTAGCCGACCCTTTAAAAACTTTTACACATCTTTGAAGAACCCTGTACTCCAATTGAAGGTGCCATGCCAAATCTATGTTCTTGTAAGATTTACTTGAATATCATCATCATCATCATCAGCCTATAGTAGTCCACTGCTGGACATAGGCCTCTCCAAGTGCACGCCACCGAGCATGATCCGCGGCTACTCTCATCCAGCTCTTGCCAGCCACTTGAATATACGGAATGCTAATTATATTGCATGCTATAGCTTAAGGGCAGGTAAAGTACCAATGAGGGCACAATAATAATATAAAGAAGACAAGTAAAAATTATCACGACATTAGTACAAAAAAAAATTTGGAGCAAAAATTTAGTTTTTTTGTTTAAACGCATTACCATCAATCGCAATGTACTTGACTTTTCGAATTTATGTTAAATTATTATAAGTTACCTAGTAAATAATGTAAGGGTAATTTTTAATGGTCTTTTTTAGTTTTTATTTGCTTTTTTATGTTCCTTCATTGACTGTTCACGCCAAGACGCGACGAATGAGGCATAAACGTAAAATGAAACGCAGCGCCCGCGCGTTTATTCAATAGAAATGGGATGTGACACGCAACCCTCATTCAGTCTGCAACGATCAGCCGATTAAAGCCGCGCGCGCGCACACGGGAAGCGACACGTCCCAGCTCAACCAAACCGCCATATTAGCATAGTGCGTGAGACCGTGATCTCCATCAGCTCCAGCAGCTCAAACCGGGACCGCCGGCGAGACACCACGACACCGCCCGACTCACCGTCCCACTATCAAGTAAGTCCCTAATCCTTCCACGTCCCACGTCGCTGTACCGGCATTGCCTGCACTAGGTAACCGATACAGATACTGAACCAGCTCCTGAGCTATGGCACGCAGTTTTGTATTTTAGTTAACACCCTGTATAATAATAATAATGATCTGTGTATCTGTTTTAGGTTCTAGAATGGCGAGTGCAGTATCCCCACGTCAGCATCAAGCGCTCGTTCCAGTCAGCTAATTTAAACACTGCACCGAACCCTTTGTTCCTTGCGCCTAGCTTAGAATGAAGACCAAAATTATTCTACTAGATTGTAAGAGAGTCAATGTCGCTATCAACTTTAGGAGCTGGACACACAGAAAAGACGTAAGATGCAGACGGGGCGCGGACAAATGTCTCTTCCGCGTCCCTTTCATACAAAATGTATAGAATCGTCACGACGCAAAACATATAGAAAAGACAGGGCGCGGGCGCGAGCGGACGAGGGAGGGGAGTGGGCGGGGGCGGGGGCGCGGTGCCGGGCGGGACTCGCGCGTCGCTGTCACACACAGCTAGGGATGTCGAAAATGAAAAAATATCGATATATCGATACATCGATATTTTTAAAAGTATCTATCGATCACGATATATCGCAAAAAATATCGATATATCGGTCAAATTTTTAACCAATTTAAAAAAATGGAGAACCTCGTACTTTTTTTTAAAGTCGCGATTCGAGAAGCATGAATTGCAAATAAAAAAAAGCAAACAAAACAATTGACGATCTCGCAAACTCTTACTCTTAAGCAAAGAAATAACTATTTTAGCTCAAAGTACCAAATGGCGAAAACGCAGCACACATGCACACATGACATGACTTGATTGAAGCAAAACTACCACAGATTAGATTAATGGAATTCAGCAAAACAAAACAATAAGTTTCTTTTCAATCTTTTACGGCTTTGAATTCTAGCAAATTTAGTTAGATCGTGATGAGATGATAATAAATAAAAAAAATATCGATTTTGATACGAATTTCGATATTGGTTATTTTTTATCGATGTATCGATATATCGGAAAAAACCCTCATCTCTCGCGACGACCAGCGTCACGTCCGTGCCCCGCCCGCGTCTTACGTCTTTTCTGTGTGTCCCGCGCCTAACTTATATGAGATGAAGAAGGCGCTTTTCTACATGATAATGAAAATAATACACTCCGTACTAATAACGACTCGGTGGCCCGAGTGGCAAAGCGCTCGGGCCGATACCCGAATGTCCAGGTTTCAATTCCCAGGTCGAGCAAAGCATCGATTGATTAAGGCATTACCTATCAGTTGTAGTGATGACTTGATTTCAATGATGGAGGCCTTTGCCCAGCAGTGGGACAGTTATAGGCTATTTATTTTGCTTACTAATAAACAGAGCTCATACTCTGTTTTGAATATTTATTCCGTGTTTTGTCTCTT
Organism: Eudonia mercurella; assembly: GCA_963082485.1. Taxonomy (NCBI): domain Eukaryota; kingdom Metazoa; phylum Arthropoda; class Insecta; order Lepidoptera; family Crambidae; genus Eudonia; species Eudonia mercurella. The sequence continues at coordinate 12,565,257 of OY720033.1, read as the reverse complement.
TCATACTTATTTTGAAATAATGTTTACATGATTGGAATAAAACACGGAATATCTATCCCAATCTTGTACCCAAAAGGGTACCCAATAAAAATTGGGGAGGTACTTATATTTTATGGTACTAATTTAAGTTTTCTCTAAGAAGTATTAAGTTGAGTTCTCAAGTTTTTTGTGTAACGTAACTATTTATTGATTATAATATAAGCTTATGTGCCTGCAGTGTAAAAGGATATGGGATAAGTCAATTGTAAAACGACTGGGTCAATTGTAAAATGACTTGTGTTTTAAAAGTTATAATGATATATATATAAATACTAATATATAGTTACTAATAAGTATATAAGGTGTTGAATCGAGTGCGAATCCTTTCTGGTCTGCGTTCAAACTTATCTAAGAACCTAAATAAGTAAGTTCAATATGCATTCGTATTCATTAATATTTTGTCTTATATTTATGCATCATAATGTAGATGACCCGAATGAATGAATGAATGAATGGTAAAGACACATAAACAACAATATAGTAATCAGCTTGAAAAATGTGTTTTCTGTATTTCGTTAACTAAATTGTCTGGAATCTCTAAAAAACTTGAATTATTATGAATAATACTTGTTTTTTGGTTTAATTTTTAATCAGGCATCAATGTAATAGACCAGGCACCCTAGTTCTAATATTGAAGGTCACTGACACTTTAAAGTAAAAGAATTAAGACTCTGTACTGAAACTATCCGCACTTGATTCAATACTTACAATACCTGTAAAAATATTATTACCGAAAAGTGATGAATATTTTTTCACGATCGTGTATTGAACCATCCTTTTGACACGTACCTTTTCACAATCCGGGTCAGGTGTTCTATCTATTAGGCTATCGTGACTGTTTTGCCATTTGCTCGTTTATTCTCAACTGATTCTTTTATATTTACTTTTATCGAAAAGCGACGATGAACTCGCTCTACCTGTTGGAATGCGTTCCACCATGTGTTCCAATAGTATTCCGGATATTGAGTGGTTGCAACTCCGCATGCACATCACGCTGTCTCATTTGGATATAAGGCATTGTAGAACCACAAAAGGGTAGTGTTGATGGCAGTGCAGTATAATCATCGATTAGTATAATAGCCGCAAAGAGTCTAGTTACTTCATGGCTAAAGCATGCAACTGCCGATCTAATGTAAGCTTGCTTACAGGACTTGGTAACTCTATTGTAGGCTACTTCAGCGAGTCAATTTTAGGATCCCTGTGAGCGCCACCCGTGATCCAATTGCGATGTGCCGCCTGACCTTTTGAGCGCCAAGCAATTTCGACCGCGATGTGCCCCAGCGCCTCGCTACAAATGTATAACGAATAATTATAGTAAAAACTAGTGATGAGGGCAATTTTTCCATTGATAAATTATATTTACGTGTTTTTTTTCCTTAAAAGGTTTCAGATAAATTAAAATAATTTCGAAATCTTCGTAAAATAACTTTGAAATCTTCGTTTTATTTCACAATCCCGGTAATACGGAAATACAGATTGCAATGCAAATAAAAACAAAACAGATACATAATTAGGATCAGCCATAATAAATTGGGTAGATACATCCCTATCGTCATATGGCTTCATCACGTTGTCTTCCTAACAAGACTGTGGCGCCCGTAGCACGTTAAAATCTGTTTTTATTAGGGATGTCCATTAGGGTGGAGCGTTAAATGTATGAAGAAAAGTAAATCTTATCGTAACAATCTCGAATACCTAAAAAAAGTTGCATATAGGTATTATATTGACAAAAATATTTTTATTAACTTTATTGGATATATTTTTAGCTCTCTACCTCAGCTCAAAGTTTTAAACATTTTATGGAAATTCGTAATTTTTGACATTTGTTTACGGTGAAATAAAGTAACAAAACAGTTTATTTCATATATTAACGTTGTAATAAAACACTTTTTTTATATTTAAAAAGTATTAATCTGAAAAAAATAAAGTTTTGTTCAAAAATATATATTTATAATTTGTTCATATTAGTTTACTCACATCAACATATCAGCACTGTAGTATATTATGTACATATTATAGTTATGACATCAAATAATAATTTTATTAAGTTACTTTGTATCTAGCTAGAGCATAACAAGTTGTAACATAAACTATCAATATTTTCTAATGAGTATTTCTGCATTTATTTTATAGTTATAAAATGCTGTAATACTTGACCCATTTTTTTCAGAATACATATAATGTTAAAATTGCTTATTACTAAGGTGAGATGTGAAATAATATCTTTCCGCTCGCTTTTTATATAAACTATTTGTGGGAGTGATTTTGTGAAATGGGACGGAAGTATGTGTAACAGGAAGTCTGGGAAGTTTGTGGGAGTGATTTCGTGAAATGAGTAACAATGTAATAAGTTTGTAACAGGAAGTCGGGGAAGCGTGCAAGCTCGCGCCATTTTGTCAAGGAGGTCACTAAAATCTGGCCAGTTAATGTACCGAGGTACACTTTATGGAAAAAAATACTCTATGAAACGCTAAATAATATAGCAGGCCTACTTTGTTAGTTGTTTGAAAAAGACAAAATAATTATAATTTCGGTTTGAAAAAATACGCCATTTTAGACCATGTCTATGTTAAATAATCTGTGATACGATTATCAACAAGAACCAAATCACGAGGAAAAACGGAATACCACAGGGAATAGCCAAGTTATTAAATAAAATACGAATCGCAAACGAAAACAACGAAGCACCCCGAAACGCCGAAATGAACGGAAATTTTAACATTTTGTAGCGTTTTGTTACTTGCAGAGAGACAATTATTTGCTGATTTTAATATTATTCTTTTCTATTTTTTATTGTTTTACGCCCATTAAATTATGTATTGATAAAAATGGACGACAAGTAGATGCATTAGCAATAATTAACAGCAAATAAAATATTTTTTAGCACTACAGGGTTTGGAGAAGTCTGATACTAAACGCAATTGAACATCCAATGTTACCACATGATAAAAATGTGTTACAAGTATTTAACAACTTTATAAATTTGTAATCTAGTTGTATCTTAATATAAAAGCAAAATGATACGTTTTTCGGAATCCTCGAATTTTTCTCTACATTTTGGTTTCTATGTACTTACCTCAAGGTACAAACATGGCCAAAGATGTATGGACTATTAGTGACCTCCTTTAAAATCGATATTATGAACATGACATATTATTATTACATGTGACATATTGTGTCATTTGACTATCAAAGGTCATTTTGATATGTCAAATGTCTTCTAATGAGTATTTACTGCATTTATTTTATAGTTATAAAATGATGTAATACCTGACCATGGTGAGATGTCAAATGTTACACATCATATGCGACTACTGTAAGGCTCGCTCGTTTATTTTTGTTTTATTTAAACGTTAGTGTCTTTGAATTCATTAAAAACTTATTATCGAATTACATCACTAGGCGTCTTGCTATAAAGACTACGGCATCTGGGGCACGTAAAAATTTGAAGCCAGAATAATTTTGCTGTTTTTAAAATAAACAAAGGCCTATTGAAATAAAAATGTATGTTTAGGGTCTTAGGTATTACGAACAAAGAAAAACAAACCAATAGTTTATGTATATCTTTTAATAAACGTTCTAATTGGACATTGCCTTCTATAAAAGACGTGGCGTGTGGAGCACGAAATTGTTTGTCTTCTATACATGTCCGTGGCGCTTAAAAGGTTAAATGCAATATCATTAACAAAATCGCGATTAAACCAGTGGTTAAGGTATTTATGAAATATAATTTATCAATAGATATTCGAAAACGTAGTTTTTGACATGAAATAAGGCTGTCACAGCCTAATGGATCGTACCTGGTACACGGCCGGGATTATAAGAAGTGTAAGTTCAAATGACTTGCGGAAAAGATATTTTGTATATCAAATTGTAGGTAGTATTATGTATATGTAATCTCAGAATAGATATAATTTTGTGATATTGGAAATGAAAAGACACAAACCTAATACAGAGCGAACTGAAAAAAGTCTTTCTAGATTTTGGATATTGGCTGATTATGTAAGTCGAGAAAAATGATGTAGCGTCGTGTCGCTACTATATGAAAATTAAAAAAACATGACTTAGGCCTCGGACACAAGCACAAGCTTCTTGCGAGTCTAACTGCATGCCGCACTCATAGACGTCAATTATCATTAATTATTACTTAACACCTACAAATTGTTCAATCGAAAATGTGCTTCTAACGTCACTGTTAGAGACTATTTTATAATAGTCAATTTTAGGTGCTAAGTAATAATCATATAGTCAACGGTGATAGAAAGAACGCAATGAACTAGAAATCCGCTCGTCGCGTCCCAATACGCATGTGGTCGTGGCCGAGCTTACCTTACGTTCAATGACGTTATGATATTTTAACCCATATTGATATCAATTATATTAATTATATTATTATAGAATAGCAATTTGTATGCATAATATAACAAAGTCATTAGTTAAGAAAAAAGGTAGCATTTGTTAAAAGGTATTTTGATATTATTTATTTGTACTTTTTTTGTAACTTCATTGTTTCTGGAAGTACAGTGTGCTTTACTTTTGATAATTCATTAAGTTTTACTATGCGCGAGACTGATTATATTATTAGTTTGAATTTGAAGATGTGTTTAGTAAGCATTTATTGCAGCTAAGCCCCTTGACTGGTTCAGTCTGCAACGCAATACGCTGAATACTAAAAACTAATGAATTTTTTTTATTTTATTTTTTATATTGACACGTCATAGTGACCACATCCTGCCTGATGGTAAGCAGCCGATGCAGAATAAAACTAGCACTAACAATCACTTGTCTTACTTACTTATAGTAAAGTTAATAAGACAGTTCTACTACTAAAGTGTTCAGCAAAGCTTTGCTGATTTTATAGTGTAATGTATTTTTAATTTGTTTTCTATCGTATTGCAATTGAATAAGGTTTAATTAACAAAAAACAAATTTACATATCTGAAGTGAACTCTATACGACGATTTTCACGAGAATCCGGAGAGCCATTATTTGTTTATTGACCAATACACTACGGGAGCTGGGATCAGAGCTTCCTGTACGAATAATGGCTTATGAGGAAATTGAGCTATAATCCCAATTGGGGATACTATTAACTTTTATAGCAGCGCATTATTATATCGTTCTTCCAAAAAGGATACATTATTATGATTTTGTTCACATTTCGTTCAAAGAAAACTACCTATTAGATTTCTATGAAATAATTGTGAATGTGTGTGACGCCTTCTCTTCAACCTATCTAAAGCTGTCAAATTTCTTCAATAAGTTGACAGATTTCTTTGTTAGTCTGATATGCATGCGTGTGTATCTAACCTACACATACAACGTGTCACAGAATGAACGCACATCCTCAGACACCCCAATTAGAATATTTAATTATAATTAAAAAACATGCAAAATAATTTTCCTTTTATTTAATTAAATTGGTTTATTTAAGTTATTAGTTATACTCATCGAGGGCAAACAGTATGGGCATATTAGCGCTTTAGCCTACCGACCTACCGCATTTTGAAAAGCCCATTATTGCATTGACTTACGTTTTAATTTCGTTTGTTTTAACTATTTAACGAAGGAGTGACTGTAATTTCAATAAATTTTAATAATTTTGGAAAAAAAAAACCTATATTTTATATATTTTTAATCGATTGAGAAGCCGATTTATAACAAACTACTTTCCGAGTGTGCGCTTAACCTGTTACACGTTGTATATATATATATATTCCTCTAACTGTAATTGTTAGACTAAGACTGGCCATTTCTTATGATTAACCTAGGTATACCTAACCCTATACCAGAAACTGATATATTATCAATTGGAAATTTCTTTTATATATTTATAATGTTTAAATTAGATTTGTGTTTCAGCGGAATGAGTCAATTAGTACCTACTTGTAAAATTATTGGTAGCATTGTTTTCTATTGCAGTCACAATTCATTAAGGCCTGCGCAGGCGAATGACAGTGACCGGCATACCTTTTGTCTTTCAAAATGTATCACTAAGAAATAACTGTATCGCGAAAACCACACTACACACTCAGTGTACATTTTTGTCCGTAAAAATGGTTCACTTAGAACTGTATCGCGTGTGCGTGTGTGCGTGCGCGCATGTAGATGCTCGCACGCACACACGCACACATGGTAGCATCTCCATATAATGCAATGTGTAATCACGCATCAATGAAACGCGTTCAGGCCTGCAAGCCTTGTGAGGTTACCTCTGTATACATAAAAATTGTAAACGCTACTTTTCAAATAAAAATTACTATCTATTTCTAGGTAATCTATTTTTGACGTACTTACAAAAGTATACCGATAACTGTGCTGGCCTTAATGATACGACTATATATTAATAATATAATATATAATATAAAATATATAATATAAGTAATTTGGTATAATATAATGTATGGCTAGTATGTGCCGGCCATCTGGAATAGTCTATTATCAGGTGGAGCGGAGTTATTTTCCTACTTTTTATACATAAAATGAAATATAAGTTATATGTATTAACAGATATGGACTGGCATAGTTTTGTCTGCCCTGCGCAGTATCCATTGTATTGTAAAATAATTCAACCCCGAAGTGAAACTTGTTCTTGTCACAAACACTTCCCGCTTTACTCGTGTTTAGATTTAATCTTAAGACATCGACCCGGCAAAGGGTTTGAAAAAACATTATATACATTATATAATATACTGAAACAAGTAGATCCGTTTAACAATTTCATTTCAAAGTGTTACGTAAACTTTAGAAAACATTATTAAACCCTACTTATATTTTTCTATAGGTTAAAGAGTAGATCTGTTTAATTTTCAATGTTCTGAGTATGACAAAAAGTTTTTGCGCTTTGGTTATATGTAATAATGGGAATAGTGTGCAATGCTGGACCTTATGATAATTATTGTACTTATTCAGCATATCGATGGTTGAAAGGCTAATTGGTCTAAGCGACATTTTTTGCGATATTGAGTTAATTACATATTCGGAATCAGCAAATTTTTCAAAATTGTTTGACTACTTTTTGACGCTTAGCACCCAGAGCAAAACAGGCCTCATTTCTAAGCTCAATGATCTATACGACACAAACTTAGACAAATTTGAGGACTAGATGACTTAAGCTATTTTGATTTTTCGAACTTTTATAACATGTTTCGATTAAGGCATATGGCTTTTTCCCCATGGTTGTGATTTTGTCGGTTGGTCTATTTTGCATTAAACCAAAACAATAAGCTTTGTCGTTTGGCCTATTTTTAGTAAGGGTTCATTTTGTTTCATCCTGTAATTCCCCTAATGGGCATCTGCATCAAACTACTTCACTCTGGTGCAACACCATCATGTTGCTTTTGCTCATTGGGCATATTCAACTGTTAGTTAACTTGGCGCTCAATTTATTTTCTCGTATTCTTTTATTATAAGTCAATGCTTGAGCCAGTACTTTCAGCTATTTTACTAACGGTAGGCATTTGAACCATTTTGCCTTTCTCAAAAAATAATTAAATTTGATGCATCTTGGGTTAACCAACATAAATTTTCTAAAATAATACACAATTACCAACAGTAATAGCTAAAAAACTTTCTTACTTAATTAGGGATACACTGTATTAAATAAATCAAAGTCTATTAGGTAGGTGTTTATTTATGATTTTTTTTCTAAAAACAAAAACTTTAATCCGTCCTCCTGCAAGTTTTACAAAATGTCGCTTGGATCAATTAGCCTTTCAACTGTCGATATAGTGTTACAGTTTTGGTGGAATATTATTACAATGTTTATTTTAATAAAATGCTTTAATATAGTTGGTTATTATTTTTTGATACTTTATATAATTTTAGAAAGTGCTAGTGTAGTGGCACGAGTTTTCGACAGGAACCAATTATTGAATTTTTTCCCCTTTTATCTTTAAAAATAGGGGTCAGAAACTGATTTTAGTCTTTTGTAACAATTAAATACGAACCACCTGGTTCCCAGCCTGTCATCTCCCAAAATTTAAATGAAATATGTATTTATTAAAAGGAGGCAAACGAGCAGGCGGGTCGGATAACCTGATGGAAAGTAATCACCGCCGCCCCCGCAAAACCAAAGAAATGGCAGACACGTTGCCGGCCTTGAGGAAGGAGTTGTATCTTGAGGAGGAAGTAGGAATTGGGAGGGGGGAGGGGTGAGATATGGGCCTTCGGTATTTTCACTCACCGGACGAAACACAACAGCAACGAGTGCCATTGTTTCACGCCGATACTCTATGAGAGGGTGGTATTACGCCGGGCGAGCCGGCCCATTTCGCGCTGGCCTGCAACGCAGCGGCTCTACCACTCAGATATATAGGGTCTAACAATATCAATAAGCGAAGCAATAACGAATTTAAGGGGAGCATCTATACATCACACTGAGCATGCTCACCAAATTTGGTCCAAAACTACAGGCTCGTTACCGAGATAATCAACAAAACATTATCAGCATAATTCACCAAAAAATACATCCTTTCCAAACCCGTACAACTGTACTACACGCACACAAAGATAGCCGAACATGCACACTAATAAACTCTGAGCACACTGAGCTGACTAACATAAACAAAACATTGACGCTTGCGTGCGTGTTAGTAAAGATACAGCATGTTTCATAATGAGCATAATTTTAATTGATTAAATTTGTTAGAAAACAACTTTGAAAAATCACTATAAAACTGGACCACATTTTTTGTCATTTTATTTAGAATTATGTTTAGAAACCGCCATTAAACGTTCGCTTATTGATTTTGTTAGACCCTGTTTGTTATTTTTTGGCGACGATATGGCGAATACTGGTGTTACTACGATACGTCCTAGGTACCTAATAATAAAACCAGGATGCCTATTGTGAGTTTTATACACCATTCGATCACGTTAACGAAAACAAGAATATTGCAAAATTGGTAATTCACCATAATATTGCAAATCAACAGTAGTGCAAAACCTTATTGATTCAGGATATCGAAGAGGGCCGCCACTCGACGCCATATATTGGTGTCAAGTGTCTGCTACTTGAGAGGTTAGGTATTTTAAGTATGTATTGGCAATTGGTGCTGTGAAGTTTCAATCTGATGGTGGAGCTGGTATTACTGTCACCGCACTGTCCTAGTGGTTGAGGCTGAAAATCAGCGTTTTGCTCCCGGGCAAATCTATCGTTGAGCTACGCCCTTTTCGCACTGCTGCAGCACACATATGCCACATAATGTAGGCTTATTTATTTTGAAAATATTTTTTTCATTTCAGTAGCTCAAACATGTAGGTTTTGCTGCCTGAAATCAGTGAGCAAAATGCGATTTTGCTCACTGAGTGAGACCAAGTAACTTTTTAATTTTTTTTTTCAGAAGGCGCGAATATCTTATTCAGCCATGGGTTAATCATACAATTCGAAACATTCACACTCTATCTCTTTCCCGCCATTAGAAAGAGAGAGAGAGAGACAAAGACCAGCCCTTTCGAAGTTCCAATTTTGAATTCGACCTCAAAGACAAACACGTTCGGAATCTCGTACTAACTAAAAAAAATTTACAAAAAGATAATTATGTCTTATGTAATTTATTGAATGTTCAACTTATTGTTGTATTTAAACGAAAGTAAGTATTTACTGCAAATAAAACTGATATTTAACCTGTAAATATTTATTTCTAGTTTCAATAATGTTACGTAATATATTTTATCTCCTAAAGTGTTCTCGCTGCTGAAGTGAAAAGTTATGTGTGTTACACGAGAGCAAAGTTTTTTGCATCTCGTGCCTTTGAATCCCTCGCCACACTCAGGATTCAACTTTAGAATCACTTGCTACGCTCGTGATTCAATCTTTGAAACCTTCGCTTGCTCAGGATTCAAAATCAGCACTCGCAGCAAAAAACGACTTTGCTCTCTTGTTGCACAAATAACTATTGCTCATATCCATTGTATCTTTGTTTTATGTGTGCATGTCTGTGGTTTTTGTAATCGCACCATGACTAATATAGTAAACAGTCATAGGCAACAATCAATAGAAAAACAAAAATTACTTTTTTACAACCTAATAACGTAAAAATTAACAAAAACTAAATTAAATTTGAAACAAAAGGCAAAGAAAAAAAACTACTAATAATGTTTTAGCAACCTAAACCACGTCATGCTGCCTACTAACACATCGACGTCATATTTATTGTTAGCGAACTATTTCTGCCCCCACGCTATAAAGACCGTCACGGTAAATTTATAAACGTTACAGACTTTATCTAATCGGCAATATTTCTCTCTTAGTTGCCGTGGCCTACTGTCCTGACCCTTCTAGCTTTACCATGAACTTGAGTTCCCCTTTTCACTATTCGAGTTATAAAATACAATACAATTTGTATGGTGTCGAAGTTGTGCCATCTAGTGATAAATTAGTAAAGAAATGTAAATTAAATATATAACTCGCATCCCAGTACCCCGATGTATAATTAAGCTAAATGTCGTAATAAAAAGTATTGCAATAAGTAGAATATAAAAAGAGAGAGAAGTTGAGAGTATGACGAAATCACAACTCTCTGACAACTCGCATTCGATGCTAGCGCGAATTCGAAAACTTATGGTAACGTTTTTAAGTTATTTATTCTCATCAATTTTACTCTTATACATAAATAGGTACCCAATGAACTTTTGCCGAGTTACCCTACATTATAATAATAATTATTATTAACTCCTCTCCCTCTGCTATTGCCGGATTTTAACCGCCATTTAATAATAATAAATTATATTTATTTTCATTAGAGTAACTATTTACGTGTTTCTTACCATGTTTACCTACCATAACAGACCATTCTATGGTTCTGTTTAACATTTCAAATGCAAATAAAATATCTAAAAAAGTTCTCACATGGTAAGAATCCCGTTAAAAATTACTTGAATGCACTTGCATTCAGTCACTTGACTATGATAGTTTAAATAGTTATAATTATTTATTTTCTTCATAAAAGTAACATGATAAACATTATAAACATGGGCTCGATGGCGCAGTGGTTAACGCGCCAGGTCTGCGAGTGCTGAGGTTAAACAGCTTTCGCAAAGGCCGGTCATCGGATGGGTGACCAAAAAATTATCATCTCGAGTTATCCGTGCTTTGGAAGGCACGTTAAGCCGTTGGTCCCGGCTGCATTAGCAGTCGTTAACAACCGCCAATCCGCACTGGGCCCGCGTGGTGGTTTATGGCCCGTTCTCCCTATCCATCCATAGGGAAGGCTCGTGCCCCAGCAGTGGGGACATAAAATGAGCTGATGATGATGATGATGATAACCAGATACCTACTATTACTAATTAGAAGTCAATTGTATGTTATTATTTAAAATAAAAACATTATAAGTACTCTCTGTTTTTTTAAAACTATCAATAATAATAAGTATGTACCAATACCAATGACTAACTGACAATAACTGTTGGCAAGATTTTTCTAAACCATCGGTCTTACACCCAGTAGTCCCGGGTTCGATTCCCAGCGCGGAGGGTACATTTGTACTTATGGATGGTGGTAAAGCTTGTTCTAAGTCCGCCTGGCCAGTAGAAACCATTGCACCCATCTTGTCTTGTGATTGTACCTACACCAAAGAAATACAAGACATTTTGACATAAAACTACATAGACAGTATAAAAAGGGCGGTCTTCTCACTAAGAGTGATCTCTTCCAAATAACCTTTGAATGGTAAGTGATAAGGTCATATGGATAAGGTTTTGACGTTATTTTTGCTGATATTTTGTCCTTAGTGAGATGTCTACTTATTCTCATGACTGTACTTATCTGTAACTTATTAATTGCGACTGTTAATAAAAGGTTATCACTTTAGGTCATCGAGATATAATTCATTTCACAATTATGCGTAAGTAGGCATATCGACGGTCAGAAACTCAATTGGCGTAATCCCTTACGCCAATTGAGTTTAGGGCTAAAAAAATGTATTTGAATTAAGTGTACTTTATGACACAACGTTGAAGATTATCATCAAAATATTGCGTGGTGTAAGGGACCTTTTTAAAGAGATTGCTAAAAATTAAATATACAGAATGATAGAGGAGAAAATGTTGAGTAGTATGGTGCAATAACTTTTTTTTAGCCCTATGTCCCTTACGCCAATTGAGTTTCTGACCGTCGATATATAATAGTAAAAATTCATTATCTACTGGTTTTAGAGATGCAAAGGATTTTGTATCGAATGATTCTACGTGCGAAAGTCCTAGGAAGTTGTAGAAGTGTTTTTGATTTGTGATTGTATAAGAATGTACGAAGTAGGTATTCTTATTAACAAAATAGTGAATTTTATTAAAGAAGGCCGAGACCTTTTTTAAGATATTTTTTTTATTTTTATTTTATTTATTTATTTAACCTATTGTAAGTATTGTAATGGTTAACGCGCCCGGTCTGCGAGTGCTGAGGTTAAGCAACTTTCGCAAATGCCGGTCATCGGATAGGTAACCAAAAATTTATCATCTCGAGCTCCTCCGTGCTTCGGAAGGCACGTAAAGCCGTTGGTCCCGGCTGCATTAGCAGTCGTTAACAACCACCAATACGCACCGGGCCCGCGTGGTGTTTCGTGGCCCGTTCTCCTTTTCCATCCATAGGGAAGGCTCGTGCCCCAGCAGTGGGGACATAAAAATGAGCTGATGATGATGATTGTATAAGTGCCTAATGGAAAGCGGATAAAAAAAATGCATTTTTTTACTCAACGCTTCAACAGTAAACAGATTATAAACTTTGAATAGTGAACCCGTGTCTCTCTTTTACTCTTGTTTGAAGTGAAGTTAATATATCGGGTACAAAACACAGAATATTGTAGGTACTTTGCAAGGCCCTAAAAGTTGTTCTACAATCAGAATTTTTTGATCCTATCTGAAAGTAGCATTGAATTATTATTAATTACACTACTTAAGGCGAAGGGTAAGGCACACTAGCGCCACTAATTGATAATTTGACAATTACTAACTAACGGACCGGATCTTTTTTAAACATTGCGTAGGTACCGTCCGTCAACAGGAAAGCATCCATAGTATTTCTTTAATAATTGTGCAGTACTTTTTGTTGCGTGGTTTATTCACAAAACGGGCTATCGCATTTATTCACAAACAATGGCCGCTGTTCGTGTTAACGAATGAATACAAAAACAAACCTAAAAGTACCTAGTGCACAATTATTAAATAATAGATGTTTGCCTAGTGTCGGAAGGTCCGCAATGTTTGAAAAAAAATCCAGTTTAGCAGTTATTAAATTAAATCCATTAGCGGCGCTAGAGTGCATTACCCTTCGCCTTAAGAGGGGGTATAAAGGTAAATCACCAATCGTAGATTTGATTTTAACACAAGAAGATAAACCACGATTTACCCGAAAAAAATATCATAGATACTACAGCATACTTGAAAGGGACTGGCTTAAGCGAAAACATAATATATTAAAATTTTATCGATAAAATAAAATCACAAACTTACGTCTACTTTTCAACTAGAATCAATTTATTTTCAATTTGACGCATATTACTGAGCCAATATTTTAACACATAATATCAAATTATATTACCGAGCGACTGTATTAGCGATTTGAAAAAAAAATGTATATTTTACGAGTAAATAAACTAAAACTAATTCGGCGCTTACGACATTCTTATTCCGTGCAGAACGCTGCAGTCTGTCGCACCTGACCCGAGGTAACAGGCATGTTTTGTTTCATTGATTAGTCGCGATCACTCTGTTGAGACGAGAGGACTGTGTTTCTGTGCTCAGGGCGCCGAGAAAATATTTCGTTAAAATAAGATATTATTATCATAATATTGTTATTATTTCTTTTCATTGGTGATGAGTAGTCTCACCTTGAAATATCGACCCTTACGCATTAACTTTAGAGCTCACTATACAATGTATTAGAAGCGCTGAAGCAATGACGGCGACGCGGGAACCGGGTATAGTATATGCAAAACAGAACGATGCTTTTGACCACTCGTATTGGTGGCAGTATGTATAGTAATTTTTTTTCACAGTACATAATTAAGTTGAATTAGCTATTCTGGAAGTATTGTATCATACTTCGTATATTACCGTACAAACTTGTGATTTACAATTATTTTGTATTTCAGAACTGCTGCAGCTCGTAAATGTTGTAATATCTCACAAGCCGATGAATGCTATCCGGTCAAACTCGTACGCAAAAATCTCTCATCAACTCTGTTAGTTCGTTACAGTTGTTTAATTTAAAGCTATTCGTATATTTATTTTTATAAAAACCATAGAATGTAAACATAATATTGATTTTTTTATATGTTAACACATGAAAAGTCTGTCGTTGCTGACTGTACAATCCAGCTCGAAGATCTCGTAGATCTCGAAGAGCTCGCAGATGAAATGCCTCGCGATACCTGAAAAATGAATGTAAAAGCTTATTTCTATAAAAATGAACTTGAATTTGGTCCAGAATTATCTTTTCAAATATTTTACTAAATGTGGGTAGCACAGAAATTGGTCTAAAGTTAGTGGGGTCAGATGTGCTACCTGATTTGTATAATGGAATTACTTTACTGTGCTTCATTAGGTCAGGAAAAACACCACAGTCAATACATTCGTTAAATATGCAAGCTAAAACTGGAGCTATTGTCTCAATAACGGATTTAGTGACGTCAACGGAATTACCCCACAAATCAGCAGTCTTTTTTTTTATTAAGAGTGATAAAAGTTTTAATTATATCTCTAAAATCAATTTTTTTAAAACTAAAATGGTTTTCACTAGGTTTGACATTTTCCTTTAGAACCGCTTCAGCTACAGTGGGGGACGAGTCCAAAGTCTTTGTAGTTGAAACTGGAATATCAGTAAAAAACTTCTCAAATGCCGCAGCAACATCAGCATCAGAAGTTAAGATTTGATTTTCGAAGCTCAATTTGTACTCATTGTTACGACTTTTGACATTTCCAGTTTCACTATTTATAATATTCCATGTCATTTTTATTTTGTTATCACTTAGCTTAATCTTTGAACTCAGGAATTTTGCCTTTGCTAATCGACATACTGTTTTAAATAACTTAGAATATTTTTTGACATACAATTTGAAATCTTCACTGGTGTTATAGTTGCGTTCATCATATAGCTCATAAAGTCGCTTTCTACTTTTGTGGATACCAATTGTAACCCATTCACTAAAAGTAACAGTACCACTAACCGAGATCATCTTTGGAATAAAAGTTTTATTAAATTCTAAACAATATTTATAAAAGAAATCATTATAAAATTTATTTGGGTTATCATTATATTCTACATAACATATATTATCATAGAGATTGTTTTGAAGCGTTCCAGACGACCTGCAGTTTTTGGTACAACAGTGATAATCTGTTTCTTCACTTGCTGACACTGATGTGGAAGGCTGACCATTTTGCCACAATGATCAGAGTCTAGTTTATTAATAATGAGTTTAGACAGAGGTACTAGATCAGTGTATATATTATCGATACAAGTGGCCGAAGTGGCAGTTATTCTAGTCGGCTCCAAAAATAAATTATTCAAATTATATGATTGAAATAAATTTTTAATTTTGATAGAACCTGTAGACTTTTCTAACAAATTAATATTAAAATCACCGCAAACAACTATCTTTTTACCTACATTGCGGATTTTATATAATGCTTCATCCATTACTTTTTCAAAATAATCATACAATGCTGACGGAGGCCTGTATAACTTAATACAACAAGTCGCTCCAGCTCCACACAAGCTATTTCTATTGTTTGCTCAACCGAGAGGCTCATTATGTCTTTTCTTTCCTTTAATTTTAACTTCTTATCAGCTATAATTAAGGAGCCACCATGAATTGAATTTACTCGACTGAACGAACTACCTACCAAATGATTATTAAAATTGAACATGAACTGATGATCTTTAAGCCAGTGTTCAGTAATACACAGAATATCAACTTTATTATCGTTCATGAACAATTCAATCTCTGGATCTTTGCCCATCATTCCTTGAATGTTCTGGTGAACCATACTGATTGACCGAACATTTTTAATAATTGTAGGTTGAGACGGGCTTTTCTAAGAATTAATTACACATTTATTTAAAATATTACCAAACATTTTGCAAGAGAATTCCTCTTTTGTCTTATGATTTAATTTAAAATCGTCATTAAAGAAAAGCTTTGTAAAAAAGCTTATTATAAAGTGTCTGATTACATTCAAGACAAAACAGCATGGGTTAAAAATGCTTCAATCACCCCAACAGGTATTTATAATTTAAAATATTTTTAAGTAATTTTAAACTTGTATAAGTTGATAACGGCATATAATTTTGTAAATGTCGTTACTTATATTAAAACTGTGGAGTTCTTCTCCACAACTAAAAAATAGACGTCCTGAATGGGTAGTAGGTAAAAAAAATGTTTGGACGATTCAAAAGTTCTTTTCTAAAGTTTATTTGAATACAAAATATTTGACACTTTGACTTTGACTTTGATTACAGAAAGTCTGTTTATCTTAAGTGTAAACAATATTTTAGTTTTTTTTACCATTAAAAAAAAAAATAAAATTTTTCATTAAATTTCAATAGTAAGTCCTATAAAGATTGTTACATTTTAAGACAAGTTAGAATGAACAGACCTTAAATACATAATTTAATGCAAAAATGTTTTTAACTTACCTTCTTTCTGTCTGTTCTTTGCAGTACAGGTACAAGCCAGGGAACGAATTCTGAAAAAAAAAAATGTAAACCTATGAATCTATGTAAATAAAGCGATATTTTTGTAATAAAATTAGACTTCTTTTTTTACATTGTCGACACTCTTTGAAGAAGAGATATAACAGTAAGAGCACTTACACACGAGCAGCACTTTGGTATCAATAGAGGTAACTGTAGCGTCGGATGGTAGGCCTTTGACCTTTAACGTGTCGACAGCAACCGCTGACTGTTGCAGTTACTTCTGTCGATAGCAAAGTGCGACTGAAAGGGATAATATAATCTACATGATACAAAAAATAATCTACATAATACAAAAATGCTTAAAGATTTTATGGCACCTACGCCTTTATAAAATAAAACAATATTAAATATTTAAAGTAGCAATATATAATAAAAATATATGATATCATTACTTACCTTTGCGTATTATTTACCACCAGCAAAGAGTATTTTAGTGTTTCGAAGTACAGCTAGGTGATCCGACTCGCACTTAGCCGGTTTTTATCTGATTATTTTAGGTATACTGTGCGGGATCGCACTAAACACGAGTACACACGAGGGAGCGACCTGCCAATCTGTTGCGTTGGCCGCCACGCCGTACGCACGGACGAAAGCGGGGCGTGAAAGGGGCGCGGGTGGAATCTGTTTTTTTTCTAGGTTTATACGCCCTCTTTTTCGTGTTGTTTTTTATCGTTACCTTTTGAATAGGATCTGTGAGTTTGTCTTTTACCATTCCACACCAAGTCATGCGTAGTTAACGGGACGCAATTCACACCTTAGAATAAATTCACACATGAAAAAACAAAGTCTTTGAACATTCAAATGTTAGTTTAGGTTGCCTGCCTTAGTAAAACTGTTTTTCTATCATTACATATAAACTGGGATATTTGAGAACATTTGTGTTAAGCGTTAAAAATACAACACTAGCCGCCTGCTCGTGACTTCCCCGCTTGTGTGAACATCCGTATTGTATTAAGGTTTATAAAAGTCCTAGAACCTTATTGCAGCGCCACCTACCGGGTTAAACTGTGAATGTAAGCCATCCTGTAAACCACTCAAACACAGAAAAAGTTTCATCAAAATCAGACCAGTCGTTTAGGAGCTCAGTGACATACAAACGTACCTACGGAAGAATTAGGTTAAGAATAAAAGAATAAAGAATAAGAAAGAAGAATAAAAGACATTTATTACATTTATTTTTTTTTACATTTATTTACATTTATTTTTAGGTTGCTATAAAGTTACAACTTTGTTGCTGTGCTATTCACAAATTACTCGAATTTTACTGTTCAACCATAAAATACACTATCTAGGTATGTTTTGTAATAACAACATTCCGGTTGTGACTTTACAACTGCCTGTTTTTACTAGTAGAAAAAAAAAAACAAATGCATTTCGTCAAAGTAGGACTGAGTAACCGGTAACTTTTGTGCCTACTCTTTTATTTTAAACGAGCGTCAACTGTTTTAAGTTTTTCCAAATCGAGAAACTAGTTTATTTTGCAGTATTATAGGTAGGTATAAATCTCAAGTATAAATAGTTACTTCTGACGTATCTACGCTGCCACCATCTTGATTGTACGGTCTTATAATAATACTGGTACGGTCACTCGATGTCAGATGTTTGGTTGGATTGCCAGTGATTTGAATAAATATTTTTTATTGTGTTTTCGGTGTATGTGAACAATAAACATAGACATCCGTGTTTCATTATGCGTGGTGAGTTTGTGAATGATTATTATTTGGCTATAACAACATTACTTAATTATCTGTGGTACAATTTATAGAAGTATGTGATACCTAGGTTATATTCTGTGCGCATGGATATTAATTTGCCTGCATAATACTTTAGCGAATACTAAATTATAGGAGTTTAGTTCTGCTTGTCTATGCCATTACTCAACAGATACAAGATTTATCTATTGTTAGATAGTTTTCGTAAAATTATTAAACAAGCAAAGAAGTATTCATATTTTTTCCTGTTACTGTGTTTTAATAAGAACAAGTCAAACCTGACTGTTAGACGATGATTATAAATAAATATGCTTTTTTATTGTATTCTGTAGTTATGCCTTTTTGAAATAAATAAATAAATACTTATTCAAAACAATTTTACCAAACCATATATCTATTTATGCAGTTTATGAAGTCTGGTGTAGTATGTATGTATGTAGTGGTGGTGTAGGTATGCAGTTTGTTAGTAAAAGAGTTTTATACCTAAGTATTCCGAAACCTATCCGTACTAGGCAACTGTTATTTGAAACTTATAAGTTTAAGTATATATATATATATTACGTTACGACCTCGGAATCTTCAAGAATCGAGCCTATTCTTTCCTTAAAAGCCGGCAACGCGTCTGCGATTCCTCTGGTTTTGCGGGTGTCCATGGGCGGCTGTGATTGCTTTCCATCAGGTGACCCGCCTGCTCGTTTGCCTCCTTCTTTTATAAAAAAAAAATCAGTATAGTGATACCTGCGGGAACTACCACAGAGCACAGAATGGTAGGTACTACTTACCTCTAAGCTAAATTAATAATTATATTATTCCGTTGTTCCTTTCTCAAAAGGATCAATATGTAGCAAAACGTGACAAGCCTAACAAAGAAGTTTGTTATGAAAAGCAAGCAGTAGGTACAGAGGCCTGCACATCGACCTATCCAAAACTGTCAAAATTCTTTAATACATTTTCAACCATATAATTAAGGCATAAAGGTGCTGCCACTGTTAAAAAAAAATGTTTACAAACGTTAGTAAACATTTGTTAAGAAACATACGATCACAATGTGAGAAAATGTTTTCATGTTAGGTAATGTTAGTAAACATTTCTAAACAAATGTAACAAAATAAAACATTTCTTATCATTTGTTTGTAAACATATATCCAGGCCACAGCAGGGTATGCGGAGTGTAGAGCCCGGCGTTTTTCTTTTTTTTAAACAAAATATAAAAGCTAATCCAACAAGAAAATCTTCTTCCATTTTCGTGTAGTCGCCTCGGAACGTAAATCCAAACTGCGAGCAAGCCGATTTTTCAAATGTTATAAATGTTTGTAAACATTTTCCATCGGTGTAGGAGCACTTAAAACATTTAACAATTTATAACAGAAGGTAACAATTCCTAACATTTGTTAGTAAATGTATTAGTGTTAGAAAACGTTTAAAGTTCAAAATCTATTGAATAAATTTGACAGTTTGTGGTAAATTGATGTGCCGGCGTGTGTACATCTAATATTGAACATAACAATAACAATATCAAACTATGACCGTAGCATGCCGCTTAGTAGAGACGACTAAATAACATATTTATTCTATTTTGGAAAGATTAAAAATTTTTAATAAGCTTCGTTGCATGAGCAAACTAAGATTTATTTATTTATTTATTATTATTAGGGACAGTAGACAGCACATTTATAACGAGCTTACAATGTTGAAATTTACCATTTGAAGGCCAATTATGACTATCCACATTTTACATTCTCAATATCTCAATATATACCTAGTAGGCGAACATTGACAATTAACTTTACAAAAAGTATGAGTAAGTATATATAAATCATATGTAAAAAATGACCTGACCTTATGACAGCTATTTCTAAACAAGGGAGTAGTATAAATACTTGAATATCTATACATACATAGATACATACATTACCAAAACAAACATAGAATACTGTTAAATATGCTAAAAAAAACATATAAAGATATACATAAACTATATACAAATCAAACAAATAACTAAATAAGATAAAAGAACAATAACTATGGATTACCTGCCTAAAAGTAATATTCATAAGCTATGACTCACAATCGTTGATATCATGGCAGCCGCTCGGATTAAGAAAGTGTTGTTTGATCCTGTTTTGAAACCCTGTCTTTGATCCTGTAAAATGTCCCAGAGATCCTGGCTTCGATGCGGAGGGTACCTACCTACACGTTTGTGTACTCGGTTTGGTTGGTGGTTGGGCTTGTTAGTCCGCCTGGCTAGCTACCACCAGATATGTCGCCATAACGAGTGGCAAAGCGCTCGGCCCGACACCGAAGGTCCCTGGTTCAATTCCCAGGTCGGACAATGTTTCGGATCACCAACCCGCATTTGGCAAGTGTGGTGATTAATCCATATCCCATCAATTGTAGTGATGACTTGATTTCAATGATGGAGGCCTTTGCCCAGCAGTGGGACAGTTATAGACTATTTACATAGTATAGTAGCTATGTTGTGTTCCGGCAGATATAAAGTAAGAAAGCCAGTGCCTCAGTAGAGGATGATTAGATGAGATGAAGTGCGTTTCCTTCTTCAGTCTTATCATCAATTGATGCTAAGTCCTGTCGGGTCAATTTAGAAGTTATTGGTTTTCTAAATTGCCTCGGGTCTGGGTGTTTTCTATGTATAATAAGTATGTATTTAAGTATTTTAAGTATGTTTATCCGTTGTCTAGTAACCCATTTAACGAGTTTCATAACGAAGCTTCTCTGGCGCTAGATAATTGGTGTGAGTGTAGGAAAGTTTATTTTTTAATTTAATATATGTATATCATCACCAGCTCATTATATGTCCCTTCTGATGGGGCACAAGCCTTTCCTATGGATAGATAGGGAGAACAGGCCATAAACCACCACGCGGGCCTGTGGTTGGTTGCGGTGGTTGCAGCAGAGACCAACGGCTGTGCGTGCCTTCCGAAGCGCAGAGGTCCTCGAGATGATAAATCTTTGGTCATCCATCCGATGACCGGCCTTTGCGAAAGTTGCCTAACGGCAGCAATCGCGGACCAGGTGCTATATTTTATATACATACTAGCTGACCGGCGGACTACGTTCCGTTTTGACAGTTTTCATGACAACAAAACAAACAAATCATTCGTCCGCTGAAGAACACTCGTATCTCATGATGGACCCCTATAGCAGCGCCACCTACCGGGTCCAACTCTAAACCATTATCCACTTGAACACACACAGAAAATTTTATCCAAATCGGTCCAGCCGTTTAGAAGGAGTTCAATAACATACACACGAGTTCAATAACTTATTGTAAGTATTAAGGGTTAGGCAACTAAACATGTCACGTCATTTTTAATTTTTTATAAAGCCCATCCATCCATGCGAGTTAGAATTAGTAAAAGTGTCTAACACAAAACAACGTAATAAACGTCACTCTGCATAATTAATTTTGGTCCGTTTTGAAACTTTCTGTACAAATTATCATCTCCAACTTAAGGGATCATTTTCCTTTAAGCTCAGAGCTCGACACAATTTTCATCGCCAAAAAATAACATGGCGGCTCCACATTAGTGCCGTGAATTCACGCGCGAATTCATGCCATGAATTTACGGCACAAGTCGTGCCTTCCACATTCACGGGATGCTCACAATCGTTCGTGAAACCCGCCGCGAAATAGACGTAGAAGACGCTGCTGCAATAACTTTGTTTGGTGTGGTCCTTTGTAGTCCGGAGTAGACTGGCACAGGGCCGTGAATGTGGGTGTGTACGCGTGAACGCCGCGCGAAGGGGGCGCGTACCCTTTGTCGCGGGACAAAATACCGACTCTGATCGGGGAACAGGCGTGAACGCGCATGAACCCCGAGAAAACACTCCACATTCACGTTCACGCCAGTTTACGGAGCTTCACGGCACTAATGTGGAGCCGCCATCATAGATTTTCATTAAAATTTCACGGGATGACAGCTGACACAAAAAGCAGGTGGCCTGTAATCAGTGACCCCTATTTTGACACGACTGCCAAAAAAAGGAGTGTTACGTTTTCAGGGTTCATGTATGTATGTATGTGATGTTTCTTTATTCCACCATAACTTCTGTTTAGAAGGAAGGAGGCGTTTGCCTGAACCGATTTAGATATATGAGGTATCGTTACAATCCTTGCATCGTTCCGAGTAACATAGGCTAGTAAAAATAATTTGGAATAGGGTATGAAATTTTGTATGATGAAAATTCGTCATTATTGGAGTTAGAGACCAGAACTTGATGTTTAGCATGATATCTGTAGAGGTTAATCTTTGTTCTACTTGTATAAAAATGCTGTTGTATAAAAGGTACAAAATAAAATTAAATAATTAAAAAAATTAAAAAACTCGACTGCCATGACAAAAAAGGCAAAAAATAACATGGCAGTCGGGGGACCTTATAAATAAGAAATTTAAATTTAAAAATTATTTATCAAGCAGTTTTGATCTTTTATATATAGTCAGAGTGAAACATTTCACTTTTATAAATACAGATAAATAAATACATGAGATCTTGTTTTTGCCTTTTAGTTCTTTTTTTTTTGGCAAAAAGTCAATGTGTCATGGCAGTCGTGTTTTTTAATGTTTTTAATGATTTAATGAAAAAAATGTCAATTACTGGTTCCTGTCTACTATGCTAGTACTATATGCTAACTATGCTCGCTCACTGCCTACTCTAACTGCCTTTTTACCAGTAATTGTATAAAAAACGGTAATTTGTGTTTTGCGGTTGTCCGTATTTACTTAAGTCTCGTCTATATACCTATTTACACAATTGCATTATTCGATCATACAAATCTAATGAATAGAACGCATTTGAAAGACAATGGTTTGATAATACGCGTAACAAATAACACGACTACATATCGCTCATTGAATGCAAAACGGCCACAAATCGAAAAATTACGAAAATCGTTTTATTGCAAAATTGGGTTTAAAACTACAATATTTTACGTTTTTGCTGAAGAGACCCGTCATTTTGGCTCATTTTGATGCTAAGCTGATCAACCGCCCTTTTTGCATTGGGCTGACTTACGCGCCAACATCAGATCAAAACTGCCATATTTTTAGTTGCGACTCGGAACTTGAAGCGAATGCACGTCAGTTTCATACAAAACGGCCACAACTCGAAAAAACACTCAACATCGAGTTCACTGTTCAGTGTAAAGGTGCCACATTTTGGAATGCGACCGTTTTGCATTCAAATTTAAAGTAAGTACATTCAGAATTATTAATGCAATAGTGCCATATTTTGGAATACGTAGATTTTGCTTTCCAATATGAAATAAAGCAATGCCATATTTCCAAATCTGGACATTTTGCATTCCAACATGAAATAAAGCAATGCCATATTTACAAATGTGTTCCTCTACTAATCATAGCATAGTGCCAAAAAAGTTATACAATCATAAATTTGCAGTATCTGAAATTAAAAAACAAGGAATACTCAAACTTATAAAGAAAAATATTATACCTAAATATTACGAAAGCTTTTACCAAAATTTATTAATGTACCTTAAATATAAGACTGTCTTAGATAGACTTGTTATTCTAGCCAAACAGTCTGTGATTTAATAATAAATAGTATAAGGTATTATAATTGTACTACTTTAAGCCTAATTTCATATTTTGAAGAATATTATTCTAGTGTTAAAGTTTCAGCAATTTAAATTTATAATTTTATATTTGCGTTTATCTTTTTTGAAGTATATTTAGTATTTTCGTTATGTTATTCCTATGAATATTTTAAGAGTTTTATTTAAAGATAATTTTAGATTATGTCAAATTGATATCGCGTTTTAAGCATAAAACGATTGAATAATGTCTAGTTTTGTGATACTTCTCTGAATACTTTGTATCTTTTTAGTTTTATTGTGAGTTATTTTGAGTGGTTCTTTTTTATACGTCATTTAGTTAAATGACGTTATACAAAATACTCGTATAGTTTTCTTTAAGATTGATTTGATCTCACGTCCTTCTTCAAAAGAATAAGACTGACACGTTTTGATTTAACAAAGAGAATATTAATGTTATTTTTTTGGTTTTTATATTATTTCCTTGATAAAACATTAAATAAATAATGTTTCATTTTAAAATTTGTTTAATTTTTTTAGATAATTCTCTTAACATTGGTTCAAATTATGAATGCAAAAAGGGCTTTTGTAGTTTTTTATCAGGTTGGGTGAGAGCTATCACAACGGTAATTATTTTAAAAGATAGAGCAAAAAATTACAAAAACAAAGATGTATTAACATTATAACATTTAATAAGAATCACATAATTTTTTTCCAAAAATCATATTTTGAATTTTGTTTTGGCTCTCCTGTAAAAAGTGATGTTTTTGATTTGTGGCCGTTTTGCATTCAATGAGCGATATATGAAACGAGTTTCCTTAAAGTCAGTAATGTGCTTCCACCATTTCAAACTGTACACGGCTACTTGATAGACTTCTTGTTAGAAAATATTTCTGAATAATTTTTCAATCTGAGCAACAGGTAGTCTGACAATAATTTGAAATCTATTTGACGAGCTCTTATCTATACTAATATTATAAAGCTAAAGAGTTTGTTTGTTTGTTTGAACGCGCTAATCTCAGGAACTACTGGTTCGAATTGAAAAATTCTTTTTGTGTTGAATAGTACATTTATTGAGGAAGGCTATAGGCTATATTACATCACGCTATGACTAATAGGAGTGGAACAGTCGCTAATTAACGCGGGTGAAACCGCAGGGCACAGCTAGTTATTGATAAATTTGGAGACGATCAGAACTCAGTATTCTTGTAACCCAATAAAGGGTTCGAAATGTCATCAAACTCTAGTAAACCGTGTAGTTATCAAGTAGGATAGACATACCTTTATATCCGACATTTACGAATTACGCCGGCCGTGGTCTCGGGCTGACCGCTGTCGCGATCCCCGTTATAAGCCTTCGATTAAAATGGAACGCGAAAGCTTAAAAGTGTATTTATTTATAAGTGTTTAATTTCAAGGTTTTATCGTGTTTCAGAAATGTTGCTTCTGCTACTAGCTTGCTTGGTGATAGGAGCTCATTCCGACCACCATGCCAGAACGAATCAGCTACCAGATCGCTCCACAATAGTCCACCTGTTCGAGTGGAAATGGAGGGACATTGCTGATGAATGCGAAAGATTCCTTGCGCCCAAAGGTTATGGTGGTGTACAGGTAACTATTACTAGAGTTCTTGCATTTTATAAGGTCACCATATTTATTGCTATGTTTGTAGTTATTAAGCAGAGGATGTGTAATACTTGTTAAAAAACAATGCCTAATACAATCAATCAATCAATCATTCATCTATTAATAAAGAAGTCGTTTGTGACTTGTTTGTTTGTTTGTATGTCAGGACTAATCTCTGAAACTACTGGTCCAATTCCAAAAAATATTTCACTAATGAACATAGGATATAATTAATTTTGATAAAAAATGTTTTCTTTTTAAAATGTCAAATCCACGCTGTCGAAGTCGCAGGTAAAGTGATAGGTATATTACAAAGAGTGCTATCATTTATGAGTCAACTTAAACTGATATAGTGATATTTCAATATATTTTTGCTACGCTTATGTACATCAAATGCAGCCATTGTACTCTGGGAGATGACGCATCGTTGATTGAATTCTCTATCATAATATTAAGTTTAGTACAATAAATCATCCGTTTCTGTTTTAAGTTTTCATCATCAGCTCGTTTTATGTCCCCACTGCTGGGGTCGTGCCTTCCCTATGGATGGGTAAAGAGAACGGGCTATAAATCACCACGCGGGCCCAATGCGGATTGGTGGTTGTTAACGACTGCTAATGCAGCCGGGACCAACGGCTTAACGTGCCTTCCGAAGCTCGGAGAAGCTCGAGATGATAAATTTTTGGTCACCCATCCGATGATCGGCCTTTGCGAAAGTTACTTAACCTCAGCACTCGCAGACTGGGCGCGTTAACCACTGCGCCATCGAGCTCCTCGTTTTAAGTTTTGAACGGCTTAAAATAAGTTTAAGTCCGTGAAGTGATGAAACAATTAAAAAAAATTGGAACCTTTTAAATTGTAATGTTCGCTCTCGGACTTCCATTCTTGTCTACTATATTTATTTGCATACTGAACTCCCAACTATCCTTAATGTAAAGACAAAAATCAGAGTTGTCAGCCATCATTGATCCGTTATCGATTTTAACCATTGTTTGTGTTCCCAAAGTCTTCTCTAATGAATAAAAGCAACGCTGTAGTCAAAATTATAGCTAATCAGTCCAATCAATCAAGCCGATATATATCCGTAATTAACTCGTATAAACATCTTCGCAGATATCACCGCCTTCAGAGAATCTGATCATCCACCTTAAAAGTGGTTCAAGACCATGGTATGAGCGCTACCAAGTTATATCCTATAAGCTAAAGACTAGATCGGGAGATGAGGAAGACTTCTTGAATATGACAACACGATGCAACAAGGTTGGAGTGAGGTAAGTTTAACCCATGTTGTCTATGGTTGGTCTACAGTCTTGGATGCTAAGGTCGTGAATTTGATTTCTTACAATTATGATTTGGTGCCTATTTCCTTAGGATTACTTTCTTGGCAAATCGGTGATCACTAGGCTAGCCCCTACCACTAGGGTGACTACCCTAGCGGTAGACGCATTTTACCGTTTCGATTCCCGGCTCAAGCAGGTGATTTTTCAAAAATCTTTAAATGCAGTTTTAATTATTTTTGAACATAAAAGGAATGTTTCCTTTAAGTGAAATTTGCCATCATCAATATTAAGGGTACTTTTCCTTCAACCACGGTATTTTTTTTCCACCCTGTATAATCAAATTTCAAAGGTCAAAAGTCAAATTATTTACTAGATTTAATAAATTTTACTAAAAAATCAGCAACAACCAGCCTCAGGAAGCTCGAGTGGGTATCGAACCCACGACCTTTGGATAACCGATCCAATGCTCTGATCACTGAGCTACCGAGGCTCCGGAAGACTTGTTGAATTTCTCTAGTAGTTTGTGATTCACGCTGCAAGCCAGCGGCATTACGTCACTGTGAAGTTACTGCCCTCACAGTCGAAAATAACACATTTGCAAGTACCTATTTAACAATCGATAAAGACGTAATTCCTTTAAAAATTTTTATTATTTTTGAATTTTGCATTCACAATGCTATATTATTACCTTTATATATAGCTACAAGATAAATTATTTATTCAATATAACTTACTTATTTGGCGACCTCCTTGGTCGAGTGGCTTGCACACCGGTTTTCATTGTGTCACCATCTCTGAGGACTCGGGTTCGATCCCCGGTCGGATCAATTTAGAAATACCTGTTTTTCTAAATTGTTTCGGGTCTGGGTGTTTCCTATGTATAATAAGTATGTATTTAAGTATATAAAGTATGCTTATCCGTTGTCTAGTTAACCATTTATCGAGTTTCTTAAGGAAGCTATTCTTGGGGCTGATAATTGGTGTGAGTGTAGGAAACATTTATTATTATTATTATTTATTATTGACCTCAAAACTATAAAATCCAAATAATAGATAATGTTAAAAAATTCAAAAATAGTTTGGGCAAAACTACTGAATTTTCCACCAGTTCGGGTTTTGGGAGAGCCTTCGACCGGGAAGAGCTGGCAAGTCTTCAAGAGCTTCGTCCATATTTATTTGATGCCGCGCGGCCATACTAATTTTGTATAGGGAATTTAACGTGTTAATTTGAAAAATAATAATTTAAAAAACCGCTCGATAAATCGAAAATGTGAGACGGACGATTTGTAGTTAAGCTAATTGGCGATTGTTTAGACATTATTAGAGGTATAATAATTTAGATAAACTATAAGATATCAACTAAACACTGCCACTCGTTTTCATGATTTTTGCCCAACTTTAAAGGATATTGTAGAAAAAAAACTATAGTGTGTAATGAATTTATGGGTCGGAATAATTGTAAATACGTTCCTTTTGATACTAAATATATATTTTGTTTATGTAATACGATAGTTTTTTCATCATATGTCAACTTAACCGTGACTAAACTTTTGGCTTTTTTTGATCGGCGCACCCTTAACAATCCCCTGTGTGGTGCCGGGGATAAAGAATTGCACCACCCCATATCTTCCCGAGGGTGTCGTAAAAGCCGACTAAGTGATCATTCCAGAGGATGGGCAGCAGCATCTCTCTGAGGTTACTCTTAATCAACTGCGATCGCCAACCCGCCTACCAAGCGTGGCGATTACGGCAAATAACCCTCATGGAGATCCGTGGGGGAGGCCTTTGTCCAGCAGTGGACGTCTTTTGGCTGAGATGATAATGATGATGATGACCCTTAACAATTACATCATAAGGTAATCTTGCTCGTATGTAACTGGTGCAAATGCACTCTATCTGCATTACTTAATTAGCCAAAGTGAGCCATACTTAATTAACAACAACAAGCGTTATCAACACCTCAAAATTATTAACAATAACATAATTATAATTTTTACAAATGTTAAGGATTAATTATGAATAGATAAAAACATTTTTATCGCGAATAAATTTAATAATAGTCACACAATATTGAATATTTACGCATATACGGTAATTATTTATAGGAGACACCGGTTTAAGTCTTTCGTATTCAGACATTGTAGTATTGAGTATAAAAACTTTGCCGAATGCTTTCTTTTTGAATGGTTTATACAAACATTCACAATTTGCCTAGTGTGAGGTTTTGTCTACTATCCGTATTTATTAGATTTACGAAAACAAAAATTTGTACTAAGTGTCTAGGCTGCCACCAGTGGCCATTTAATGCAAATTAATATACCTACTGCCACTAGTGACAAGTTAAGAAGTAATGTTATTCTGCCGCTATAGGTGTGTTATGTGTGCTATGACTGTTCTACAGTTAAACTATCTGCTCATCAGAACATGTTCTCTAAAAAACTTAAAAAGTATACCAAAACCAGCTATTTCATACAACAGACTTATTTTTCTTAAAACATAAATACTAATAGCATATCAAAAGTACTGACTTGCACACTAAATTGTTCAGTCGTAAAGTCTGTTGGTTAGGTAAGTAAATTTTTTTTTAATCACGGAAGAGGGGAGCGCAGTCACGGGAGGGGGGAGCAAATTCTCCCCTTAAATGTATAATAATGTAACTTTTATAGATTCATAACCTCAATCTTTTCTAGATGTAACTTTCATAGATTTTAATTTTAGATTTTTTAATAATTGATAATAATTGAAAAATGGCGTTTTATATTTAATTATAGGATACTTAGTACTATTTCACTACACTACTTTGATGTGTATTTAAAATTAAACTTTATTAGTTTGCAATATGGAACAAATTGTAATATCTAAAACTAGCGGCAGAATATTTTTTTTTCTTAAATTACTTCTAGCGGTTGATATTTCTATTTACCAAATAGCCACTGGTGGCAGACTAGACACTTCCAAATTTGTATGGCAAAATTTTAACTCTTCTCGCATGTCGCCAGGAATTCGTCAATGCCATAAGTACTAGTTTTCGTTTTCGTTAACGTGATCGAATGAATATGGATAGTAAACAAAACTCACATTAGGGCTGTGAACACTCTGAAATACGCTACTTTGTGCATGTTTACTATGACAAGTAGGTATACTACATTCAACGCCAATAATATGCTTTAAAAGACTATATTAGCAACAATGTTATTGTTTCCAACTCAGAACAACAACTAAAGCTATATTATTCTGAGGTTTCCAACATACAGAATTTTGAAATTCACGTTCTATTTGTATCCCTTTTGCTTGTATGCATATCGATCGAGAGCGCTGTTTCATGGTTGTCAGTCAGCGCCTTAAAGCACAGACTCTTAAATTCATATTAAAACCAAGGCCATATTACCTAAAATATCTAGAAATAATTAGTAACAAGCGGTTAATACCGGATCTCTTATCGACTAAGATAGCGAAATACGTATTTTGTTATTTTTGTTACGACTAAAGATTAAGATTATATTGTACACAGGGGGTATATTATACAACGTGTAACAGAAAGGTGTGGTCAAAATGAAAAGATCCACAATGTATCCTATCTAGATCTTGTATGCAGAGTTACTAAGACATGATTGTTAACTTAATTTGTTATGCAATTTTTAAAGAAGTATTTCTATTGTGACGTCACATCAGAATAAACAAGGTCTCAGCCCTAGTGGTTTAGTAACTTCTGTGTACTTATATTTATGATCACTGCTGCTTGCTTATGCGCGCCTGCCCATCACTTCACAAATATAAATATTTCATTAACCATTGCATGATAAATTAAAGTTAATAATTATGTCTTAATAAAAACACATACAAGTTCTAGATGGGATACACTTTAGATCTATTCATTTTGACCACACCTTTTACACGTTGTATATGTTAGGTTTTTACAATACAATAAAGGATAAAAAATATTATAAAATTTTTCACTCTTGTAGTAAACTACGCGTATCTACACTCAATGATTTTATTTTTATAGAGCAATTCATTCTACGATCTATGATCCGTAATCAAAACTTGAGAAGTCCGCGTATTATCGGTTAAGTAAAGTAATTATTAACTGATACACATAACAATCACTTGATAACATAGGTACCTACAGTTTATGCAATTAGTAAATAGATAATACTAAATGTATCTGAATGTAGGTATGTAATTAGCGAACTACATTCCTTTGCATTAAGGGGATGCCGCGCGGAATTTGATAATTTACGTGTTTTTAAGTCACTGGTGCTAGGCGCTGAATAGGTCTTATACATTAAAAGGACTAGTGTAGGTTAGCTTGATCCTTTCGCAAGGGCATGGTTGTCTTGGAATTTGAAACAAATACCCAGAAACTGCATAAACAATACGTAAAATAATGATATCTAAAAACTTATTTCTTCAGAAACTTTGTAAATATAGCACAAATGAAACAATGATCCGACATCAAAATGTTTGTATTGATATTCCGCAGGGCACTGTTGTCTTATTTTTCAATTAAAAAACATGAATATGAAAATATTAAGACTTTTATTATTTTTTACCCAAACGCCTATGATTTTACGAAAGTAAACATTGCTCTAATTAAATCACCATCCTACTCTGTACAGATATTAGTGTGCGAGCGTATTCGTAGTCGTGCGCCGTTGTCACACCACTGCCACGCGCCGCTCGCTCTCTATCATAAACAAACTTGAAACTCGCAATTTTGCGTCCGCGCTGCACCCCCTTAAGTTAAGGCCCTAAATAAAATTAAACAAAGACAAATACATTTTAAATAAAAATGAAAAATAACTTGTTGTATCCCACTATACAGTGGGATACAACAGGTTATAAGTAACTGCTTGCCCAATTTATTTATAAATAATTTAGAAATTAGAAAGTGTATCCGTTTGTTTGTTTATAATGAATTAACAAATTGACATGATTTTCTAATACCAATTTCTACCGCCTAGGCATTGCTGTGGGCATCCGTGACGTAAAATTGTTAAAGCATAATATGTAAATAAATAAAAAGATAGATAGGATGTTTATTATCACTATAACACTATCATCACCACCATCATCAGCTAATTTTATGTCCCCACTACTGGGGCACGAGCCTTCCCTATGGATGGATAGGGAGAACGGGCCATAAACCACCACGCGGGCCCAGTGTGGATTGGTATTTATTAACGACTGCTAATACGTGCCTGTTGTTCTCTGCTGCTCTGTTGCTGTTGCTCAACCTCAGCACTTGTAGGCCGGGCGCGTTAACCACTGCGCCTTCAAGCACCAGATTTTTTTGTACCACTGATTTTCAGCCATCACCCTGGGTAAAACGAGGGTA
Source organism: Eudonia mercurella (assembly GCA_963082485.1). NCBI lineage: Eukaryota > Metazoa > Arthropoda > Insecta > Lepidoptera > Crambidae > Eudonia > Eudonia mercurella. The sequence goes on along the minus strand of OY720033.1, from coordinate 12,532,997 downwards.
AGATTAAATAAATTAAAAGTGAATGTATTTTCTTCAATAAATGTTCAACCGTATGCCATAGACATAAAGTTCAAAGTCCGTTAAGGAAATTTTACTTTTTATTTTATTAAGTGCTAATTGCTGCACTAAAGCTGAATCGAATATTTAAACAAAACAAAACATTAATTTCATACCCGCTCTCTTTTATTTTATTCTGATTTTACATGTATGCAATGTACACACACATGATCAACCGATCCAAAACTGTTAAATTTCTTCAATACATTGTCGACCATATGTCTTAGTCTTAAAGTTCAAAGACTATTGAGGAATTTTGACAGTTTGACAGGTTGATGTGCAGAAGTCTGTACCCTCGATATAATTCTAATATGTTCAATTTGTTTGCTTAGAGTGTATTAGTTCTTTCCATTAGACTTGTTGTCTTTAAAAAATCCCTTTTAAGCGATAATACTGCCAAATTGTAACTGTTATAATTATTTTATGTTCAATGTTGATGTTATAGAGTTGCGATAAAAGTATTATACACTTTTAAACTTTCGCGTTCCATGATTAATTTTAACGCAAACTAATTAGTAAAAGGTTTTATACCTTCTTTATACCTGGCGGACGTTTCGACAGAGTTACACCGGCAGTGGTCACGGGCTGACCCATATAAACAAAGTCAAAGTCAAAGTCAAAGTATTTATTGCTTTCATGAATGTGATATAAAGGTAGAGTCATCAATAAGTATTCCAGTACAACATGTTACCCATTTGGGCTTAGCAATTAATGAATGAATGGACGTGCAACGGAATTAATTATAAATTGTAATGAAAATTAAATTATTTTTTTAATTATTAATACACAAGACATATTACTATTTTACAGCAATTAATAAATATTTATATTAAATTGATTTTTTTGTCATTATAATATTCATTCAAATTATAGTAGCATTTTTTAATTAATATAGATTTTAATTTTCTTAGGAATGTTTTTGGATTAGGATCTGATCTCAGTTCGGTTGGTAGATTATTATGTATTTTGATTGCTGTACAATAGGGACTAGAATTAAACATAGCCATACGACTCATTGGTATTTTAAATTTATTTTTATTATGAGCTCTCGGGGAACATAAAGAATTAAGAAACCTTTTAATAATTAGTTTGCGTTAATCCCCGTTTAAATTCTTTATTATTTTTTATCTATTTATTAATGTCTCCCAGGATCTACGCAGATGTGGTAGTAAACCACATGACGGGCGATAACGCGGACAACAAAGGCACTGGGGGCAGCACGGCCGACTTCAAGAGCTACAGCTATCCAGCTGTTCCATACACGATTGAGCACTTCCACTATCCTTTCTGCGGCATTAACAATTACAACAACGCTATTGAGGTAATTTCTAATTACGACTATCGTATTATTTAAACATAGAGAAAGAACATATACACGCACACGCACGCATGCGTCCACGCACGCGCGCACGCACATACACAGACATACCCTCACACACCCTCACACACACACGCACGCGATTTACCGTCGTTTGGACAACTTCTCGTTTCGTATCCCTAATAAAATACCTAGTAGTAAATAGTAGCGCTTCGTAAACTTTTTATATTTCATACATTTGGTCGCGTTTGGTAAACTATTAATATTCCATACATTAAGTGGCGTTTGGTAAGTGTGTGAGGTCAACGAGGACCCTGTCTCAGCATAGTTATTCATATACATAAACTATGTTCGCAAACACACATAAAAGTGAAAACAGTAATGATAGCCGCTCATCGAACTGAATAAAATAAAATATTTGATTTAATTTAATTTTGATTTTGATTTTTGCTAAAAAAATAAAATATAAAGATTTTCATTTGCGAAAACGAAATAACGATTGTATTGAAATAATATTCATGATATTATGATTAACTCTATTAGTCTTAAAATAAAGATTTAAGATTTTTATTTATTTATTATTTAAATAAAGATTTTTAACATAAAGCTTGCAAAACATTAATTTTATGAAAAAATCCTTATATTATTGTAATTAATTCTACTATTTTATTAAATCACGATTATCTTGTATGTTGAACGCTACAGGTACGCAATTGTCAGCTTAACGGTCTAAAAGACTTAAACCAGACCATCCCTTACGTTCGTGAAAAGATTACAAGTTTCTTTAATAATCTGATTCGGCTAGGAGTGGCAGGAATAAGGTATTTTTATTAAACTGTATTAAAATGTGTGCGTGTGATTAACCGTTAATACATGTGTGTCTTTATTCGTAAGCAATTTTATATAATTCTCAACTCTGATCTTATGATCAGAGTCTATCAGAGTCATCAGATATCTATCTTATTTCAATACATGGGGCTAAAGATATCTCCTTTTGTCTGACTAAAAAAAAATTTTTTTTTCATTGTCATGCTGTCTCATTTTTGTATAAGGTATACATGTAGATAAATAGGTAGGTAGCTGCTGACTTGGTGTTAAACAAAAAACAAGTGTCGAATAATTTATTTTATTTTCCACAACAGGGTAGTCGTGGAAGTATGGGAATAAATTCATGGACAGGAATGACCCGTTTTGTTGTGTGTTTGTTTGTGTTTGTGTGTTTGTCTAATTTATTTCCAATCGTCAACATTAACCACTGTGATAACTAGGAGTTGCGATTTTTTTATCTCACCGGGTATATTAAATGGAAAATAAGGAGATATACGCTTTGCCTAATAAAATAGTCACCGTAACGAGCACTCATTAATTAATAATAAAATAATAAAATATTTGATTAAAATATAATTTTAATATGTTTGACAAAAATTAGGGTAGACTTCTTCTTTTAAATGTACTCAACACCAGTACCAGAAGAAGCCACTCTTCCATAGCACGTATTACATTAACTAATTTTAGTTAAGTAAAATTCACACTTAGGCTACATACGCACTGAGCGGCAAGCCGCATTACGGACAGCCGCCCGGCTGGCCGCGATTAAAAAATATGTACGAAAACACAGTTTTCATACGTACTGTGATGCGGCTGGCGATCAACCGCTCCGGTCGCTCGCAGCGCAGCGGCCCGACTGATAATCAGCCGGACGGTTGCTATACGCACCACGCGGTCAGTTCAGTTTGCGGTTTCCACGGCCGGTAGTCGACGAATAAAATTTCTCAGCTATGAATTTCGATACAGAACGTTTCATAATTGATGTTCGAAATAGCCCAGCAACCTGGAATACGAAATCTGCGAAATATTCTGATAAAAACTTACGACAAAAAGCTTGGGAAGAGTTGGTGGAAATGTGGCTTGATCAATCCGCAAACCACGACGATTTTTATACGCATGTTCCGGTTGCGGTTACGGCTAGCCGCCACCCGGTCAGCCGCAATTGTAACCGCATCCTGCGGCCAGCCGGACATGCAGCCGCAGTGCGGCTAACCGGACAGTGCGTACGTAGCCTTACTGTTAACAATATTACGTAGGTATTAGACACAACAATTAAGAACTAAATTAAATTAAATCACATAAAATGAGAAATTGGTATTGGCTCAAAATCGCACCGATGTTTGTATTTATTTATGCATCTTATGTGTTGCTTTTGTCTGTCAATAACATTTGTAGGTCAGAAGTTGCGAGCTACTCGGGTTGAAGGACCTAAATCACTCTTCATGTTATGTGCAAAGGAAAATTGCTGATTTTTTAAATGAACTAATATCTTTGGGGGTTGCTGGATTTAGGTATGTACGTATGTCATTGAGCATAAGTTGGTGTGGTTACCATATACCTATTACATATTTTATCATTCTTATACTTAGGTATACATATAAAAATTAAGGTGAAGATTTTTCTATTATACGAATACATAGTTATTATATTACATTTGTAGTAAATGTGTAAAGACATGTATTTTTAATGGATTCTCAACTAACTGTCGCGCTCGGAGATCATTTAACATTTTAATAATCAGATAGCCTTCGCGGTCTAAAAGACCAAAGGCAACCCCCAGGGGTCGTTTACTGGGTTGGTCTTCCTCCTTGAGAGAGGAGAAGGCCAGCCCCAGATCCACTGGAATCTGTGTGCAGATTTTTCCCCTGGGTCAACAAAAAAAAAATTAATAATTACTAAGCAGCTATTATTTCTCATTGCAAATAAGTCTTTATGAAGAGTAGTAAGTGTAAGAGTGCTTCGGAAAGCACGTTAAGCCGTTGGTCCCGGCTGCATTAGCAGTCGTTAACAACCACCAATCCGCACTGGGCCCGCGTGGTGGTTTATAGCCACTTTATATCCATCCATAGGGAAGGCTCGTGCCCCAGCAGTGGGGACCTAAGTGAGCTGATGATGATGATGATGATGAAGAGTAGTAAGATGTTTTTTTGTAATATTTTTATCATTCGAGTTCAGCAGATAGTCACAAAAAATGGCATTTTAAAACTTAATAAAAATTAAAAATAAGTCTTGAAATAGGCCCATTTGGCTTCAGGTAAGTCGTCCTAAGTCTTCATTTTTTCGGATACTTTCCAATAACTTTTATTTTTTATATATATTTCTCACAATTAATACAATATAAAAAACTTTGATGGATGATAAACAGCTACTAGGAAAATATACTAGGATAAATATTACGAGTAGAACCACGTACTGCCAAAATGATCCTAGCAACATGTACTAACACTGTTCACTAGAACAGTGGACACCAAAAGAGGTGTAGTGAACAAAACTAAAATAAGACTTATTTGTAGCTCGTAAAGGCTCAACTTACTTCTTTACTGATTCCTAGAAGAGCACGCACAAGCAAAGGTCAAGCAAACATTAACAAGCATTACATCAAAAATAGTGCAAAAAATGTATGGATGCTTTCAGCTACATTTTTGGCTTGTTACATTTTGGCGGAACGCGGTTCTTTTCTAAGTTGGGGTTTATTACAATGTAAAAAATCATGAACCGTAACAATTTTAAGGGTCGATGCCGCGAAGCACATGTGGCCTAATGATTTGAAAGAGATATACGACAAGCTCGACAATTTAAACACAGATTTTGGATTTGCCCCTGACACGAAACCTTATATCTACCAAGAAGTCATATATTATTCGAACGAAGCGATTACGCCTAAAGAATACACACCGCTAGGAGATGTCACGGAGTTCAGAGTAAGTAGAATATTTTACTCTTTTATAGTTAGAACGACAGATGACTTCACTCTTTCTGGTTTTAAGTGGAAATAGAGTTCAGACGCGAAGACATTTATAATAGTGCAGCGTGGAAACAACGCTGTATCAGTCACACTCACCCTCACCTACAAGGTGCCAATTCAAGTCTCGTTTGAAGGACCCCATGTTAGAAGGAAGGTAAACGTGTGCTGGTAGGCTATTACATCTCTTGGGAGTGCGACAAAGAACCCAAATTTTTTGGTGAGCGATGGAATGTTCGGGACAGTACAGCGGTTTTTATTCTAGTGAAAAACCGTAGGGATATGGTTGCTTCAAAGCCTCTTAATTTATTTCTTTGATTTTAAATCTCAAATAACATACTGGTAATAATACTTAGGGCCGTTATATTAATAAAAAGTATTATTACTACTTAGTATATAGGCTCGACTTAATGACTCGTGAAATATTAATCGCCCGTACAAGCATTGACTTAACAAACTTAAAGTTAGTAGGTACCCAAAGAATTTGTGCCAGTATTCCGTTCACGAGTTGGTATCGCTGAATCATGTATAAATTAATTGCCGTGATTGAGTTACTTTAAGGAAGTTTGCTTTCACGAAGGTTCTGATTCAACTTAGAATACTTAATATATTTTTCTTTTTAACTTATCTTGCAATCATTAAAGCACATTTTAATTTTTCATTTCGAAAGCGATGTTCCAAACTTTGAAATTTATTATAAGCTTATTGTATAGAATGAAGACTGTGGGAAACACTCCAATGCTTCCATATATTTTTTACTCTGCTGTCCGTTTTAGATCGGCCAGGAGCTCAAAAATTGCTTTCGCGGGCAGAACCCTCTAAAATGGCTGGTATCTTGGGGCGAACAATGGAATTTATCTCCAAGCGAGACAGCGTTGGCATTCATAGACAACCACGATACACAAAGATCCAACGACGTTCTGACTTACAAAGAATCAAGAGCTTATAAGGTAACAAGAAAAAATGAGAATATTTCTAAAACAAGAATAAATATGACCTTGAAAAGAACTTTGCTATCAGGTATATCAGCAACTGAAGCAGAAATACTATTAATTAGTTTGATCAGGCAGATATAGAGACTTGTACCTAAGACCACCTGGTCCCGAACTCAGAGGTCTCGGGTAAGATTCACCGGATTTTAACGATTCCTTAGAAATTTGGTTGTGATACATCTTTGCACTAAAATACGCATAAAGCTATTATGATTTAGGAGGTTGGTTTATTATTTAAAAAAATATATCGTTCTATGCAACATCCGTAACGAAGCCTACATTAATGGCGAGGCCAAAAACATATATCAAGCGTAATTGCTACATGTGAGTAACTGTAATTTGGCTTTCTTGTGTTAGTTTTATTTTAACGAAAACGAGTTTAATAAACTGTGGGATAGACAACAGTCATAATATAATGTTAAATTTGTTGGTGAAACATTTTTTTGGACGATTTAGAAGTGCATAATTATTTACCAAGTTAATAAAAAATAACGAAGATTTTGAATAACTTGTTAAATTTAAAATATTTTAAACAACAATACCATTTACTGCTAGCAAAATAAAAAGAGGTGTTTGATATGATATATGCGGATGATAGGAAAATAACAAATGTTATGGAGTTTCTAAAATGTCTTAAGTCCAAGAAACTTTTAACTTATTTTTATTCATATTCCAGGCAGCAATTGCATTCATGCTAGCACATCCGTACGGCGAGCCCCGAGTAATGAGCAGCTACTTTTTTGACAATACCGAACAGGGTCCACCAAGCGATGAACAAGAGAACATTATCTCTCCAAGCATAAATGAGGTAACAAATTAACTAATGCGTCGTTTAAGAGTCGGAATAATACTCGTAAACATCAAGACTTAGAGAGAACAGAAAAATTAAATGAACAACCACCATCACCACCATCAGCTCATTTATGTCCCCACTGCTGGGGCACGAGCCTTCCCTATGGATGGATAGGGAGAACGGGCCATGAACCACCACGCGGGCCCAGTGCGGATTGGTGGTTGTTAACGACTGCTAATGCAGCCGGGACCAACGGCTTAACGTGCCTTCCGAAGCACGGAGGAGCTCGAGATGATAAATTTTTTAAACTTTCTATGCTCACGGGAAATACAGTATATATCTCTGAACAGAAATAGAAAACATTTAAAAAAACGTTTGTTTAAATGATCTTATTCAATTTGTAACATTCCATACTGGACTTTAAATCGCATAAATTCAGCTCTACAAATGTTCACTGAATCTATTTTTCTTTCTTAAAGATATTCCATATTGCAGACTACTTCACCTGCACTTGTATCTATTACTAACGGTCCTATCTTCATTTTCAGGATGACACTTGTGGTAAAGGTTGGGTCTGCGAGCATCGATGGCGTCAGATCTACCAAATGGTCGCATTCAGAAACGCTGTTCAGAACACCACCGTTCAGAACTGGTGGGACAATGGCCACAACCAGATTGCATTCAGCAGAGGTGATAAGGGCTTCATAGCCTTCAATGTTGAAGGACAAGACTTGGATCAAAAGTTAAAGGTAATTTATGAAGATCTTAAAGAAAATTGCAGACGCGTAAGTTTTCTTAATGTGTACAAATCAAATATGTATCATCTCGAGCTCTTCTATTTATTTATTTATTTGTACATAGGCACAATAACGGACATCAAACAGAAAACTTACAATAAAACATTGACAAAAAAAAAGTACATGCCTGTGCCCAATTAGAATTGCGCACAACATTTACCAAAATTGTTGACAACTATGAGAAAAAAAGGAAAAAAAAATTAAGTTAAATTAAAAAGTGTTAAAATTAAATTTAAATTAAATAAAAAGTTAGGTGCAATTCTTATACAAAAAATAATAAAAGTCCAACTATTAGTTTCTTAGTGGCATGTCAATGAGTGATCTCTTGAAATAAAGATCACTACAATTGAAAATATCACAGAGAGTGCAAATTTCATTAAAGTAAGTACACATTCTGTTCAGGGGATTATTTTTAGATACATTGTTTTTAGACAAGGGTATGCTAAACAACTGAGGGTTGCGCACAGACCGTGTTGGCACCTTAAATGACAACAACGCTAGTAATGCACCATCACATGATCCATTGGCAATCCGATAAAGTGTGCACAGGTCACTCACCCATCTACGTCTCTCCAGAGAATCCATATTGAAGTGACTCAGCCGATCCGAATAGTCTCGTATTTTTTTACGCAAACCATATTTCGCGCACAACGTTCTTACGAATCTACGTTGAATAGCTTCTACCCTATCGATATGAACACTATAAATAGGTGACCATATTGAAGAACAGTATTCCAGTATGCTTCTTACCAATGCCCCATATACTATCATCCAAGACTTTATATCCTTAAACGGTTTAGCATTTCGCAGCACAAAGCCCAGCATTTGATTTGCTTTGTTGCAAATGTAATCAAAGTGTGGTCGAAACGAGAGAGACGAGTCAAAATATACACCCAAATCACGGACTGTATTAACACGGGCAAGAGTACTTCCACATATACTGTAGTCGAACTGGATGGGGTTTTTGTTTTTAGTAAAAGTTATTACCTGACATTTATCAATATTAAGGGACATTTCATTTATATTGCACCACTCAGACACTCTATCAAGGCTCTCCTGTAAAGCTCTGGAGTCTTCAACACTAGTGACACATTTAAAAATTTTGATGTCGTCAGTGAAACAAAGACAGTCACTTTCAATGCTATTAATGAGATCATTAATAAAGATCAGAAACAAAAGAGGCCCCAAAATTGATCCCTGAGGGACTTCAGAGCTTGGAATGAATGGCACAGAGTCATAACCGCTCAATGCTACCAATTGGGAACGATTGAGGAGGTAAGGTTCGAGCCAGCGTAACAGATTGCCGTGGATGCCCATGTGAAATACCTTAGCCAACAGTATCGAATTACTAACACGATCGAAAGCTTTAGCAAAATCGGTATATACGGTATCCACCTGCTTCCTGCCGTCGAAAGAATCACACAAAAAGGTTACGTAGATTAGTAGATTGGATTTAGTTGACCTACCTTCAATAAAACCATGCTGCTTATGGCTAAGCAGGGGTCTAACGTGGTTATAAATATGTTTATGAAGAAGCTTTTCAAATACCCTTGCAAACCAATTTAATATACTAATAGGACGGTAGTTCATAACATTCTTTTTGTCTCCTGCTTTATATATTGGTGTAATCTTAGCAATTTTCCACAGAGATGGAAAAACTCCCTCGGCAAGAGATTTATTAAAAATGAGACTTAATGGATATGCTTCAGAAGGCACGTACAGCTGTTAGTCCCGGCTGCATTAGCAGTCATTAACAACTACCAATCCGCACTGGGGCCGAGTGGTCGTTTATAGCTCGTTCTCCCTATCCATTCATAGGGAAGGCTCGTACTATAGCAGTCGAGATAATATGAATGAGCTGCTAATGATGATGAATCATTTTATGTTACTATTGATTTCAATAGTAGCTTCGGAAGGAGCGGTAAGCTGTTGGTCCCTTATTGCGACTTAAGATGGCAGTCTTTGTCCACAAAGTATTGGGCATTGAGTGAGGTTGAGGTTATTACTCCAATTTCCTCATGTGCTTTTAGTTCATGGGAAGGAGTTAATAGGTAGATGATAATCATCGGAATATCAATGAAGATGCTTAAAATTACAGACCGGTCTACCTCCAGGCGAGTACTGTGACGTCATATCAGGAAAGCGGAACGGCGATTCTTGTACCGGCGCAAAGGTAGTTGTCGGTGGTGACGGGGTTGCTCATATACGGGTAGCGAAGGATCTTGAAGACATGCATCTAGCAATACACGTCGGAAAAGAGGTAATATTACCAACATTTTTGTTTATATCTATCAATATAACTATACACAAAAGAGTTTTGTTTGTAACTATGTTGTAACGTACCGACTAGGAGTCGAAGTTGTCGCGATGACAGAAATCGGTCGGATTAATCATCATCATCATCATAATCGATTTTTAAAACCCACCAACTGCATTGGGTCTGCGTGGTGATCTTAAGTCGCCCTGGCTACACTTTGCAAGTACTACTTTGGCAAACGGTACTGGCCGAAAAGCAGCGCTTCATAGTCATTATGCCTAGCCGGTAGCCTTTGGCATACATATTGTTACCGAATAGTGAAATACTATATTGTACTAAATGTAAAAAATGTAATAGAAGTGTGCCAATAAATTATTATTTCATTTCAAGTACTTGCATTACCTTGAATCTTGTTTCTAGCGGATTTTATATAATATAATCAACTATGATAATTATTATCTTAAACTTTATTATAACATTATGATATTTTATAATTTGATTAAGATACCGCAATGTTTGAGTACATAAATTCTTATCGCAAGTTGTTACAAATTTTTGTATTGTTTAGTTGTTTTTTTTATTTTTTTCAGTCTTTATTGCAGTCGTCGTCGTCGTGATGGACCCAAAAAGCACAGAGCAAAATCACATTATTAAAGTAAACACATGTTATGAACTAAACAATATGAATTAAAAACTTATATAAAATCTTTGTCTCAATGTTCATTCCTTGCGGCGACTGCTTGCAATATCAAGAAAGTTTCGAAAAATAGTGCTATAAATAATAATATTTAATTATAAAGTATAAAATATAATTAATAATAAATAAGTTGTCTATTTAAAATGTATCTATATATATTTATATATATATTCGGTGGGTGTTGAATAGAGATAAGTAATAAAGATAAAGACTTTATTACTATTACCTAAAAGGTTTATAGAATAATAACGTGGTGTGGTCAGCAACGAAGTCGCTGAATACTTTAGTATTGTATCATAATAACATCATTAGAGGTTGAGAAGCGCCTGTTCGATTCATTACTTACTTTGGCAAAGTACTGAAGAGTTCAGTAACTTGTTGCTGACCGTTTGTGCCAGCATCGAAAGCCGTTGAATATTTAAAAGTACTTTGGACACAGCTATGAATGCCACTGGCGCTTGTCAACTCATAGTGGTAAAATGTTTAAATAATTTTTAACGCAAATTTTGTTGCGAATAAATTACAAAAACACAAATGTTGAAAAAATTTCCACGAGCAGGATTTGAACCTGCACCCTTCTGACATTCCGGGTCAGGTGCTCTTCCAATTCAGCTATCGTGGGTAAAGTTATTATGGGGATGGGTAGCTAATTGTTCAGCGATATTTGAAGCTGACTGTACTTCAACTTGGGTGAGTAAGTTAACCTCAAATGTCAAATGTCAACCTCACCTGCACGGCTCGGACGTTTGTAGGCGAAACCTGCTGGATAACTAACGAGGCAATGGTGACCGAACTGTGGCGGGATAACCACCTACCTGCTCGAGCAACCGAGCAGAAGAGGCTTCAGCGGTCTTAGGATCTAAATAATCTCTTAAATGTCTGGCGCAGAAGGCAAGGGGAAACCACTTGTTGTATATTTAGCGCCATCTGGCACAGACAAGAGGACTTAACTATAAATGTAATCTGCACAAATGTTTCACTAATCTTTATCCTCTTTGGCTTTAATTTCCAGTTGGTTATTTTTTTTACTTAATTCTGTGTTTTCAGTGGTAAGCGAGGCGATTGCGCTTTCAATATTAGAATTTGTTCTTTTGGTCTCCTGCAGAGTTGGTGCAATGCTTTTTAATTTATTTTGTTGAGCAGCAAGTAGTGACGGTATCATTTCCTTAATCTCCTCCTTAAAACAATTTAAGTCAGTCAAGTAGCGCAGTAGGCGAGTCTGGAATCCGGAGTAGGGCGCCCACAGTTAATCGTAACTATAGTAGTAATGACGTCAAACGCAGCTAGTAGTCACTTATTACAATTTAACAACATTTGACAATTCAGAACTTTTTGTTGGCTTGACCAGTTGAAACAAAAATAAGGCCTGGCAAATCGAAACAAAATTGGGACTTGACTAATTATTACTTTTGCATTGCTTGACAAATCAGAACAAAAACACGCGGTAAAAACACACCTGACCAATTGGAACTTTCTTTCTGCTTGACGAATTAGTTCCTAAATCCAAAATTGTTTCTTCAAAGTTTTTTCTAGGTATAGGGGCTCCAGCGACGGGTTGGCGCAGTCACTTCGAGACAGGGCGAAGTCCGAGGCACTCAAAATTTTGATATTAATTTAGATAAATAAATACGCACACGTCCGATCTCTTTTAAAGCTAGAGCGGAAGAGGCGACAATAGCGAAGCTTACATCATGATTCGATCGCGATGGAGATCATCTGTTACTAATGTCCATACATTGTCTGGAGCTGATTGCGGATCAGACTACCAAATGTTGATCATGAAACTAAATTAATCTCAAGCTGATGCTTGAATCATTAAAAGCCAAGGAAGCTAGAGGTAAAAGATATTCCAAGATTCCGTTCGAGTATTGAGCAAAACTGGTCACAGTGGTCTGAAGCAGATGTCGTTAACGATACACCCGATGCACTATGGGATCGAGCTAAGTCGCTCATCACCACAACTATCTTAGAAACCGCACCACCAACTACAACCCGCAAGAGGCAGCACTAGATGACTGATGGCACCTTCGACCTTGTCAAAAAACGCCGGAAGATGAAAGCAGCGGGAGCCAATCACAAGGATCTGAATAAAACGTCAGTCCAGATACAGCTACATTGCAGATAAGATCATAATGCCTACCTGCGTAATATATACAATGAAATTAAGGCTCATGCAGGCAGATACGAGTCGAGAGACTTATATCACTAGATCCGCCTCATTACAAAAACGCTGCCGTCCAAGACTTGGGCCATCTAAGATCAGAATGGTTAAGTAATCACTGAATTGGACAAAATTTCGGAAGCATGGAGGAATTACTGCCAGTCTTTGTTTCACGATTCTTAGTCGCAAAATTACGCTCGCACGGAGCCTGCTAGTGACATGCTTGAGCCAGATATTCTTCAATCTGAAGTAAGAGCTGCTGTTAAACAACTCAAAATGGGAAAACCACAGGGAAAGATGAGATCCCAATTAAAACTATTAAAGCATTGGAAGAGCGTGACGTTCATATCTTCCACATCATCTGTGACAAGATATGGCTTACAGGCAAATGGCCCTCCGAATGGGCTCACACAGTTTTTACTCCTCTTCATAAAAAGGGTTCTACAAAGAAGTGTAGCAACTTTTGACTTATCGCCCTCATAACTCACGCTAGCAAAATAATGCTACATATCTTAAATGAGAGACTGAAGGAATATTTGTCCAATGTATTTGTTTGTGTGTGTATAGTGGGCCACAAGCAGGTTGGTGGGTACGTGAGCGTCCAGGTCGAGCCGTCAAGCCGTAGAAGAAACTCCAATCGTGGAATAGAACGTCGAAGTCCAATCCAAACGTAGAAGTAGAATGTAGCAGTCCAAACGTAGAAAGTCAAACGTTGAACCCCAATTGGGGTTAAAAAAAACCCTTTTAGAAATAGTATGTCACAATACTGATCGTTTTTAAACAAATGTGTCGAGAAATCGTCGTTTGTGATATAGAACGTACTCTCTCCAAGTTATTTTAGTGTGATCGGCAGCATTTAAAAAAAAAAAATTATAAAAAAATTAAAAAAATCCGGTCTAACACAGACAAGACAACATAATTGGCGTTATGGGTCAAATTTGATCGTGGTCCTTTGACCACGATCAAATTACACGACCGTATCAGCTCGGTCTGAAAGGGATAGTGATAAGATTATCGAGGACAACAAGAATCTAAGTGTGTTGTTTACAAGTATATGAAGTGGACACGCCTGCAACGTCATAGTGAGCTTTCTTCACTTCAAGCAGTTTGGGTAATTTGACTTCTTCGCGTATACGTAAACGGATATACAACTCGTACACACCCCTATTTTCTAATTATTACAAAAACTCTGCTCATTATTTTGCAACACTTTTATTATACGAACAACTTCGAATACGTAAAAAATATATCAACATAGCTAACGTAATCACAGTATTTATTTTCGAAATCGACCTCACATGAAGCTCATATTATTATCGTCTTCGCAAACAATAATTACGTTATGATATTATTCGTTATCATATAGGTACATCAGTGCAGAAAACAAAGCGATTCGTTCAAAATATGTAGATCACTGAATAGATAAATACTATCTAATTTATGAATTACGATAAATATTTGGAATCTATGCGAACCAAAGTTTTATCAATTGCTATAAAGGATAAAGTCAGCTTGAGACAAACAGTTTCTTCAGAGCGAGGTGACAGTTTCGGGGAGGACGTAATTGGATAAAACAAGTAATAAATTTAATATATTTTATTAATTTTAGCGTAAATTATGTGCAACGTAATGCGTTAAAACATATTTTTAAATATTAACATTTCATACATAAAATATTTGTATTGAATTTTTTGATACGACTACAATCCATTTTTCTCTCTCGAGTATACTTTAAATTGTTTTTTTATATCATAGAGAGGAGGTAGAAATACCTTTTATGACGAACCCAGATCTTAGTACGAACCTTAGAAGGTACGAACTGAAAGTGTCTCTAGCCCTAGATCAAGAATCAATGTATCGACGACATGCTCTCTGAAACTTGAAAACTTAGACAAAGCACTAGCTTTTTTTCTGACAGTGACAACGGAGTTGCCCATGTGGTCAATATGAAAACTATCGGTGGGCTCCTTAAGATGCTATCGAGGAAATGGTCCTTATATTAAAAAAAAATGGGCATGTTACGAACTTTTTCTTTTCCAATTTGATTTCACCGGGCTTTTTGATACCCATCGAGGAAGTAGTACCTACTACCATATATTTAAAAAAGTATAAGTATGTTACGAACTCTTTTGTATCCATCTTATTATTTATTATTTTTCTTATTTCACTGACGGACGTTAGAATAAGAAATAGAAATTCTACCTCTTATTTTATCAGATAGATAGGTACCATGAACTAATATTAGTCCATAACTAATATTAGTAAACTAGTATTACCTAAAGCCCGTAACATTTTTTGGTATTCATTCGTCAATATCGTTAGCATTACCATTTGCTGTAATACTGTGACGGGTTTACTACTAACATGTCAAACCATGAACATAAATTCCCACATAACCGTTATGTGATTACCACATTTAGAAAGGTGAGCACATAGATCTTCTGGTCCACTGTAATGACGTCCTGGTGTTATTTAATAATTTAAGTAAACAATAACTTTCCGTCCAGGATGCTACGGTGCACCATACTCCTAGCTGTTTTGGCCTTGGCCTTGGGCTTCAAGAATCCACACTATGCACCAGGTCGATCAACCATGGTCCACCTTTTCGAGTGGAAATGGGACGATATAGCAGATGAGTGCGAGAGATGGTTGGGCCCCCGAGGATTTGGAGGTATCCAGGTAACGTACACCTCAACTTGAGGAACATCTGTGTTATCTTAAAATATTACATAATAAGAACACGAAATAACAAGCATCGATAATTTTTATATCACGCGTGATGTTATCATTTTATTATCTACAAATCAAATAATTGAACAACATGATAATCATACTGCACTGATTTTGTTTATTATTTAAATGTGAAATTGAATAACAAACGAAATCTCTGACGTAACCAGCTCAAGGTACTATTTGAATGTTTTTAGGTTTCTCCCCCCAACGAGAACCTGGTCATCTGGGCCCAAAATCGTCCCTGGTGGGAACGTTACCAGCCAATGTCTTACCAACTCAACACGCGCTCTGGCAGTGAGCAACAGTTTGCCAACATGGTCCGAAGATGCAACAGTGCTGGTGTCAGGTTCGTTGTTATATTGTTTGAGCTGGTTGTGGATGTCGTAAGAGTCGACTAAGGGATGAAGGTTGCAAGATACTCGCACATCAGGCGATCGGCTAGCAACCCATCATGGCTCCTGGTGACAACTCTTAAGATACTATTAACACTCCTAACATCCCCTCCCAAAAATGGCACTAAACGATTAATTAAATTAAACAAATATTTCACAGAATTTACGTGGATGCTATTATCAACCACATGTCAGGTACATGGAACGATAACGTCGGCACTGGAGGTAATACGGCTAACTTCGGTCAGTGGCACTACCCAGGAGTACCTTTCGGAAGGGACGACTTCAACTGGCCCCACTGCGTCATCCAGGGTAACGACTACGGATGCTGCCCCGACAGAGTAAGCTTTAACCGTAGAGTTTTTATACTCAGCTCAAATTTTAATTATACTTTACAAAATAGTTCTGAGATTCATTGACATTTTTAATAATTGTACTTTTTTTTTAGGTACGGAACTGCGAATTGTCCGGTCTCAAGGACTTGAACCAAGGATCTGAATATGTGCGACAGATGATCGTTGGCTTCATGAACCGTTTGATCGATATGGGAGTTGCTGGTTACAGGTAAGCACAAATTTATTCATTTATTCATTTTTCTCTTCGTCATAAGTCAATGCGTTAATTTAGTATTAAATTCGTAAAAGCAGTACTATAATAGAAATTAATTAGCGTTTCAATCTTGTAGAATTGATGCCGCCAAACATATGTGGCCAGGAGATCTCCGTGTCATCTACGACAGGCTACACAACTTGAACACAGGACATGGCTTTCCATCTGGTGCTCGCCCGTACATTTACCAAGAAGTCATCGATCTTGGCGGTGAAGCCATCACTCGTGACGAATACACTTCCCTAGCCGCTGTCACCGAGTTCAAATTTGGGTTGGAGCTCAGCAGATCTTTCCTGCGTAGCAACGAACTTAAATGGCTTTCCAACTGGGGTCCTCAGTGGGGTCTGCTCGATTCAGGCGATGCTCTAACCTTCATTGACAACCATGACAACCAGAGAGGACACGGTGCCGGTGGAGCTATTCTCACTTACAAACAACCGAAAGAGTACAAGGGAGCTATCGCCTTCATGTTGGCTCACCCGTACGGCGTACCTCAGCTCATGAGCAGTTACGCCTTCACTAACACAGAAGCCGGACCACCTATGGATGGTAGTGGCAATACTATCTCACCTTCTATCAACTCTGTAAGTAGATATTGCAAACCAAATCTTTATATTGATAGAAAACCGTGCGGACATTTAAAACACCAATGTCAATTTAGTTTGCAAACTACGGCTTAAAAGATTTGAATGAGGTATCTAATTTTATCAATATTATGTTTTAGGACGGTAGCTGCGGCAATGGCTGGATCTGTGAACATCGCTGGCGTCAAATCAGCCAGATGGTCAACTTCAGGAATGCTGCTGGCGACACTGGCCTTAACGACTGGTGGGACAACGGCAGCAACCAGATCGCCTTCTGCCGTGGTGGGCAAGCATTCATCGCCTTCAATAACGACAACTGGGATCTGAACGAAACTCTGCAGGTTATTACACAATATGACAATACCTCATTTTTAGAAGTAAAAATAAAATGTTAATCAAAGAAGTAATAGGTACATTTAGTTTTAACCAGATCATCATCATTGTATGATAATATTCAATACACAGGCACATACATATCAGTGCATCGCCGGACATAGGCCTCTCCCGACGTATTCAACATTATTATGTCGAAATACGGTGGCAGCCGTTAGATTCTGTAATTAAGTTGAAATATTAATGTTGTAATAATATATACAGGACGACGGATTTTGATTGATTTGATTTTGACGTTCTCAGTGATTTTAATGACTGTATTTTAATACTCGTAACGGTCCTAACGAAAATTTTAAATGACACTATTTCTTCCAGACTTGCTTGCCATCTGGTACATACTGTGACATAATCTCTGGATCCAAGACTGGCAGCAGTTGTTCCGGCAAGACGATCACTGTCGGCAATGATGGACGTGCCCATATCTCCCTGGGATCTAATGAATACGACATGGTTCTTGCTATCCATAGAGGAGACGATGTAAGTATTAAACTTATCTAAATACTCGTATTATAACTAAATAAACAAAGTTAAACTAAGTATTTAACTGAATATTAAAATGCTTCTAAGGATTTAAAGTGATGTTAGTGAAGTAGACAAAGCTATAGCAGCTTGTACAAGTACCGTTAGGACTATATGAATGTTATCTAGCTTTTGCACATTTTTTTACAGGTCCAGTTCATAATGCGATAGTTTGTTGTTTGATATAAATAATAATGATTGCAATAAACACTTGTGTATTGTATAAATGACTGATTCAGAGTGTAACAGAAAGGTGTGGTAAAAATTAAAAGATTTAAAGTGTATCCGATTTAGATCTTACTTAGATATAATTATTAACTTTAATTTGTCATGCAATTTCAAATTAAATATTACTTACTAGTGCTGTGACTTCTTTATTTTTATGTGACGTCATAGTAGAAATCTTTAATTAAAAATTTCATAATAAATTAAAGTTAATAATTACGTTTAAGTAACTCTGCATACAAGATGTAGATCAGACAACACTTTGGATCTTTTAATTTTTACACCTTTCTGTTACACGTTATAAAGAATTAAGTAAAACGTATAGATATATTATGATGTTGTAAAACTAAAGATTACATTTCTTTTTCAGTCGAGGCTCTGAATTCAGCGTCGATAACCACCAACAATGTAACTACGAAGGAAGCTCTGCAATTATAAATTCAAGATCTGGAACACTTTGAAAATATAATAAATGATTTCAAAATATGTTTTGATTTTTAATTTAATGCACATGCAACAAAATCAAACATACATCAAATATTTACATAATTTACATAATTATAACAAAGTTATATTTAAATATAACTTTTAGCCCAATCAAGCTATTGAGCTAAGAATACTTAGGTTATAGAAAATTTAAACACGGTGACACTTTAAAACGCATACTGTTTATTGTCATAATTTCGATTGACATACATCATATATCAAAAATCATAATATTATTTCGCATAATATTTTATTATGCATAAACATAATAACGCAGAATTTTTGAAAGGCATAATGTAAAAAATCATAAACGTTAAAATCTATATTTTTGTTTGACATAATTTTATTAAGCATACTTTAAAACGCATAATTTTACTATACATAACTGTTAACATTCATAATTTTGTTTTGACATAATTTTAAGTTGTTTTAAGGGGTTATTTCATTTCATACAATTACAAATGAACTAATTTCAAAGGATATAACGTTCATTGCATATAATTTTTACTTGGTCTAAATACACTTCTTATAAAAACATTACGTATATTATTCACTTGCTATAATTTTACTAAGTTAAATTATGTTATTTTTAATATAAATATCATTTAAACCTTAATTTGATATAAAATATAGTCTTAAAAGTTAATACGTTGTGTTTTTAGTAATGTTGTGCTACAAAAGTCAGTGACAGAAACGAATCGCTACAAATCCGACTCCACGTAGTCTTGTCTGCCCTACGCTAGAGTGTAATTTAGAAGCGCGTAGGGGCGAGGCGGCCCGCAAGCTGAGGAGCAGGTGGTTGCAACTTTGGCCAGCAAGCCGAAGCTGCGGTGGAGAGCGAAAACCATCTGCGACGATAAGCTCGCGTGGGACCGCCGGAGCCCTGCAGCGCCGGAGCCGTGACAAAAACCATGCCTGCTGCATGTTGCATGCTTGCTTGCATGGTTCATGCTTGCTTGCATGCTGCTAGCTTGCTTGCATGCTGCTTGATTGCTTGCATGCTGCTTGCATGCTGCTTGCATGCCGCATGCTTGCTGAAGCTTGCTTGCTGCATGCTTGCTGCTTGTTTGCTTGCTGCATGCTTGCTGCATGCATGATAAGGTGTAGTAAATAAAACAACATTTTAAATCAAATGTATGCCTTTTGAATATTATGCCTTTTAAATGTTATGGCAAATTTAAATTATGCCTTTTGTTAGTTATGGTTATTGCAATTATGCCTTTCC
Organism: Eudonia mercurella; assembly: GCA_963082485.1. Lineage (NCBI taxonomy): Eukaryota > Metazoa > Arthropoda > Insecta > Lepidoptera > Crambidae > Eudonia > Eudonia mercurella. The sequence continues at coordinate 12,512,969 of OY720033.1, read as the reverse complement.
ATGATTATGCCTTACAGATTTCGGCCATATGATGTTATGCATTATGAAATTATGCTATAAAGACTTATGGCAAGTGACGATTATGACCATGAACATTATGCATTTTCAGTTTATGCCTAAAAACGTTATGCGTTTCAATAGGTAACCTTTAAACACTAGTCTACTTATATAAATAGTATATTGTCATTAGTAGCAAATTAAGATTAATATTTTTAAATGAAACAACTTTTACGGATCTACTCGCGTTTATTTTATTAGCTTCAGCATGTCAAGCGCGTACTACAGAATAATAAACTGAAAGTACGACGGCTTCGTCACAGAAAACGCAATAAACTAACCACAGTCGAGCGCCAACCTGCCGTACTTCCATATATGAAAGGTGTCACTGACAAGATTGGACATATCTTAAATCGAGCTTCAATCAACACTTACTTCAAGCCGCCAAAGAAGATCAACCAATTTTTACGACCTGTCAAGTGCAACATACCCCTTCAAGATGCAGGCGTGTACAAACTGGACTGCGACTGTGGGCTCTCTTACATCGGGCAAACAAAGAGAAGTATAGGAACCCGCTTTAAAGAACACATAGCCGACGTCAATCATAGGCGCGAAAATAAGTCTGCAGTATGCGAACATTCCCTAGAGGGGCCCAACCATTAGATCAGATTTGATAAACCGCAAGTATTCGCTAGAGAACAACGATTCATCCCTAGGATGATACGCGAGGCTATTGAAATTAAAAAACATCCTAATTTTAATAGAGAAGATGGTTGGAGTCTACTACCAGCCTGGGATCCCATCATACAAAATATTTAATCCCAGCCCCAACACCATACTGCCAGACCAAAAGATACTGTAAGCTCTTTCTGCGTAAAACGGAACGCACCCGATTAAATTAAATTAGGGTATACAAGCTACTAACTAACTATGAGATGACCAACACCTTAGTCTCCCTGTGACCACGGACCCTGCAAAGGATTCGAAACGTCAGGATAAACATTAAATAATGTGCAAAATAAAATAAACGCGAGTAGATCCGTAAAAGTTGTTTCATTTAAATGTGTAGTGTTCGCGTAAACTTTAGAAAACAATATTAATATTTTTGTAAATATTTACCGAAAAGAGGCACATATTAATATTACGGTCCCTTTTGAAAACCAAAGTCGTAACTTCTTGAAGCTGCTACATTTGCTGAGTAGAATCATTCGTTCGTTCTAAGTATTAAATATTAGATTGAGTTTGGGACAAAGTCAAATAAATGCTTGATTTTGAGTACATCGTTGTTTCGAAAATACCTCAAGCCATGCCGACAGTATAGCCACCTAAGCCACCATGACCCGATGGTTATGTGGTGACTCTTCTCTTAACCCCTCCACCGTGTCTAGTCCCGAAGATCTTGGCAAGGCAGGAGGGGAGAGAAAGCAACCCACCAGAACCACCTTTCCTCCACTCTCCCTCTACCTCTTCGCCATGATTTTTAATCGTCTCTGTGGTCTAGTGGTAAAGTAAGACCACCGGTTTAGAGCCAGAGGTCCCGGGTTCCAGCGTGGGTACATGTGTGTTATTGGTTTGGTTGGTAGGTAGTAGAGCTTGTTTGCCCGCCTGGCTAGCTACCACCATCTTATACAAATACTTTTTTTTTATATTGACACGTCATAGTGACCACATCCTGCCTAATAGTAAGCAGCTGATGCAGTCCAAAATAATGAGAGCGCTCCTCACCGTGGAACAAGCACGGTAACAAGCGCACCCATTCATGACGGCCTGCATAAATGCCGTTTCACGCCCCGCTTATAAGACCCGGGACTATAGGAGCTGGGAAAGACATGCGCCATAACAGCAATGTTTGTAGCATTGTTGTGTTCCGGCAGGTAGAGATAAGATGGCCAGTGCCTCTGTAGTTAAAGATTCCGGGTGAAGTGCGCTTCTACCATTGGCCTTATCATCACTTACATCAGGTGAGATGAAAGCCAAGTGTTCAACAATAAGACATAATAAAAAAATCGGAGCTATAATGCTGGAATCGACGTGGACTCTACACCTAATCTCGCTCCTGGCGATAGGCCTCACCCATCGCGCAACAGAGGGGGATGCTGACGTTTTGCTTAAGTTGATTTGCGTTAACCTCCGTTTAACAGTTTGTTAATCAGCATCAGCTTATTTTATGTCCCCACTACTGCAGCACGAGCCTGCCCTATGGACGGATAGGGAGAACGGGCCATAAACCACGACGCGGACCCAGTGCGGGTTGGTGATTTGTAAACTAACGACACACAAGCCATGAACACGGACTGACAGCCGGTGAGCTCACATAATTGTTTTAGTAAGCTTTGATTTCTCACTAGGTACTGCAAAGATAATTAAAAAATTAAATAAATATTAATAACATTAATTTTATTAAGGTCATTAGCTAATTCCACCTCCTTTAATATTTTTTTTAATAGAAGGGCATCCCATTTTGTATACGAACTTAAAAAGCGTAAACGACATTCTAAATATAATACAGAAACGAGTTCTACGCGTACAATAAAGTTCAAACAATAGAGTTCACTCAAACGTTTTACTTTGTTTATTTTGTTTAATTACCTTGGCATTGAATGTGTCTGTTGCAAATTTTTAATGACGAACCCAATAAACGTTACTGGCAAGCTCACGTCGCTTGTAATTCTAGATCGGTTAATCGATAATTGCTGTCGAAGATTCGACAATACATTGTGCGATAATTGCTTGGAATTAAAACAAAAAAAAAGGTTGTTCAAGCAATCGCTATAAAAGCCTTGGTTCGTGAGGGTCTTAATCAGATTTGATGGACATCAGTGACAAGGTTCTGGGAGGTGTTATAATATAACAACAGGTGAGGTTCAATTTACAATCTGTATTAAACTAAAAATAAATATTATTTTAAAATTTTTGCCTATGTTGGTTTCATCTCAACCGAAAAAACTAAGCAATTGTTAAATATTTGTATAAATATCTCTTTCGGATGTTTTAGGTGTACCTTACGCTAATATTTTTCGATCTAGCCATCCACGCACAATTGGATAAAAATTACCATATAGTAGTAAAATTTGATATCCCGAAAAAGAAAGGGTTTTTAGGGCTTGTAAATAATAATATTATTAAACCCCTAAAAAAACCCTTTCTATCGAAAGTATAAAGATTGCAAAAAATATTGAAAATCTTAGCATTAGGTATGGTACACCTACTTGTAAAAGATCCAAAAGAGATATACAAAAATGTAACAATCGCTTTATATTAATCGCTTAATTTATTATTATTTTCACCATTACGTTTTAGGTAACAAAAGATTTAGGATGCATCGGCTTATCTTATGTTTGACAGCTGTGGGGTTGTCATCGGGCTTCAAGAACCCCCATTATGCACCTGCCCGGTCTACCATGGTACATCTCTTCGAGTGGAAGTGGGATGACATCGCAATTGAGTGCGAGAGGTGGTTAGGCCCACGAGGCTTCGGTGGTGTCCAGGTACATTTAACCTTGTTTGTCACTTAGAAATACCTTTTTTTATTGCGAGAAAAAATATTTTTACTGCATACTCGCGGGTCTGGGGCAACCCGCGGGCTGTGTCTCTCCCCCCTGCTCCACACCCGACTTCTGTTTACTTTTGTACTTCATCATCTGCTTATAAACGTCCCACTCAAGCTCAGGCCTTCCCACGTTAGTAATTGTACATAGGAAGATAGGTCGAGTCGGTGTGTTATAATCAGTGATCGGAATAGGTAGAGCTATTTTGGTTCATTGACCGTAAACGTTGATGTTAATATGGACATTACGCGAGATTCTAACTGAAACTTTTTTTTATAAACATGATAAAAGAAGGCTTGTCTTACGTATTGGTAGTGGGCGACATTGTCAAACTTACATTAGCGACGCGTTGCCAATTACCATTGCGCACACGCGCAATGTTGCCGCACGATTTTGCCGCGCAACACGGCTTTTGGAAACAAAAGAATACAAGAGCGGGCCCCGCCGCTAAAAGAACGCACCTGTTTTTGTCTCTTTCTACAACATTCAAATTGTTTATCGACAATATTTCGGGAATGTCCATATTAATACAACATATGGCAAGTACAAAAAATTGCTCGACCTATTCCGATCACTGGTTATAAAAGGTTATAACGGCTCTTATGACAACCACCGGTCTACACCATTTCTGTAGCATTTATGAATGTTCTTTTTTTTATTTTATAGATGGATAGGCTTGCATTTGGCCACTATCTCACCTGATGGTAAGTGATGATGTAGCCCACGGTGTAGCATGCTTGCCTAAAAATTTCACCCACTAAATTCGTTTAATTCTAAAGTTTATTTCAATTATTTTAATTTGTTAACTATTGGTGCGCAAGAGCGTTATATTGCTACTCCAATACATACAAAGGTAACAGTATAACTA